>CAWZYM010000369.1:32500-290000 GCA_963966185.1 Rhabditoides inermis | reverse complement strand
ATTTTTAGCCTCTCTCTCTCCCTCTCTCCCTCTCTCTCTCTCTCTCTCTCTCCCTCTCTCCCTCTCTATCTCTCTCTCTCTCCCCCTCTCTCTCTCCAAGCAGTTTCTCAGTTTCTAGATCCTCCCCACCCCATATTAGGGCAGTGGAGTTCTGAAATTGCGCAGATTCTCTCTCATTGCTATTGCCAGTCTCGCTTTTGATTGGAGAACTTTCCGGTTCTCTTCGTAGAGCTTCATAACACCACTCTTATCTACATAAATTGACGTCATCATGGAGTCTCCTCTCTCTCTCTCTCCCTCTCTCTCTCTCTCTCTCCCTCTCTCTCTCTCTCTCTCTCTCTCTCTCTCTCTCTCCCTCTATCTATCGATCTAATCACGCATTCGACCGAGCTATGTGAGTGCTGATGCGACTCTCGAGCCAGCATTGTTGCCTCTCTTTGTCCACAAAAGGGCATCATTGTGTCAATGAGTGTGTGACACCGGCGATCTTATTGCCAGCCGGATTAAGATATATCCATCTCATCTATAATGATCCGGGTTCAGAGCTCACCTATTCCATATGTCCTCGGAAATATCAGAAAGTCAATATGACTTGTGTTGTCCTGTGACACCGGCGGGCCCTATTACCAGCCGGATTAAGTATATCCCATCTCATCTATGAGGTTTTCAGAGGTCACCTGTTCCATTTCGAGTATTTTATCGGTTGTATAAAGAATCGGATGGTCAATAGGTCAATTCATGTAGTGTGACGCATTTCTCTCTCTCTCTCTCTCTCCCTCCCCCTCTCTGTCAAGTGCAGCCCGCTCTGTTCTCATTAGCTATGTATGATTTCGATGTCGCGTCTCTTGTCGGAAAACTCACTTCCTTTTTGTGCGTCACTATTTACTATCTACTTACAACTGTTATTTCAGTGTTGATAATGTTTTAATACATGTTGTAAGTCAGGTTATGGGCTAGCAATGTTTGCCCGAGCGAAATTCACAGCGAAAATAGTCACCGCACATAAACGGTGAGATTTGCATTTATTGTAATTTATTTTATGTTAGTGTTTGTGATCTTACATAGCTACATTGAATCTTTGCTAATATCATGCGTGTATATGGTGAGAATCTTTTTATGCATTAATACGTTCATATTATCATATTATCATCGACACTATCAGCCATGTGCAATGTGCAAGTTCGCCTCTGGGCGTCTTTGGAGTCTTTGGAGAAGTTTCTATATAAGTGTGTGTGTTGCGTTGTGTTACGTTGTACCTTCGCTACTTTCATGCGTACACAATTTTCCTCTTTGTCACTGAATATAGCATGGATGCGAAACGTAGCCGTAAATAAATAATAAGGTCCCACAACTCGCAAATATGTTTCACTAGGAAATATTATAGCATAGAACTGGGTAAACATTAGAACACTAGACGACTCCATTCTTCTCCCAATTCCTTGTCACCTTTTAGTTTTACATTGTTTTACAAGTTTATTCAAATGTGCTATTACGTTGAAAACGTCGAGGCTCAAGCGAAACTCATGTGAGTTATGGATAGTTCATAATTTATATTTATTTGTATTACAAAAATCCCACAAAAATAAATTCATTCGCGCATTCCTCTCTTTTTGCATTTGAAGCGTGAAATCCCTAAAATTACATGGCGCGCCTATTTTCGGGGTACAATCCGTCGTACCTGTATTATTCCCGTATTGTGATACTCAGGATACGCAGCGAAATCTCGTAACCCGAGCCTTGCGACTTTGCTAATTTCTTGAAATCCCACCCTGCGTGGACACACAAACAAGATCTCGAGCAAAATTCATTCACCTTCACCCTTCGTTATTCCTATGAGAATCAAGAAGCGTCGGAACGACGATGACACTGCTATTCAGAAGACGCTGAAGCTACTCGCGATACCGGGGTATGTACCGTCATTTTATAGAGACAGGATTACGCTATACTTTGTTCTCACTCTTTGATGACCATAATGTGTAGCAATTCAATGTGTAGCAGAATTGGTGAAGATCAGTCTTCTGTCTTCAATCAATATGCGTTTTAATCGATACGTTTCATGCGGTGTTCTAGTAAAACTGTGCTGCTACAATGTAGATTTCGTTGTGTTGAACCCTATGGCGGCTCCGAAGAGATTGATTGACCGATTGATTGATTGAGAATCCTATACTACTCTTCTTATTTTGATCTATTCATTTCATTGACATTTCTTTTTCCCGGAATACTTACCATAGCATTTACTTGGACTATCATCAATAACATTTTAGCTGTTTGTATCTCTCTTAAATACCCACCTAGAAGTGATGTGAAAGTAAAAGTCCACGCACAATAGCAGTATACCTGAATACCAGAACGCTTACCTTTCCCCTCACCCGAAAACAACAGGTGAGTAGGGGGGGGGGGGGTGAATGTCGATTCAGCCGCCACAATCGCGCTATTCGAACTACGTCATCTATCATTCCACTGGCTGACACACAGTATTTCACTCTATTCGCTGACTCTGTGTGTGTATTTGTGTATTTCTGGATCATCCCTTCCTCTTCCACTATTTTTCGAGCGACCATCTGTAAACAGGCGGGACCATATGTGAGAGGGAAAGCCGCGCGGATCTTTCAAACTCTTCCATTACTGCTATGATGCCGACGTTCCAATAATCGATTCCTCTAATCACTGCATGCTCCGACTGTGGCGAATCGAGGAAATTAGTGAGACGAGTGTTTCGGATTCTGAAGGACCAGAAGGAGCGGAAGGACCAGGAGGACCAGAAGGCTTCGGCATGTCGACGTCCCCATGCGAGTTGGTGTACCTCTCGACGGATTCACTAGTGGAAGACGTGAGGGCAGGGAGGGAGTTGGATCCATTCATGAGGTACCAGATTGAGAGAGCCATCTGTAAGAGAAGCAAGAGGAAACGAAGACATCACGTCACTGTTGAGGAGAGGAAGAGCGTGTGGGTCATTGTTTACTTTGTTTACTACTTTGTTTACAACATCCTCTCTCTCTGTCTCTATTCATTTCCCTCTTCCCTCTGGGGACCACGCGCGGGTTGCGCTAACAATGACAAGTTCCTATGCAGTGCGCGGGTGTTTTTTTGGGGTCAAAGTTTACACTACATATAAATGTTTCATAATTCAAACGTAGTTGTTTCATAATTCGGACTAACTTGATAACGAAATTACTGCAACTTCGCGGTGCCTATAGATATTGTCGTGTTGTAACATATTCGAATCGAATGTGAATCGATTGCAAAAAAAGCGCCCGCTAACGTGACGTTTTCTTCCATGTAACGTATCCCGGCGAAACGTATCCTAGCCTAAATACTCTTTCAGTGAAACGTATCCTTGTACGTTTCACACATTGCGTATTCTGGCGGCAGTCGGGAGGGTGGTGTGAACAGATTAGCATTAGTGGGGCATGAATATGCACACTAATTCCACTTATGAGCCGTTCCTCCCTCTATGAGGGCGAGAGGGGGGGGGGGGGAGAGAGAGAGGGAAGGAGGAGAGAGAGAGAGAGAGAGAGAGAGAGAGAGAGAGAGAGAGAGAGAGTAGAAGAAGAAGAAGAAGAAGCTCCCACGAACCCATATTCAATTGTGTCGCCTGGACTGTGAAAAAGCGTTTCTTGGGTGGTCCTAGGTTGGGTGAAATGTAATACGTGTCATAACCAATAAGTAATCTTGCTCAGTTTACATTTCATATAACTTATTCTTTAAAACAATCCACTAGTTGCAACAATGCGAGAGATCCCTGTGAGGTCTGCTGTCAGAAGAGGGGAGCAGCACTTGACATCCCCTCTCTCTCTCTTCTCTCTCTCTCTCTCTCTCTCTCTCTCTCTCTCTCCCTTTGACCCCCGAGTTGCCAGTCTCCACTGTCCATCTCTCCCTAACCAGTATGCCGCGTCCCTCGAGACATGCGCGCGAGAGCCGAGTTCACACCCATCCTCCTAAGACGAATCGCGGCCGGAAGCAACTAGGCCCCGCCCCCCTAAACGCCCTCAGGCAATGCACCACGATCAGCTGGGACAGTGCCAGTGACGTGATCGCCTAGTAGTGGAGTAGTTGTTGTTGTTTACTTCTCATCTGGATGGGAGGATGATGTTGAATCCCCTGTTTCTGCACCACGACAGTCGGAGGGGCAGTCGTATTTCCATGGCCTTACCCTCCCGTCCCCCGTCCTTACACGACGTCGGAGTCACGGAGCTCAGGTAACTTAGGTATACTGTACTTTGACTACTGTATACTGTACTTTGGCTACTTTGGCTAGTCTTTGTTTGACAACTTGTACCGTATCTTTCAAGATGTTCGGAGTTTCGCATACACTCGCAAGTATCCTGTACTAGCAACGTTTCGAATTCTGGAAGATTCCCTGGATATTCAAGATATCCGCCATTTCGCGCAGATTCGAGCCTCTCTTTTTTCCGAGAGTGGCTCTCCAGAGGCGTATTTGGCGTATGCGCTCGCGCGTTTTGCGCACTCAATTAGAAGCATCGTGCGTGGTTCCTTATCTCGACACTGAGTGTGGCACAACTTGCACGAACCTGCACACAAGGTCCCTCATACACACCGCCGTCAGCGCGGATGCTTAATCGTCGCTCATTATTTTTATGACTGACTGAGGAGAGAGAGAGAGAGAGAGAGAGAAAGAAAGAGAGAGAGAGACTTGGGGGAGAGCATAGGCTGTTATTTTTCACGGATTACTCTGGAAGGTCTTGGGGAACGGGAGTTAGGTGCGTCTCTCGACTTTCGACTATTCCCGACCGCCGCGAACGTTGTTATTACCCATCATTACTCTACTCTCTATTACTTCCAACATGCACACTCTTCTCTATCACCATACAAGAGTTATGCTCCGCCCAGTCGCTCCGGTGTCAGTGATTAAACCACTACGATTAGATAATGCCGAATATGATGTTCACAATTCGAAAAAAACGCGCGGGAAGCAGTAAATCTCGCGACCCTGCGGTCGCATGTCGTGAATTTGTCATTTCTGGAAAGGGAGAGAGGCGCGCGAGAAAAGAGCGAACACATCAATTGTGCGCAAATGGAGGGAAAGCGGAGAACATACCTTTGTTTACTTGTTTACTTCCTTGTTTACCTGGAAAGAGTAGACATAAACTAGATCCAACTTTGTTATGTTATCATTCAAAACGCTCTATTCCTTTTTCACTAAACAATTTTTATTGAAACTACCTATATCCTAATGATTCAACTTTGACACAATTAGGCGCTCATTGAAGTCACGTATCGACTTTTTTGCAGCGACTTTCCGGCGGAGGTTGTAAAAGTATCACTAGAGAGTTAATGATGATCCCTTTTTGCCTGCGCCCTCTGCCCTGGAGAATAGTCATTCTATACACTACACTCACTCCCTATACTATGATGAACTTTCTTCCACACCAGTGAGTCTGTTCATTGTTTGTGCGTGTGTTTCGATACTGGTATCTAGGCTTTGTAATCGATATGCCTTATACCCTTATACGGGCCGCCAGTCCTCGAGCCGAAATTGGCGATTGATGATTCAATCATCAGTCCGGATTTGGGGCATTTCAGAAGCGTGGGAGTGTGTATCAAAGAGTTGTGTTGTGAACGATCGATGTGTGTGAACCCGGGTCCAGACTGGACGAACGAACTTCCACTTCATAACATGTAATCGAATCGAAAAACGAATCGAACCAAATTTTCGCGGACCGCAGAAGCTTTCCCCAGACAGCCGTCCACTTTTTGGTGTGCAAAAAAAGAGTGTTGAGTGAACATGCTGCATTTGGTAAACATGATATGCGGTAGTTTCCCAATACCGTAATCGATAAATCAATCGATTTTGCAGTGCGGAGCGACTGAACCTCTATCTCGACCGCAATGAGGGCGAGCCGTTGGAGAATATTGAGGAGGTGGGGTCTCTCTCTCTCTTTCTCTCTCTTTCTCTCTCTCTCTTCTCACCCGATAACGATCCAGTTGTCAATAAATCAATAAATCGATCTTCCAGGAGTCCGGTGAGCCGAGCGATGAGAAGCCGAAAACCGCCAAGGAGAGATTGAAGAGGGTGAGTCATGTATTTATATATGTTTATTTATCTGTTATTATTTATATAATCACAGATTTCCTGTTGATATCCGTATTGTGTGGTTTTAGTTTGTTAGTTCGTATTGGTCTCTCGGGTTTTCACTTATCTCTTTTTGATTTGATTTGATTTGAGTTCGTATTTGATTGTATGTCCCCTTCACTATCATGCATTGTTTAAGAAAATGAGAAAAATGTTTGCGAAGTTTGCGAAATTTTAAATAACAGAACAAGCGAGTGTTTATTTATGATTGTCGTTTATTTATTATTGTAGTAGCCGACGTTTCATTGTCAGTGAAATTTATAAGGTATGTTTAGGCAACAAAAAAACAACAAATATGAAATCGCGATCAACATTTTTATATGGAACGCGAAACGTACGAAAAAAATGACAACTTTTTGCTGGTTGTTATTTATGATTGTCAATCATGACTTCAATCGTAGCTGACAAGCCATTATCAATGAAAATGATCTGGTATGTTACATCTTACATCATCAGTGAAACGTTTATCCGCGCAGTTTCGCGCAGCATAGATCTCATGCCACTTTTGTTTCTCACACTCACACACACACATGCGTTTGCGTTGCTTGAGCGCAACAGAGGCTCTTCCCCTCTCTCTCTCTCTCTCTCTCTCTCTCTCTCCCTCTCTCTCTCTCCCTCTCTCTCTCTCTCTCTCCCTCTCTCTCTCCCTCTCTCTCTCTCCCTCTCCCCCTCTTCCTCCTCCCTCCCCATCCATCCATCACTCATCCTGTCCGCACCACGCCTTATCTGATCAAAGCCAGAGCGGCGAAAGAGCGGCGAGAGAGTGTGGAAAAGAGAGAGGGGCAGAGAGATTTCGAGCTTTATCATTTTGATGTTACCTGCGAGAGTTTCGATGAGAATCGATCTTTTCTCGCGCGCCCTCCGCTTTTTGAAAATGATGAATGCTTTGTGTATGTGTGTGTGTTCGCAATAGTGAGAGAGGGAGAGGGAGAGAGAGAGAAAGAGAGAGAAATGGAGAGAGGGGACGCGCAATGCCATCCCAGTCCTCCGTTCCCTCTATCTCGAAATGCCCCGAGGGGTAGTGTTGTGACGATGACGTCATTAGATTATCAGGAGAGGTAGTCATTAGGAGAGTGTTTCGGAGCGTTCCTATAAGAAAAGTTATCATTGATGTTGCATTTGGTTGGGAATCGAACAGAAACAATTCAGCTTCAGAACTTTTACGGGCTCAAAGCGCACTTTTCGGGGTTGATACTGTTGAGAGGGGAAGGGCGTGAGAGTCATATTGACAAACTGTTGTGGAATATAATGTACAGAGAGAAAAAGAGAAAAAGAGAGACAGAGAGACAGAGAAAGACAGAGAAAGACAGAGAGACAGATTCCCTTTTCAGAACTTCCGCATCGCCCTGCCCCACATCGGACTCGTCTTGATATCCGCTTGCTATACGTTGTTGGGAGCCGCAATATTTCACTATGTGAGTTCTTTTTTTTCCAAAACGTATTGTAAAACCGGTACGAAACGTTATTGAAACAAATGTAGCAGTCATAAAACGAGAAATGATGCAGTGCAGAGAGTAAGAGAGAGCGAGAGAGAGAGAGAGAGAGAGAGAGAGAGATGGAGAGGAGAGAGAGAGAGAGAGATGGAGAGGAGAGAGAGAGAGAGAAGAGAGAGCGAAAGAGAGAGATGGAGAGGAGAGAGAGATAGAGAGAGAAGAGAGAGAGATGGAAAGGATAGAGAGATAGAGAGAGAGAGAAGAGAGAGAGAGAAGAGAGAGGAGAGAGAGAGAGAGAAGAGAGAGAGGAGAGAGAGGAGAGAAAGAAGAGAGAGAGAGAGAAGAGAGAGAGAGAGGAGAGAGGAGAGAGAGAGAGAGGAGAGAGAGAGAGAGGAGAAAGAGAAGAGAGAGAGGAGAAAGAGAAGAGAGAGAGAGAGAGAGAGAGGAGAGAGAGAGAAAGAGTGAGAGAGAGAGATCCCTTGCAGTACGAGAAGCCTTACGAGATGTCGCTCCGCAACGAGACCGCGCACCGAGTGGCCGCACTGAAGAAGAAGATCGTCGACGATTTGTGGTGATTCATCGACGTTTTTTTATCATTTTTTTTATTTTTTTATTTTTTCGTGTTGTCGATTCATCGACCAATTTTGTACGAAACTGACGGTATTTGAATCGATTAGAAACGCAATGTTATTTAAATACAATGTTTCATTATGCTAGACATTCTGTCGAAGTTCTTCTCAAAATATTGTCATCTGTTGATTTCCTATTCATCTACACACCATTTTTAGGGCAGTTTTATTGATCGTAACGAATTGATTAACTGATTAATTGATAAATTGAATAATTACTAAATCCACAGGTCGATGCGAGAAGGCGTCTACGACAAGTGGGAGGAACGCGCGCAACTGGGGTGGGGATGTTTACTTGTTTACTAGTTTACCTTTGTTTACATATGTTTACTTGTTTACTCGTGTAGTTTTAGAGGGGTAGAGAAAGGAACAGAGGAAGAGGGTGAATAGAGAGAGAGGAGAGAGAGAAGGATAGCGAGAGAGAGAGAGAGAGAGAGAGAGAGAGAGATTTCTCTTTTCAGGATGGATGACATCATTCGTGATGTGTTTGTCGATTATACGAAGAACTACATGACTCCGGAGGATATAATCACAGGTAGGTGTTTTTTAAATATCTTTCTCTTGTTTGAAAGCAACGCAAAATGCTCTCGTGTTCATGCGTTCACAATATCGATTGCTAATAGCATCAAAGTCTGTTTCATTTTCTGGTTCTCTTTTATATTTCTTTTTTGAGTTCATTCACATCCGCATCGCATTTTTTTTCGAATAGGAACGTCATAATTTAGATTAGCTTTTTACTCTTGATGTTGTGGTAGACGAAACTTTGAAGAGGAATACGACAAAACTAAAGAGAGAATGGGAGAGATAGAGAGGTAAAAAGAAAGAGAAAGAGAAAGAGACAGACAGACAGACAGAGTGAGAGAGGGAGAGAGGGAGAGAGAGAGAGAGTGAGAGAGAGAGAGAGAGAGAGAGAGAGAGATTCTTTCAGGTGACGGCCCCGTCAAATGGAGCTTCGGAAGTAGTATATTTTTCAGCTGGACGGCTATCACAACCATAGGTAAGGTTTTTTTTCATAATGTTTACTTTAACTTTATATTTGTTCACATTGAAAAACAACGAATGTTATATGTTTTACGGAATACGTGTCTTTCAACTTTTGTTTCGTATTCAAAGCCATAATTGAGGTTTTACGTGAGACGTTTCACTGTCAATTCATTATGGCCATATGATTGTGTAATTAATTGAAACACGGTAGCGAGTCGCCCTATGTTATCAATATACTTATTAATATTTTTACATAAACACAACCGGGTGCGCGTAGTTTCTTCTTTCTTCTTTCTTCCTCTCTCTCTCCTCTCTGACTCTCAATTGGTGGCTGTCGGTTCCCGAGAGGCCCGTTCGAACCCGAGAGAGAGAGAGAGAGAGAGAGAGAGAGAGAGAGAGAGAGGATGCAAATGCGCGGGGGTGCCTACCACAAGTCATGTCTCTGCCGCGCAATTCACAGAGATATCAACACTGGATGAAGCCTGGGTTGGGTTATGGAGATGTATGGAGTAGCAGGGAGGGAGAGAATAGAAGGGGGAGACTGGATATTGCGCATTTCGGATGCGAGGGGTGGTGCGGTGGTTTGAAATAGTGGTTTGAAATATTGTTTATGGAACGATCTATGTGATGTGTTATGTTTCACAAAAACTTTTTTCGTGTTAGTTATTATGTGTTAGTTTGGTTAGCAAAACAACACATTCTGTTACTAGCGCTCCAAGAGAATAGAGGGGCCACATCGTGCCGGAAACGTTGCGAACTTCATGAAACATACTTCAAAACACAAATTAAACATAATTTAAAACATAAAACATAACATATTCCAGGCTACGGCCACTGAATGTGGTTCTTGAAAGTAATAGAGAGAGAGAGAGAGAGGGGGGGGGGGGAGAGAGAGAGAGAGAGAGAGAGAGAGAGAGAGAGACATCCTTCCTTCCAGGCTACGGCCACATCGTGCCCCGCACCACCGCCGGCCGCGTCGCCATCATCTTCTACGCCCTCTTCGGCATCCCACTCATACTGGTGACGATAGCTGACATGGGACGGTTCCTGTCGGGTGAGAATCGTTTTTGTTTGTCTTCTTTTCGTTGAGATATTTGAGAGAGCGAGAGAGAGAGAGAGAGAAAGAGAGCTCTTCTGTGCTATTTTGTGAGCGTAATTGGTGAGCATTGCGGATATGGGACGGTTCTTGTCGGGTGAGCTTTGGTTGGTTTTTTCATTCCTATTGGATCGTTGAGCTATGGTGTAGTGCCATAGACCTCCTTCGACCCCCTCCGCAGAGTGAATCTCTTGAATCGAGGGGATACCTTTACCTTTACCTTTTTTCATTTCTATGAGTTATGAGATGGAGATAAAGATAGGGTTTCTGTCGGAAGCGTTGTGGTTCTTTCTACCTTTTGTTCTATGGGAAAGATAGGGCGAGTAACAGATTGTGAGAGAGCGCTCTGTTCTTTCTACTATTTCCAAGAGATATGTGAAAGAAATAGAGCGTTTTTTTTACATTCGCATCCTAAATGTAAGCGCTCGTCTGTGCTACTTTTTGAGTGAGAGAGATGTTAACATAGGGAGATAGATAGATTCTCCTTCAGGCGGCATCATCTGGGTGCACAACACGTATCGGAGGTTCAGCGACGCCTGCTTCAAGAAGCTCTGGAAGGTGAGACGATTCATTGTTCTTGTTTTTTAATATATTTTTTTGTTTTTTTGTAAGTTTTTTTTTGGTTTTTCAATTCATTTGGGTAAAGTTGTAGAAGGTGAGACGAATTTAATATTATATGTTTTTTTTCACTTTTTGGTGTTAGTGAAACGTGCATGTCATTTATCAAACTATCAACAATTAGAATATTAGATATGAATAATTGGTGGATGATTAGTAAACTTCAGAAAAATCGCATTGAATAGCGATTGTATCAACTGTCAATTGTCTCATTCGTGAAACGTAACAATTATAGCTTCTCTTTCACTTTTCAGTGCCTGCGGTGCCTGTGCTGCTGCTTTCGACGGAGACACGCGCCCAATCCACTGCCGACGGTGGGTAAACAAATAAACAGAGTAGATAAACAAGTATACAAACATGTAAACGGTGTAAACAAGCATGTAGCATGTAGTAAACAACGTAAACAAATAAGTAAACAAACAAACAAACACCTACAGGTGGACCTGATCCAGTCGCGCAAGATGTACGCCAAGAGGAAGGGAGGGCGGGACAAGGACAACGTCAGCGATGCGGGGACGTTCGAGGGTGGGTGGAATGGGAAATTCGTTTGAAAAACTTGTTCCATGTTATTTTGTTAGTTCTGTATCGTGCATAGAAAACAACAGGTAGGTCTGTGGTTCATACATAGAGAGAGAGGAGAGAGAGAGAGAGAGAGAGGGGGGGGGGAGAGGGGGAGAGAGAGAGAGCCCCTTTCCAGACATCTCCGAGATCAACTCCCAGTCGCACGACGAGTCCGAAGACCAGGCGAGGGCCGAGGAGGTGAGTGTCTTTTTTAATTAAATATTCCTTTAAAAATCAAACTTCTATATAACTTGCCTAAAGTTTATTCGAGTGATGACACGTCTCGTAGAGTGGGATGGGAGTGACAGGTTTTGTAAATGATAACATCCTGAGTCACGAGTTCGGATCCGCTGACGAGTTTTGCTATGATTCTTTCGCTCCAGCTGCTTGCGAATCATACCTCATAACTCGTGTAGAAGTTAATCAATCCTTTGAGAATTTTGTCCACTTTACTTGCACACCTTTTTGTATTATTTCGGCGTTGTTCACGACAATTTGAATCCTGTGCATTCAGTTAGAATTTACGCAAACTATGAAACGTACCGGATAAAGTAGGCGTGAATGATGCATATATGTAGCTGGTAGACTTGGCGAATGGAAAAGCGTTCAAACTCGAAGCCTGAAACCTTCTTGAATTATACTTATATATCTTGTCCACACTGTATTCGAGTTGTAAAACGTATCGAACAGTGTTTGTATATTTACTGTAGCTTGTCGAGTGGGACTTTACTCCTGATGAAACACATCGAATAGAACAGGTAATTGATGTACATAGCTGGTAAGGTAGGCAAATGGAATGAGCGTTTAAAGGAACAGTGGCGACTTATTTTTGCCACAACCTGCCACAACTCCTCATTTTCACACGAGCAAAACATTTGGCCGTGACCGGAATCCAACCCGCGAAGATCGGGCGCCACAACGCAGCGCACATGCACTGAGCCAAGAAGCAAGTGACCGAGAGTTGTTCATTTGCGGTTACGTCTCCGATCCCAGTTTTTGCAGTGAAGCGTTGGCGGGAAATTCAAATTTTGAGCTGCATTCTTGGCAGTTGCAGAATCGAAAGTAACGCAGAATCGTCGTTCTTCCGCTAAATTTGCAAATGTGTTAGGTTAATATGATTTTTAATAATACTCCGTGTCGAAAAAAAGTCGCCACTGTTGATTTAAACTAGAAGGCGACAAACTTCCCGACACTACGTCGATATAACTTGCCTGAAACTGCACTCGAGTTTTAAGATGATGTGGAGGTGGGGACTATAAAAAGTAGACTGTTGATTAGCAAAAAAAGCAAGATTCGAGTTGCTGTCGATCATTGAACTTTGTACTACAACCCCTTGTCGTTTACGCAACCGGTGAAACGTATCAACAGAAAATTTGTGTATTATTCCTAGGAATATTATTCCTAGGAAAGTGTATTATTCCTTCTTGTGTGAGCTCATAATTACTTCTGCACCTCAATGAATTCGTTGTGTCGCTGTATTCCTGTACTCAAGAGAAAAATCGACTTTCCAGGAATTGGTCAATGAGTTGACAAAAATATGAAGAGAAAAAAATTTGAGGAGAGAAACAAAGTCAAGAAGATACAACGACAGATAAACATAACAATATGCATATTCTAGGTGGAGTACGAGCTGCCGCACGAGAGAAGAGTGTCCGTGCTGTTCATACTCGTCATCATGATCGGTGAGTGAATTGTTTCTGTTCCTTGTGATGTGTTGAAATACGTTCAACATTGTTATAATGATCGGTGAGTGCCAACTCTTCGGTGAACTTTCTGAGACATTCATGTTCCTTGCGTTTCATCTCACAGTTACGGGATCAGTTGTTAGAATGTTGTTTGAAGGAACAGTGGCGACTTATTTCTGCCACAACCTGCCACAAATACTCGTTTTCACACGAGCAAAACGTTTGGCAGCGCACACGCACTGAGCCAAGCATGTGACATGGCATTTGCGCCAATGCCTCCGACCTCAACGTACAGTCTTGAAGCGTTGGCGGGTAATTCAAATTTTGGTCTGCATCTTTGGCAGTGGAAGATTAGAAAGGTACGCAGAAACGTCGTTCTTTCGCGAAAATTGCAAATGTGTTAGATTAATTTTTTTTAGGAATATTACTCCGAACAGTCGCCACTGTTCCTGTGCAATAAGTGCACTTATTGCAAGTGCAATAAGTGCACAATATCCAATATAATGTTAACAAAAAGACATGAAGAGAAAACAGAAACAAAAAGAGAAATGTTGTTTAATTGCTGAACATATCAAAAAAGAAGACATGAGAAAATGAGATGGAGAGAGAGGAAAAGCGAGAGAGACAGTGTGTGTGTGAGAGAGAGAGAGAAAGAGAGAAATATATATATATATATATATATATATATATATATATATATATATATATATATATATATATATATATATATATATATATATATATATATATATATATATAGAGAGAGAGAGAGAGAGAGAGAGAGAGAGAGAGTCCCTCCCCTCCCTTGCAGGCTACGTCGCCGGCGGCGCGTACCTCATCCGCTTCTGGGAGTCGTGGACGTTCTTCGACGCCTTCTACTTCTGCTTCGTCACAGTCACGACTATTGGTGAGTCGGCAGAGAACTTTAGTTTCTTTTTCTGACGTTTTTTTTCATTTCAGCGGGCATTTCAAAAAGAGTACTTTTTCTCTTTGTGGAAACTTTTTCGAGATAATCATAAGGATCGAAAAACCTTTCAAAGTATTGTAATTTGTTTTGTTCTGACGGCTTTTTGGGAAGGATTTGAAGCTGACCGTATTTTCTTTCTCGATAAGCCTGTTCAGTTTGGTTTAGAATAACTGGACTTTGAAGTGGGAATAACGTGCTACGTTTAACGCTACTTATGTTATCAACGGAAGTTAATATAAATCTGTGAAGTGAAGCATTTTATTCAATCGTTGAAACAACACAAAACGTGTAAATGTCGATAAATATAAGAAGGAAGTGAGAAAGAGTTAGGGTTGAGTGAGAGAGAGTGAGAAGAGGCGAGAAATTTTGAATTGTGAAATATGTGTTACGTTTCAAATTGCTTATGTTTCAACGCAACGTTTTGGGGGATGAGAAAGAGTTGTGGTGAGACAGGGTGATAGAGGGAAAGAGAGAGAGAGAGAGCGGAGAGAGAAGGGGAGAGAGGGGGAGAGAGATGGAGAGAGAGAGAGAGAGAGAGAGAGAGAGATTCCCTTGCAGGCTTCGGCGACATTGTCCCACTGAATGTGGACTTCTTCCCAGCCACACTGGCGTACATCGTCCTCGGACTGATCATCACAACTATGTGCATCGGTGGGTGTTCTCTTTCTCTCTCTCTCTCTTTCTCTCTTTCTTTATTTTTTTTCTCTCTCTTTCTCTCTCTGTCTTTCTCTCTCCGAACATCAACCATTCTCACTACGCATCTTTCATTCTCTCACCGTATCATTGTTTATCGTTGAGCTTATTCGGTTGATTTTGTTTGAGACATTTTTTCGAAGTCACCATGCCTGACTGTGAAACATTTTGGAATTGTTTTGGTGTGGGATTTGGGCGAGCGAACAGTGAGAAATCGTTCATTGATGTGTACTGACCCTGTTGCCACATAGAAGAAGTGTGAAACGTACATGTATTTCTAATTCTATGTATTTTATTTTAATACATTTCAGATCTGGTCGGTTCCGAGTACATTCGCGACATCCACTTCTACGGGCGCACGCTCGGCAAGCGGTTCATGACCATAGGAGGAAAGGTGGGCGGGGCGAGCGGGGGCGGAGCCAAAGAATATCAAATTACTCATGTTGTGTTTTATCTATAACGTGAAACGTTATAGATAAAAAAGGTATTCCACATTTTGTTACACTGATAATATAAATCAATTCAATTCAATTCAATTCAACATTTATCCGGTATCGCATTATGTGATCATAACTCAAAACATCAATCATTCACAGAGTAGCGCCGGGAAGCAAAATTCTTCCATCTTGTCGCATCAATTAATCAATAAGTCAATAATCAGGTGGTTCATCTGGGAGAGGTGTTCGGGTACGTGGCGTTCCTGCAAAAGAACTATGGTCTGACACCCGACCAGCTGAATAAGCTAGCACAATTGCCAGAGGTGAGAGAGAGGGATGGAGAGAGAAAGAGAGAGGAAGGGAGAGAGAGAGGAAGGGAGAGAGAGAGAGAGAGAGAGAGAGAATCGTGTTTCAGGAATACCTACTCGACTGCTTGATAAACGGCCGACAGCCGGATCTCAACTGGATCGGTGAGTGGGCGGGCGAGAAGGGGCGTGGCTGAAGGGGGCGTGGCTTGCAGGCGGTCGTCCGTTCGTGCCTCCGGACATCTACTACTTCAAGTGGATCGAACACCCGCGGACACTGTCGTTTGCGAGTGAACGAGTTCTGGCGAGTATGGACAGTCTGGATCTGAACACTAGCAAGTGAGTGGGGGGAGAGAGAGAGAGAGAGAGAGAGAGAGAGAGAGAGAGAGAGAGAGAGACTCCTCTTTCAGATGCTCCACCGCTCGAACGCTCACCCCGCGAGAATACTATCAGCGCATTCTCTTCCAGTACTGCAAATCCATGCAGCCCGAGGAGCAGTTCGCCGATATCGATTCGTGATTGATCGATACTATTGATTGATCGATTGACTCGATCCCCCCAGACTCACTTTGCGTCGTCTTTCGCCGCCCGATGGACTCCAATATGACCGAACAACATATCTGATATGAATTCTCACTCTCTCACGGACTATAGGGTACCCGTGATTTCATTTGTGGTTTCATACTTGCGTAACACGTTGCAGTGCAATTTTGTATATCCTGAAAGTGACGAGTTGCTCTCTCTCTGAACCATTCCTTGTCTCTTTCTATCTGCCATTTTCCAATAACCGCACTGCGTTCCCATGTGATGATCTGTGTTGTATGATGAATTCTAATTGTGAAATGTTTATGAAGTGAATGTTTTTGCGAAATATTGATAAATTATATATTATATTAATTTGCGCAAAAATAATTTCGTACTTTGTACAATGCCGAATGTGTAATTAATTAGCAACTAATTAGTGGGTCCTGAACGGAAATTAACATCGTATTATTGGGCGGTCGAACTCCGCCCATCTCGATCGATCGAAATTATGACGTCATGAATATTTTAATTGTTTGTTGTTGTTTTGCATGTTTGTCTCGCTTCCTTTAAATTTTTGCATAATATTTACATTGCAGTGTAACTCTTCTTGCGGTAAGCTTACTCGAAGCTAACTTCTGTGCTTTGCATTAGTTTTAACGGCCAAGAAGTGAAACGAGGCGAGGATATGGCTCGTGGAAAGGGAAAGGGAAAGGTAAGGTGATTTCGAAAATTATTTGAATTGAAGTTTGATATAAGCAACGAACTGCTGCTTGTAGCGCAAGAATCGTCGCAACGATGAAGACAGTTTTGGGTCGTTGCCGGACACATCGCAGCAAGCTGCTTCGCAAGAACAGAGGTGCCTTTTCTCGAATGCAATTTTAGAGAATGTTTGTTGCAGTGAGCAGCAGCAGTGGGGAGGAGGCCAGGCTCGTCGCGGCTTCTCCGGATTTTCGTCGGGCGCGTTCGGAGTGCTTGGAGATGACGGAATCGACGACAGTCTGACGGTGAGTTCCTTACACCAATAAGTCATGTGTAGGATGTTATGTATATGTTTCAGTCGAATCCGAACGCGTCGCGTGATGAGATCACCATACCTGCCGGCGGAGGCTTCACCCTGCCCGAGGCGCGCCATGAACACCCGACTATCCCGGAAGAGCAGGTGAGGTCACATTGCCCTATCTGGTTCTATGCTCGTATTCACATCCCCCATAGCATTGCCGATATGATTAGGTACTGTCGAACTCTGAACTCACCTCGGCAATAAACTCTGCGTTTTCTATGAACTCACAGCGCAAGGTCTTCGAACATGTTTCGGTGTTTATTTCAAGTTATTACATTTTTTTGTTATTTTAGGAGGAACAGGAGATCGACATTCCGCTGAATAACGGCGACGAGATCGACATTCCGTTGAACGGGGCGAGTGCGGGCGGAGGCGAGATGCAGTCGAGTGGCTGGCAAGTGCGCTCGCACCAGACCAACTCGCAATCGTCCCACTCTTCGTCCACCCACTCGCATGTGCAGATGCAGCAGCACTCGTCGAGCTCTCAGCATTCCCAGCACTCCTTTAGCGGATTCAAGGTGCGTTAGTATGTTTTAAATTCATGTCAATGTACATTTTATATTTTAATGTTGTAGGACATGGGCTCGGCGCAGCACTCGTCGTCGGATTGGGCGCAGCACGGCCACGGCCACCACCATCATCATCCCGTCGATGCTCGCCAGGTTGAGCTGAACATGGCCGACCAGCACATGCGTGCCAGTCAGGTACTTTTAAATGTTTTTAAAGTATTATTTATAAATCTTTATTATTTTACTTTCTATATTTTATTTATGTTTAGCTGTCGATTCGCACCAACAACGACGAGTTCGTTCTGGTCGGCGGTCATCCTGATGGACACCATCTTCCTGACGACGGACGCCTTTCTATTCGATCGGCGTGCAGTCACAGCAGGAAGGTACGCTTTCCATTTGTGTGTCTTTGTTTAAAAATTTCCCCTTTTAGTCTATGGACCGGGACTGGATGAATGGCGGAGGACTGCCGATGACGATGACTGCGAGCCATCGCGAGCTGAACATGCCATCGCAACCTGCAGACGATGAAATTGGAAATGAACTGGACGGACATGCTGGATCGAAGGTTTGTTTGATTGTTTTATGGATGCATCTCTTACTAGTAAAAATTATGTTATATTGCAGCGTTATCGTGTTCTGTCGGAACGTGGTGCGACTTCTGGTGGCGAGTGGGCGAAGAATGAATTCGAGGCTACTGGAGATCAGCTAATGCATGTGGTGAGAGACAATCGTTGTTATCGAACTTATTTATTTATTTTTTAGAACATGGCTGTGGCGAGCGATCGTGGAAATGTTGGTGGAGAGGTGGTGATCGGATCAGGCCATTCTGGAGATCATAGTGAGGCGCAGCTTCCGTTCGCCCCGGCAACCACCAAGTGGCGCACCGGAGAGAGGCTCATGAAGTCGAGTGGATCAATTTCGGTTGGTTGTCTTGTTGTCATGTATCGCATTAATTTACCACTATATATATGTATATGTATGGTAAAATATGTGTGAAAATCCCAGCAAACTTCGACAAGTTCTCGCCATCAAATTGACATCCCCTGTGAGGGTGAAGGAGACGAGGCGATGGATCCAAAGAAGCTCATTCCGGAGATTCGCATCATTGCTGCTAGCGACCAACAGGTAAATACATTTATTCGTAATGTTTTTTTGTTCACACGATTTGTTTCAGCTAAACCGCTCTCGTCCAGGATCAACAATTCCGTCCCGCACTGGAAGTAGCGCCTCGGTGCGTAGTGGAGCTGATGAAAACATATTGTCGCCCCGTTCTCGCAAGCGCTCGCGCAGCCAGTCGCAAGAGAGGGTAAGTTATTGCTTTGTTTCATTATATTGTCTTGATCTTAATCGTATTTTCAGGATCGTTCTCGCTCTGTCAGCGCTTTCGGCGCACGATCGGACCGTTCCAGAAGCTACCATGGTTCGCGGGCCTCTGGGATGGATGTGGATCCGGCCCAGCCGCAGAGCCAGCATGGATCGAACGTCTCTATTCCAGCGAGTATTCATGGATCTCACCAGTCCGGATTTGCCCAGCTGCCGAGCCACCATGGGTCGCACCAGTCCGGATTTAACAAGCAGCCGAGCCACCATGGGTCGCACCAGTCCGGATTTGGCAAGCAGCCGAGTCACCATGGGTCGCACCAGTCAGGATTCTCTCAGCAGCAGCCGAGCCACCATGGGTCGCACCATTCTGGTTTTGCTCAACCGATGAGCCACCATGGGTCGCACCAGTCAGGATTCGCTCAGCAGCAGCCGAGCCACCATGGATCGAACCAGTCTGGTTTTGCTCAACCGATGAGCCACCATGGTTCGCACCAGTCTGGATTTGCCAAGCAGCCGAGCCACCATGGGTCGCACCAGTCCGGATTCGCTCAGCAACCGAGCCAACATGGCTCGCACCAGTCCGGATTCACTCAGCAGCCGAGCCACCATGGCTCGCACCAGTCCGGATTCACTCACCAGCCGAGCCACCATGGCTCGCACCAGTCCGGATTTGACCAGCAGCCGAGCCACCATGATTCGCACCAGTCTGGATTTGTCAAGCAGCCGAACCACCATGGCTCGCACCTGTCCGGATTTGAAGAAGACGCTGTGCCTGTGAGTCGTCATGGCTCGCAGTCTGGATTCGATCAAGTCTCTAGCCATCACGGTTCTCATCTCTCTGGTATCGCGGAAGAATCGGGTGCGAGCAACCATGGCTCGCGGCATTCTGGATTCGCTCAACAGCCAAGCCAGCATGGATCCCGCGCCAGCATCCACTCCGATGCACACAATATTCTGTCGGAGAACGAAGAGGAGTTGGAGCAGCATCGCTTTACTGGAGAGCGCGTTGCCTATCACTCATCGCATGCTGCACTTTCCCAGAACAGACAGAGAAGTGTGAGTGCGTTATATGAAATTATGATTATTTTCTAATTCATGTGATTCTTATTGCAGAATGTGTCTCAGTCGTCTCGCAGTGACGTGTGGGTGGATGGTGCTAGTAGCGACGCAGTGAAGATATTCGGTGCGCCGTCTGGTGGAAGCAGCATGGTACGTCATTTTATTATCATTGAGGGTTTTTTTTTCTGGGGAAAAACGTTTAACGTATGTGATTCAGTTCTCGTCGTCTATTACGACTGGAGGATGGAGCACCGATGGGCCGCGTTTGACGCCCGGCAGCCGTATTCCTTCCAGAGCCAGTGATGGATTGGTCGGTATTTTATTTATAATTTGAAGTTTGAATATATTATCTTTCTCAAATTTTAATGTTTTCAGTTATCGACTGCTGACACGCTGACGGATCCCGACCATCATGACAGGACTGATGCGGACACACTGAGTTGCAAGAGCAGGAGTCGCCCGGCAAGCGTCTTTGATGAGACGGAGACCGAGTGCTACCAAGACATGGTGAGTTTTAGCTTTAAAGAAGTTGAATTATAATCCTCATCATCATAATCATATTTAGAATGCGAGAAGCCGCCGCGAGAGCGAGATGAGTGGAGTGCGAAGCAGGCGGGCTAGTGAACATGTTGAACTACCTGTGGAAGGAGTTCGAAGCCGCCAGCCCTCGATTGCGAGTCTCCGTGGAGAAGCGGGCATGGGAAGTCGTCAGCAGTCGGTGCACGGAGACGCCGGCTGGAACGGACAGAGGAGCCGCCGCGAGAGTGAAGCGTCGCATCACAATGCATCCAACATCGGTAGTGCTGCTAGTCTGCACACTGCCGCCGCTGCTGGTTCGACCGAGTGGGGATACGCTCTCAGAAGCAGGAGGGAGAGTGAGGTATGTTGGAATTGGTTTTTCTTTGTGATATTGTTCTGTTCATCCTAGTGTTGTTTCAGGCGTCGCATCGATCGGATGTTGACGAGGTTGACATTCCGCTGAACAACGCGGGAAGCCGACCTGTGTCGGAGCACAACTTTGGACTGGGAGGAGAAAGCAGGCACTCATCTCGCCATTCAGTCAACGGATTTGGAACCGTGGACGGATTGAGGAGCCGTCGAGAGAGCGAGGTGTGTGCTGTTCATACGTTTTTTTATTCTTCTTCAACTCTTCAAAAATAATTTTTGTGAACTAAATGCAAGCTTTTTTCAGATGTCTGGATTTGTTCCGCGCAGTCGTCACGCGAGCGAGGCATCGCATCGCTCTAACGTGGAGGAGGGCGAGATTGACATTCCGACGAATGCGCCGAGCCACCATGCATCGAACGCCTCGATCCACAGTGGAGTGGTGGGAGTTGGATTCGGAAGCCGCCAGCCATCGAACGCAGACCTGGCTGGAATGAGAAGCAGACAGCCGTCCATGCAGAATATTCGCAGTCGTCGCGAAAGCGAGGTGATTAACATATACATGCATGTCTTATTCATTCTAGTTTCATTTTCAGATGTCGCACGTGTCGAATGCTAGGGAGTCTGTGTCGGAGAGCAATGTGGGAGGCTGGGGAGAGAGTGGGGCGAGGAGCAGACGCGAGAGCGAGATGTCTCACCACTCTCTCGCTGGAGACATCGAGATTCCTTTCAACTCGGGTGATCGTCAGATGTCGACGCAGAATCTGTATGTCAAGAATCGTACCGCCAGCGAGGTATGAGTAAAGAGTAGTGGATGAAACATGACCATATTTCGATAACAATTTTAGATTGGTCTCTCCGGAACGAGCATCAATGGAGATGAAGGACCACACGGCGAATTTGGAGCAATCGGTGGCGTGAAGACAAGTGGAAGCAAGGTAGTGAGACACACTATTTTTGTATTGTTCTCAATTCTCATTCAGGTTGTGGTGTATCCGGCGGAGGAAGAGAACTGCGAGGACAGCATGCTGGACAAGTCTGGCGAGCGCCGCTGCAGGAAGCTCTCCTACGGCGCACTCGGACAGGCTGAGCAGGGATTCGTGCAATTGGATGGAGACAACAAGGTATGTGTCCTTCCTGAGAGATTATGAATCAGAAATTTTGATGTGTATTTTTCAGGATTCTCGTGGTTCTCGCACCAGTCTGCAAACAGCCGAACAGCCGAGCTACCACGGCTCGCACCAGAGCGGATTCGTTCAGCAGCAGCCAAGTGGATTCGGATCGCAGTCGACTCAGTCAAGTGGATTCGGCCAGAAGACTGCTGCATTCGGATCGCAGTCGACTCAATCAAGTGGTTTTGGTCAGAAGGCTGCTGAATTCGGATCGCAGCAGAGCGGTTTTGGCCAGAAATCGGCGGGATTCGGTTCTCAGCCGAGTGGATTTGCCGAAAAGTCGACTGCATTTGGTTCGCAGAAGAGTGCCTCTGGTTTCGGACAAACGTCTACTGGATTCGGCTCGAGTAGATTTGCGCCTCTGGCTCCCAGCCATCACTCTTCCATGGCAAGTGTGCACTCTGAGAAGATGGGTCTGCAGGGACTGGACGAGATAGAGAAGGAGATTGAGATTGAGCGCGAGATGGGAAGCCGCACCAGTGTCTACTCGCACAAGTCGGCTGCAGATGATCGCGCACCCAGCCATCATGGTTCGACTCGCAGTGGATTCGGTGGGTTTGCCCAGCAGCCCAGCCATCATGGATCGCACCAGTCTGGATTCGGACAGGCGCCGTCTCACCACGCCCCGCATCTGTCTGGATTGGCGCAGCAGCCGAGCCGACCCGTGTCTCAGGCGAGTGGGCGCGCTCCTAGCCACCACGGATCTCAGCCGCACGTGCACTTTGACGCGCCGAGCCACCACGGATCTCATGTGAGCGTGCGGTCGGAGAGAAGCGGAGTGGACGGACAGAGCTGGCATGGATCGAGGGCGAGTGGACTGGACAGGGAGAGGGAGCGGGCGGCAAGTGTGTGCTCGTCGAGGCACAGTCTGGCCGACGAGATGGACATTCCTATCGGCGGACGAGTGTCGAGGAGCGCCAGCAAGACTAGCGTGGTGCGTGTGGATGTCGATGTGAGTCTATTTGTTGTTTCAGTATTCGGCGGCTGATCTACAAGAGGCCGCTGCGCAGGCGGGCGGCAGCACCCTAGGATTGTTGGATCGAGTGGATTCTGAGCCGCACAATGCGTTCGCCACTGGAACGAGGACTGCCAGCGTCCTCAGCCTGGTAAGTTGAACGTTTTCGTTTTGCGTGTTCATATTGATGCAAGATTGTGATTGTAGCATTCGTACCGCTCGCTGGTTGTGGATGAGGAGGAGAAGGATCCGAACGAGGCTTTCTATGAGGAGGACACTGCAGTTGAGAAGGCTGCCGAGCGCGGGCCGAGTCGCATCAGCACTGTCAGTACATTTCACGTTGTTAAACTGATAAGTTCTCAATTATGTACCATACATCTAATATGCTGTATCATACGGTGTAAATATTTTACTAGTGGTTAGTTGTTTTGTTGAAACTTGAGATATCTGATGAAGGGTTATTTTTGCCCTGTAATATATTTGAAATTGAAAAAAGAAATGTAATTTAGTATTGTTTCAGGGTTCCGTACGTACTCAATCGACGCAGGACAGCTCAGTTGAAGGAGTGACTATTCAGGAGAGGATCAGCCGCCCCAACTCCAGAAACAGTGTGGTGAGTACACCGCGAATCTGATATTACGAAATTTATGATGAAATCATGAAATCCGAATAACCGTGTTTGCAGCATTCGAACCGCTCTACTAACCAGCAGAAGCCTGACCAGGAGCAGAAGATGGAGCCAGAAGTGGTGATTGGCCTGCCGGCGCAGCTGTACAACGCCGGCTCGCAGTGGGATATGCACGGCAGGGAGTACGGACGCATCTCCGGATCGAACCGCCACCCCTCCCACGTGAGCCTCACGTCGCGCGATGAGAAGAGATCGACTAGCACGGAAGGCACGGGAAGGATCACCCTGGTCAGTGGTGGTTTGATAGTTCTGGGGTAATTGAATGCCGTTCAGAATCCGTTGTCGACCAAGCAGCCTATCCGCGAGCAGATGGGTCCGGGAGTGCCGCACCAGGGCCAGCAGCCAGTGTACGGCAGCAGGACGAGTCTCCTCTCGGAGAAGTCGAACGGTGTGGCTGACGCGGCTGCATGGGGCACGTCTACCGGAGAGACTGCGTTCCTGTCCGTACCCAAGCCGAGAAGCCGTTCCGTCTCTGTCAACAGCGTGGTGAGATTTTGAAGATTTGTTATTGTTTATTGTGCCATGGTCTCGTTTCAGGCGTCTCACCATTCTGCGAACCAGGTGGCCAGCATGCAGCACACGCCGCTGTCTGCGAGGAGCAGCACCAACAGGATGGAGGCGATGGAGCCAATGAATCAGGTGAAATACTATTGCAGTTGGAAGTTGAGGATTTATAATCAATCTCGTTTAGGCAAGCCGCTCGCGTTCGGCGTCTGGTCATCGTGACTACTCGAAGGTTGGCTTCACGTACATGCCGGAGCTGCACGTGTTCGCCAAGGAGGGCAACAAGCCCATGCGCCCCACACACACGCACCAGAAGACGCCCACTCAGGACCCGCGGGGAATGTCCCGCACAGGCAGTCGCACATCCGTGGGAGGAGCCGAGAGGAGTGTGAGCGAGGTAGAGTACAACAAGAGTTCATTCATTTAACATGTTGACAACAAGTTTTCCGTACAAGTATATAATACAGTTATGATTAATGGGGCAGTGTGTGCAAGTGGCAGCTGTGCGGTTGATAGCGGGGTGGGTTTGGTAGGTTTATGCGAGCGTCTTTGGGCGAGTCTCGATCCACTTGGCAATGGCGGGGGTGGCGCGCACCTTGGCCACCCAGGCGAGCACCTCCGGGAGCTCGTCACAGAAGGTGGGCACGAACTCGCGGAGCGTAGCCACGTGCTCGGTGATGAGCAGATCGGCCCAGGTCAGGCCGGACCCCACGAGGTAGCCTGACTTGGCGGCGGCAAGGTAGTTCTGTAACGGGAAATTATTCAAGAAACCAATCTAATGCAATATCACCTTGACGAAAGTGAAGAACTTGTCCTTGGCAGGGGTCATGACGGTCTTGTAGAGCTCGTCCTTGTCTCCTTGGGCGAATCCGTACAGGCAATAGATATAGGGCTTGATCTCTGCCTGGAAGTCCTTGAACTGATCGGCGATGGCGTCTACGAGAGCCTCCTCGGCGGGCGACTTGCCGGCGTAGCCGAACTGGCGAGCCAGATAGCGGTTGATGGTGTGCGACTGGGCGATCTGCACCCCGTCCACTGTGAGCACCGGCATCTGCCCGAACGGGGTCTTGGGCTTGAACTCGGGCCACGCCGTCTTCTCGACGCGCACATCCTCATAGTCCTGTCCGGCAAGGGCGAGGAGCTGGCGAGCGCATTCGGCGGCTCCGCGGAACTCGAAGTAGTGCAGAGAGTAGGCGGGCATGTCTGCAATGCGGAATGGAACATAAAACAATGAAGAGTTCTAAGAGTGAACGCGATCAGAGAAACTATGCGAAATGAGTAGTACGCGGCGTGGCACGCTATGAGAATTGGGTATAACGAGTAGTGAAGATTAGATACGATACGGCATCAACCCAACAACGAAAACAATACAAAAGAGAAAGATTATTCGTTTTCTTTATCTTTTTTGTGTTATCAACTGAGCGGGATAGGGGAGATAGATAGTGAGCGGGTGTGGTTTTGTGTGCAGGAGTGCACTCTTTCTGCGAGCGACAGAGACGAAAACACTCGTTGAAGGCTAATCGATAGCGCTACGCCAATGCAATACCAACACGGTCCTGCATATTGCGTAGGTAAACGAAATGTGATATATGGTCATGACTAGAGGAAATAAAATAATAAGTAACCGCAGTTCGCCTCGATCACTTTTATATAAGAATAGGATGCAATCATTGATGTATGGCGGAATTGTCATCACGTGTGACATTGTTATGAAACGAGAGAGATGGAGAGAGAGAGAGAGAGAGAGAGAGAGAGACCAGAGGAGATTATGAAAAATTCACCCGCGATGACAAATGCCTGTTTGCACAGACAAACTAGAAGGCTACACACTACAATTCTACACTGTTCTGGTCATGTTATGAGATAACACTATAGGCACGTGTACACTAGAGTGTTCTAGAACGACTTTTTTGGGGCCGGGATGATTTCTGCTTACTGATAAACGTGAAAGCAAGTTTGAATGTTTCATTATTTAGGGAAAAAAAAGAAAACTACATTGTATACTTTTGAAGAAAGAGAGATCAGGAATATATTTTCGTTCAGGAGAACAACAACTCGATTAGTGTGGAGATTTCTGGCGGTCTGACGGTTCCCGTGCCTCGCAGCCGTACCGTCAGCCAGGCGAGCAGCATAGGAAAGACTTTCGAGCGTTCTCGCAGCGAGTCTGTGTCCCGCTATGCATCGAACACGTCCATCCCGCCGAGCATGCGCGGAGTCATGGACGCCCGCACTCCCATCGCTGGAACGGTGAGTGAGGCAGCGAAGTGCTGCCACGGGATAGGCGACAAGCTTTTTATGATGTCTTCTTTGTAGCCTCGTCTCCGAGACCTGACTGCTGGCGAGGAGATGCCGTTCGCGCATTCTCCCGGATTCAACCGCACTCAAATCGAGAAGAGCGACTTTGACGCGAGGAAGGTGTGTTTGCTAGGCTTCACGAAAACACGAAAATATTACTGTGGTGTGGCGTTTGTGGTGTAGACATTGGCTACTGGTAGTAGAGTAGTGTGGAGTGGCTTGCAGTATCGCTCGTTTGCCTCACTGAGCTCGCTGGGCGGGCTTCGCTCGGAACACGTTCGACACGCGGGCGCAGCGGCGCGGCACACGAGTATGGAGCGGTGCTCATGTTGCGTGCTTCAGAGGGATCCGGTGGCGTGCTCGACTGAGCAGCTCACCGATGTGCTCCACAGGTCGCTCATCCGCGCCGACTCTGGTAAGTGAGAGGGAGGGGGAAAGGAGGGGTCAAGCCAGGTGGCACAACATGTCCGACGTTGTATCGATTTCATCATTCACACGTGATTTGGTCGGTATTTTTCACGGAAACACGTAATGATCATTTCTAGCTGGTTCGATTTTCCTCAATGACGCGAGTTTATGTAAATTTGAGTTTCAATTATCGATTCGGAGTAATTGCATTGCCGCAGCCGCTGTCATTTCTTCCGTGCCTTTGTTATTTGGTGGCTGTCATGTCGCGCGCGTGCATTTGCGTGTTTTGCTTGATGATTGTCATCACTCACACTCACGCTCCTTCCTTGCAGTGCGCTTCCCCGCTGACGGATTTGAGAGCAGCGACAAGAGCAGGACGATGCCACCAGCCCCGACCCACCACAACCAGAACGCGCCAAGGAGCCCTACAAAGACTGTGCAGGTGTGTGATAAGAAGATGATTATCGATTAATTATCGATTGATGTGGACGTGCATATTTACAGGTGCCGCCTCCCGTGTTCAAGTCGGACGAGCGCACGGTGCAGTTTGGCAAGTCGAGTGCCAGTAACCCGAACACTCTGGAGCTGGACCGCTTCGACGGCTACAAGTGGAGCGCGCAGAAGAGCGAGACGAAGACGCATCGGACTACGTCGGTCATGTCGACCACCACGTCCACATACTCTAGCCAGCAGCAGCGGTTTGCCACCAAGTACACCAGCTCGGGCAACGAGCCGCACACTGTGCCCCAGCCTGCGAAGAAGATGCTGCAGCAGCCAGCACAGCAGAAGAGGGAGTGGGAGGGCAGTCCCCAGAAGACCACCAAGATCGAGCGGAGGGATCCCGTCGGTGTTGTGAGCCAGGATGCGCGCAAGCCCGTCGAGCTCGAGATTCAGATTCCTTCGGTGAGTTGAGATCTTTGTCGTCTGTTCACCATTATGATTTCTGTTTTAGAATCAGCCCTATAAGCAGTCTCAGCCGCAGAAACAATCGCAGCCTCCTCGCTATGTGTCACAGGTGCAGAAGGAGATCTCTGTGCCGCAGATGATCGATCTCGACACCATCTCGGACAAGGATAGGCAGTGGGCGCACTTTGGAACAAACGTGAGCGAGACGGTCAGTCGATAAACGGGATCAATCAATATGTAATCTCATCCTATATGTTCAGCACTCTGAGATCTCGCTGGACAAGCTGAAGGTGTCGAAGGAGAATGCGGCCGTGTTCCGCGAGCGCGCTCTGGCCGAGAGCCGCCCGTCGCCTGTCCGCATTGCCGCAGCCACTGCCACCGTGGATGGACATCCCCGCATGTCGCGCAGGGAGATGGAAGAAGAGAAGAGGCAGTATGCCGCGTTCGGAGACATCAGTCGTGGCAGTGGAAAGAGCGGTCTTGAGAACAGGTGTGTATTGTGGTTTGGTGGTTGGTGGTTGTGGCTTGTGGCTAGATTCTAATTTGATTGTAGCAGCTTCCGCTCGGGCCATTCGATGTCGGGTGCGCAGTCGCCGTCTATTCATAGGAAGTGGCAAGTGGCCCCGGGATACGGCAAGGACAAGACGGAGATGGACAAGGTGGATGCGACTGCCAGGGAGCAGAAGAAGTGGCAGGGAAGCACCATCAGGTACAACACAATGAGATTCATACAAATTGATGCATTAATGTTTTTAGCGAAGAATCGAGCGTCTATTCTAATGATCCCTATGGTAGTAAGAAAAAGATGAAGAAAGTGGTTTCCGAACTGCGTGTCATGTTGAATGGAGAGAACCCGTTTATGGATGAGAATGTGAAATTGTATGAGCTTGATTCGTAAGTAGCTTTGGGGCATTTCTAATATTTATTTTGATGTGTTTAGGAAGGCAATTCCGCAGCGCGGTCACATCCGCGACTTGGCTGCTCGCTTTGAGGATATGCAGAATCGCGTGGAGAGCGAGCAGGTGCGGAACAACGGAATGTCTTGTATATTGAGATTGACAATGTGGGTTTAGTTGGATGAGCGCTCTCATCTGAGCCGTCCTTTCGGATACAACTATGAGCAGCCGCGCACTCGCGGAAGGAGCGCGCCTCGCAGCAGGGTCGGAGACGACGAGGCTGCCATCATGGAGAGGGAGTGGCGAGAGAGGAACGAGAGCAAGGGTGAGTGATTCTGACTGTCTGACCGATTGGATGTGGGGTCTTATACTTACTGCTCTTGTTTAGACGACAGCTTCCTGGATCGCTCTCGTCGCTGGTCCGAGTTCGAGGATGACGTGGCCGAGGCGCAGAGGCGCTCGCGTGCGCGTCTCGAGTCTGACCACGGCCTGCTCGGCTGGACGTCGACCACGGCTGCCATGCCGTCTCGCACCACCTACGGACAGTACCCGCAGAGGGTGTCTGTGTCGGAGAAGGAGACTGAGAAGAGCGTCTCCGACATGGTGGACGCTAGGCCGCACGGGTCAGTCTTTTTTATTGAGCGACTTATCTATTTTCCTGTTATAGAGTGGACACGGTGCCGCATTCGATCAACAATGATCCTCGTCGAGTGCCGTATGGTCAGATGAAGCCGTCGAACCCGGTGCCCGCGATGTCTGCGTTGCACCCGGCGCCCCGTCTCAACGTGGCCAACATGCTGAGCGGAGAGGAGTCGACCTCGTCGACTGCGATGAGCAAGGCCAGGACGAGCACTCCCAAGGACTCGAGTCGCCGCCGGGACACTACTACGATCGCCTCGGCCTTCCACCGCGTGCCCTCGATCCGAGTGCCGCCACCCGCTCAGCCGGCGCCGCACCCAGGCCAGACTACCAGCCATCCCGCAGAGACTGGGGTGCTCAGGCCGCAGCCGGTGACGCCGGTGAATCGCTCGCGTCCCGTCTCGAGGGCCAACTCGAAGGAGCGCGTGTTTGAGGAGAGGAACGAGCATGTCGACAAGAATGGAAATCGGTGAGTGACTGTGTTTGGCATTATGAAGGGTCTGATTTGACTGTTGGTTGTTTAGTGTGACGACTCACGTGGAGATGAAGGCGGGCAAGGACAATGACGGCTACAACTACGAGGAGTACCGCGAGGAGAGGGAGGTGCGCGGAGGCAGCGGTGCCGCCGACGCCGAGATGGAGAAGAGGGTGCAGGCCCAGATGGACAGAATGAAGGAGGAGATGAGAGAGGTGGGCGGGTGGTGTTGGGTTGGCAGATGCACGTCATGGTGGTGTTTAGCTGAAGGCGAACGCTGATTATGGCATGTTTGGCAAATCGCAGATTCAATACGGCGGACAGTCTCGCTCTCGCGCCAGCCGCAGCCGCCGCAGTGCCAACGCTCAGCCCAACGGACTCGGAGCCAAGGCGGGTTGACACGGAATTTTGGATATTGTTCGCGTGGTGTTCAATGATACGATGTTTAGAACGGCGATTTGACGACGGACACTGAGGATGATCTGGTGGCTAAGAACGGCTACGCTCGCGTGCGTCGTGTGAAGGGCCGCGGAGACGCCAGCGATGTATTCATGCAGCCACTGCCTACTCAACAGCCGCAGCCCACTCAGCAACATCAGCCGCAGCAGAAAGCGGCGGCCGGTGGCTCGGCTGGAGACTGGAGCACTCCTCACAGGGACGCTATGACCATCCAGATGGAGAGGTGCGTGAATGAAGAATGACTTGGTATTGTATCTACTACTATAGGTTCCTTCGTCACCAGCACGACGAGCAAGACAAGTTTGCCGACAAGTTCACTGGAGAGATCGACAGAATGTTCGAGTTTGTCGACGTGAGTTAGGCTGTGCAGATATCTGTTGTTCAAATGCGTGTTTGAGAATGAGGACAGCATGTCTGCTCGTCGCTCGACTCTGCGCAGTGGCTACGGCGGCCAGGACAATGCCATGCTGGAGGAGGAAGAGGTTGTGCCGGAGATTGACGACGACCTGGCTGGATACGCGATGGTCGGAGACAAGCTGCCAGGGGCTGGAGGCGACACGAAGGAGCGCCACGAGCGCTACTCTTCGCTCCACTCGAACACGAACATGTACCGGGCGCAGCACGAGCGCCGCGAGTCGACGGCGTCGCACCGCCTGAGCACGCAGAGGCTGGACGGAGCCGGAGCTGCGGCCCCTGCAGATGCGCGCACTCTCACTGCCGACAGCAGGCGATCCACTGCCAGCAGGAAGAGCGGACAGGAGACACATCACACTGGTGGAGCCGCGCCCAAGCTAGCCTATTCGGTGAGTGGTTGCCGATCTGGTCTGTCCATGGTTTTCTTTCCTAGACTAAGAATAAGGAAGCGGAGACTGTGGCTAGTGATGCAGATATTGATTATACTGTGACCGGAGTGACTGAGGAAAAGACGGAAGAAGAAGGCCCTGTTATTGAGAAAACGAATGAGAATAAGAACTATCCCGCGTTCAAGTTCAAAGCTCTCAGTGGCTCTAGAAGAGTTCGCGCTTTGAAAAATAAAAATGAGGTTTGACAGGAAGTCGGACGGTATCTCAACTATGTTGAATGTTTAGATGAGCGGCTACCGTGAGATGCAGTCGCGTCGGCAGCAGGCGATGGGCACTCCGAGTCGCGAGAAGCTGGTGAGCGGCGGAGGAGGAGTGGGAGAGACGGTGGTGCGCGAGTCGCCGGCGCAGAAGCCGCGTCACCATCCGCCCGCGCCCCCCGCCAACTCGCCTCCCAACGCGCACTCGCCCGTGTCTGTGACGTCGTCGACCGGACTGCCGCCCCGCTTCTCCCCCCAGGCCTTTGCCGCTCCGCCCGCTGGCATGCCTTTGACCAGCTACCATGGACGAGAGGACGGACCGACTGTGATCACCAAGCACAAGACGGCAACTCTCCAGTCGCAGGCTCATGCTGGACAGCGTGTGCCAAGGGGAGCTCCCCAGGCTGTTGCTACCAGCACTCCGCAGGTGCGTTGATGGGTTGGGAGGAAGGTAGTTGATTCATGTTGTTCAGGGTACTGCCGAACGTGGAGGCCCGCCGCGTGCGCCCGAGTGGGACGAGGACGACTCGTTTGTGTCGACGATCACGACTGCGAGCGACGTGCTGGCGCGACAGGACGCCGAGACGAAGAGGCACCTGAACAAGCTGGCCCACCAGCTGGGCATCAACGAGGAGCAGATACACATGACGACCAAGGTGCTGTCGCTGGCCCGGAAGAAGCAGCAGGCGCTGAGCGAGCTGACTGCGCAGCGCACGCTGCTGCTGGCCCGCGAGCGCGTCGCCGCCATCCGTCTGGAGATGCAGCGCGTGCGTGCGCTGGCCGCGGTGCGCCGCCCGCCCCCGCCCGTCGCCAGGGACATGAGGAGCACCATGCAGGTGAGAGCGGTACTGGCGTGGTAACATGACATTCCCTGACCCCTTGCAGGTCAGCAACATGACCGTCTTCCTCAACCGCAACTTCTGTGTGCGCACCGTTGAGCAGCGTAAGTCATTTGCTGATTGTTGCATTGATATGACTGTTGTATTTGCAGAGACGATGGACGCTGCGTACTCGTTTGTGATAGTGCTCAAGTGTGGTGTGGAGGTGGAGGCGACTGCGCCGGTGACTCTGATGGACAGCCGGCACACGCGCGTCCGCCAGCTGCACTTTGCCGAGCACGTGCGCTTCGGCAACCTGCCCGTCGACTTTGCCGTGCACCTGGAGGTGTACGCGATGAAGCTGCGCGACCCCAAGCAGCCCGAGCCCAGCTGCGGAAGCAACATAGCCGCCCGCGCCAGGAACCTCCTCACACCCAGTGAGTGGGCGGATGGGAGAGGAAGGGAGTGTGAGTGGATGCTGACTCGATGTGTTTCAGGCAGCCTGGCGCGTCACCGCGCTGAGAGGACTGCTCTTCAGGAGGCGATGACTGGAGGCGAGTTCGTCAAGTGCGGATCTGTGACGCTGAACCGCGACACGACTGGCAAGCAGAAGTTCTACCTGGACAATGCCGAGTACCCGCTGGAGGGCACGATCGAGATCACGAGCCGCTGCACCACCCTCCCTCCCGCCGTCGAGCTAGACTTCAGAGGATTCCTGGTGAGTAGAAGGGAGAGGAGGGGAGATCAAGTGGTTTCTCTTTCAGACCATGTACCAGGTTGTGGGTGGATTCGGTTCCTGGGTGCGCTTCTGGTCGGTGCTGCGCCGCGGTCTGGTGCACTTCTGGAGGTGAGTCTAGAGTCTAGAGACACTCCTAGATATCTATTCTTGAATGACCTCGTTCAGGTACCCTGACGATGAGATGCTGGAGAAGGCGCCGGTTGCAGTGATGGATCTGAGCAAGTGTGTGGACAGCATGATCAATCACGCCCCGCAGGAGGTGTGCTCTCGACCGCACTCGTTCTGCGTCGACATGCTCGTCTCCACCACGCCCACCCTCGTCGAGAAGAAGAGGTGGGCAGAAGGAGAGGGGATGGAGAGTATGGATCAATTGCAGGGTGCTGCTGTCTTCCGACTCGAAGGAGCTGTGCGCTGCGTGGATGCAGGCACTCAACGAGACTCTGGGAGTCATCCGAGCTTCCCCCATCGAGTGATGGGAGAGGAGAGGAGAGGGGTACACTGTCACACAGTGTTACCCAGTATGTTATTTTGATGCCGTCTCCAGAGACGTTTTGCTCATCTTTTTTTGTTTATTATATATTTATGTAGTTGTTTTTAGATAGATTTTTGAAGTTCCTCTGTAGAATATTGTGTTACTTTTGTCTGTTTTGTGTTGTGTAGTTATTTTTTGCGCACTGCGCGGTGTTGATTTGAGACTCGGAGTTGTTTTTTTGTTACTCGCCACGTTTTTGTTGTATCAGTTGTGTAAAATAAATGCATGCCACAACGACATTGACACTCCCGAGAGATGAGTAATTTCTGTAAGGACATGATCCTTGTCTTCAGCTCTTCCTTGCTCTGATAGGCTGATAGGCTGCTATCGTGTGCTTCTTTTCTCGTAGGCGTTATTCCCTCTGGTCACGTAGTGACGTTGCATTGTCGTCTCAACAACGTTACAGATCAAATTGTGTGTCGTTCACAGTGTGCTGTTGAATATTAAGTAAATTATATTACATATGAGGAGAACGAGTACATAGGTACATAAAGATGCAGATGAATGATCACTTTGAAGCACTGTTCTCTTTTTTCTTCTTCAGCCTCGCTGCCGTTGATCATTGTTCTCTCATCCAAGTACATACACTAGAAGAATTAGCTTCAATTTCAAATCCTTTAATCATTGTTTTCAATTTATGTCGCAATAAAACGTCTCATCCAGAATGTCACGAAATTGAAGAGTATTGCCGCGAGAGACAGTCCAATTAGGATGTTCATACCGGAGGCACCTGGTCACTGGGTCACTCACTGTCCCTCGCAACATTCACTCACTCCCGACTCCCCGGCACTCAGCCACTTCATCAACTATGCTCATCAAACCTAAAGGTAAGAACTCATGAGTTATACAAATTCCAGTCATATGACTCTCTCAGAGCCCGAACCCCCCAAAAACGACTACGAGAAACTGCGTGCATTGGCCAAAGCCGATTCTGATAAAGCATTAGAGATATTCAAAAAGAACACCAATGTGAGTTTTTATGTGTTTATATTATATGTAATACAAAACATGATTTATTCAGGCCTCGATCCATACGATTCGGTTCCACGTGAAGGGCTCGATCATATCAGTGCCCGCCGCTGTGTTGCAGTCATCTCCCGAGGGATGCATGTTTCATCGACTGGCGAAAGAAGCACAGTTAAAGCACGTGAGTAACGATATGCTGATTTCGGTTAATTCCTGGGCCCCCAAAACAGTGCCACCTTCGTGCCGGGTTTTCAATGATGGCTCTGTCCTATCAATGTCGACTTTCATTGAAAATTTCAATGTATTTCAATGTTCTTTCACTTTCAGATCCGTCCTATCTGGTTAAGCGCCATATCCAGCCATCATTTTCAACTCACTCTCAGGTAAACACACAGAAATTTCTGTTAAGAAAATGAATTGTGCAGGTTTCTACGCAGCGAGTTGGCTCAATTGAAGGAGTACGTGAAGCTCATGCCAGTTTCCGAGAAGGAAACATTCATCTATGTGGCTCAGGTGAGGATTACATTTACAAACTACAATATTCAAGTGTTTCATTTCAGTACTTCCGCCTACCCACACTAGCTTCATTCATCGGAACGCATGGAGGTCTGGCGGTCAAGAAGTCCAAGTATCCCAAGTACGTTGTACAACAGTGTAGTAATTTATTTACCACAGTTTACATGTCTCGCACTCTCTTAACTTAGCTCATAACGCGATAGCTCATAACTTCTTTCGGAGAAATGATACAAAGATGCCGTCAATTAGTGATCCGCCCTACGGAACCGTGCGAATCTAACTAATATGAATTGGAAGACTTCACATTTTTGCTAACATGTCCTTTGGATATCGCCTCTTGAAAATTCTGGCGCGAGCCGTATCCTAAGCCAAAAGAGAGGGCGCTGCGCGCCCTCTCTAATGTCTCGCACTCTCTCTCAACTTTGGCGCTCTCTAGTGGCGGCAATAGATTCATTCACCCACTGTATGATGGCTAGATAGATTAATTAGCGATGTGAAAAATGACGTACAGTGTGTTGTGTGTATACTGTGTCAATGGCAAACGTTGTTTTCAGAGCCTGGGACACGCCAGTGTGCGGGAGTCTGACGTTTCGAGTGGCACAGAGCGGGGGAGAGGTGCAAGTGGAGTGGACGGACATGTGGCTCATGCCCGGAACGATGTTCTTTCGAGTCGCCGAGCGACGCGGCCAGACAAAGGTAGAGTTCGATTCTCTCCTGGGGTAGATCAATCATTTATCCAGAATCGCTATATACTGACTATACAACAAGTGCATACGGTACACCACAAGGACAAAGCGCTGGAGACTCTAACCGACTGAGCTATGGCGGCATAAGTACCTGGGGTAGATGAGAGCGAAACAGAGAGTCAGCTCGCGGCAATAGCGCGCAAATCTAGAAAGTTGGATGGTTAGGCCACCGTATTCCGAGCTGCAAGCGAGGTAGATGGAAAACTAGATGGAAAAAGCGCAGGCCATAAATATCTCATCACATGCCCACAGTGGCGACTCATTTTGGACTCGAGGCCGCAGCGCGCGCCACAGAGGCACGGCGCCCCGCCCCTGAGATTTGTTCCGCGACACGAAGATTTCCGGCAGTCCCGTGCGCACAGCAGTTCGCTTCGCATCATGTCCACATCAATTGTGCTGCATCTGGGGTGCGGAACGAACATTGATGAGAATGCATAAACTGCGAGTTATGTGATTTTATGATTTTAATGTAAAAGTTCAGGATTTCGAAAGGCCAGAGTCGGTCACTGGCAAGTTCTGGTGGTTTTTTCTTATGCGATTGGACTTGAGCACCGGGGGACGCGTGATTGAGTACATCGAGAAGGGTGAGTAGAGTATGTCTCTTTCTCTCTCTCCCTCTCCCTCTCTCCCCCTCTCATTCTCCCTCTCCCTCTCATTTTGTACATTTTCCACACACGTTCTATGTGAATGAAATGCTGTTGTGGATGTTTTTATGAACACACTTGACACTTGATCGATCCCATTTCAGAACGGCTCCCTTGCTACGACCCGCCAAGCAAATTCCCGTACAACATCACAGACAAGCAGTATCGAGAAGTCATGCGACACGCCTCGGTGAGTGAAATCGTGATACATATAGGCCGTTTCCCCCGTTCATCGTACGATAGTCAATTCTCATAATATTTACACATTTGGAGAAATCTTCAGCTTGCTATCAGTCCGCGCGAGCACATTCGACCGCGCCATTCGCGCACTGTTAGGGAGGGTTATTCGCAAGTCTAGTGAAGCAGAGTTTTACAGCTTCTATAGTCTAGAGTTATAAAGTTCCCGCCAATTCTCCAGTTCGAATTTCATTGCTCCTTTCGCGCACCATGGCGGTTTTGCACCGGTCGCGCGCAAGCAGCGCAATTTGGAATATACGAAAACAATTCTTGATCGATGCCCTAATCATTAAACATGATACTGATCGCGTAAACGGTTTGTTACAACGTATGCAACGTGCTTGTGCACAAATTGTGCTCCTGGAGAATTGGAGAGGACTTTACATCTATTGATAGCTGATTACAGTGGTTCGGACACTCGAAGATGGCCAAGGAGATCCCCGGCTTTGTGATGCGACGGCGTCAGAAGGCCGAACGAGAGAGGGGGAGGAAGGAGAAGGGGGCGAAGTGATCGAGCAGACGATTCCCGCGTAGGGCTGTGTGCGATCGCTCACCTTATTTACAATAGCATTGCATGTTGATGTACTATGTGATCATTTCCTTGTTCATTTTATTTGAAACCCCATTTATACCTGCCGTTTATATTGCTCACTTTTTTTGTTTATAATCTCGATTTTCCTATGTTATCGGTAATAAACCTATCTATGTGTGTCGTGTGATTTCGTCAGACAGCGAATGATAAACTTGACTAAAGGTTTATGATGCTGATTGACAACGATAATGTGGAAGACATGCATAACGCCAGGAATTGTGAGAATAGCGCTTTCCAAACTACATACGCACGTAGGGTACTCGGCATTGTCCAGGTAGAACTTCTGCTTGCCAGTCGTGTCGCGGTTCAGCGTCACAGATCCGCACTTGACGAACTCGCCTCCAGTCATCGCCTCCTGAAGAGCAGTCCTCTCAGCGCGGTGACGCGCCAGGCTGCCTGAAACACATCGAGTCAGCATCCACTCACTCCCTTCCTCTCCCATCCGCCCACTCACTGGGTGTGAGGAGGTTCCTGGCGCGGGCGGCTATGTTGCTTCCGCAGCTGGGCTCGGGCTGCTTGGGGTCGCGCAGCTTCATCGCGTACACCTCCAGGTGCACGGCAAAGTCGACGGGCAGGTTGCCAAAGCGCACGTGCTCGGCAAAGTGCAGCTGGTGGACGCGCGTGTGCCGGCTGTCCATCAGAGTCACCGGCGCAGTCGCCTCCACCTCCACACCACACTTGAGCACTATCACAAACGAGTACGCAGCGTCCATCGTCTCTGCAAATACAACAGTCATATCAATGCAACAATCAGCAAATGACTCACGCTGCTCAACGGTGCGCACACAGAAGTTGCGGTTGAGGAAGACGGTCATGTTGCTGACCTGCAAGGGGTCAGGGAATGTCATGTTACCACGCCAGTACCGCTCTCACCTGCATGGTGCTCCTCATGTCCCTGGCGACGGGCGGGGGCGGGCGGCGCACCGCGGCCAGCGCACGCACGCGCTGCATCTCCAGACGGATGGCGGCGACGCGCTCGCGGGCCAGCAGCAGCGTGCGCTGCGCAGTCAGCTCGCTCAGCGCCTGCTGCTTCTTCCGGGCCAGCGACAGCACCTTGGTCGTCATGTGTATCTGCTCCTCGTTGATGCCCAGCTGGTGGGCCAGCTTGTTCAGGTGCCTCTTCGTCTCGGCGTCCTGTCGCGCCAGCACGTCGCTCGCAGTCGTGATCGTCGACACAAACGAGTCGTCCTCGTCCCACTCGGGCGCACGCGGCGGGCCTCCACGCTCAGCCGTACCCTGAACAACATGAATCAACTGCCTTCCACCCAACCCATCAACTCACCTGCGGAGTGCTGGTAGCGACGGCCTGGGGAGCGCCCCTTGGCACACGCTGTCCAGCATGAGCCTGCGACTGGAGAGTTGCCGTCTTGTGCTTGGTGACCACAGTCGGTCCGTCCTCTCGTCCATGGTAGCTGGTCAAAGGCATGCCAGCGGGCGGAGCGGCAAAGGCCTGGGGGGAGAAGCGGGGCGGGAGTCCGGTCGACGACGTCACAGACACGGGCTAGTGCGCGTTGGGAGGCGAGTTGGCGGGGGGCGCGGGCGGATGGTGACGCGGCTTCTGCGCCGGCGACTAGCGCACCACCGTCTCTCCCACTCCTCCTCCGCCGCTCACCAGCTTCTCGCGACTCGGAGTGCCCATCGCCTGCTGCCGACGCGACTGCATCTCACGGTAGCCGCTCATCTAAACATTAAACATAGTTGAGATACCGACCGACTTCTTGTCAAACCTCATTTTTATTTTTCAAAGCGCGAACTCTTCTAGAACCACTGAGAGCTTTGAACTTGAACGCGGGATAGTTCTTATTCTCAATCGTTTTCTCAATAACAGGGCCTTCTTTTTCCGTCTTTTCCTCAGTCATTCCGGTCACAGTACAATCAATATCCGCATCACTAGCCACAGTCTCCGCTTCCTTATTCTTAGTCTAGGAAAGAAAACCATGTACAGACCAGATCGGCAACTACTCACCGAATAGGCTAGCTTGGGCGCGGCTCCACCAGTGTGCTGTGTCTCCTGTCCACTCTTCCTGCTGGCAGTGGATCGCCTGCTGTCGGCAGTGAGAGTGCGCGCATCTGCAGGGGCCGCAGCTCCGGCTCCGTCCAGCCTCTGCGTGCTCAGCCGGTGCGACGCCGTCGACTCGCGGCGCTCGTGCTGCGCCCGGTACACGTTCGTGTTCGAGTGGAGCGACGAGTAGCGCTCGTGGCGCTCCTTCGTGTCGCCTCCAGCTCCAGGCAGCTTGTCTCCGACCATCGCGTATCCAGCCAGGTCGTCGTCAATCTCCGGCACAACCTCCTCCTCCAGCATAGCGTCCTGGCCGCCGTAGCCACTGCGCAGAGTCGAGCGACGGGCAGACATGCTGTCCTCATTCTGAAACACGCATTTGAACGACGGCTATATGCAGAGCCCAACTCACGTCGACAAACTCGAACATTCTGTCGATCTCTCCAGTGAACTTGTCGGCGAACTTGTCTTGCTCGTCGTGCTGGTGGCGAAGGAACCTATAGTAGTAGATACAATACCAAGTCATTCTTCATTCACGCACCTCTCCATCTGGATAGTCATAGCGTCCCTATGAGGAGTGCTCCAGTCTCCAGCCGAGCCACCGGCCGCCGGTCTCTGCTGCGGCGGCTGCTGAGTGGGCTGCTGCTGCTGAGTAGGCTGCGGCTGTTGTTGAGTAGGCAGTGGCTGCATGAATACATCGCTGGCGTCTCCGCGGCCCTTCACACGACGCACGCGTGCGTAGCCGTTCTTAGCCACCAGATCATCCTCAGTGTCCGTCGTCAAATCGCCGTTCTAAAAAATGGTATCATTGAACACCACGCCAACAATATTCAAATCCTATGTCAACCCACCTTGGCTCCGAGTCCGTTGGGCTGGGCGTTGGCACTGCGGCGGCTGCGACTGGCGCGAGAGTATGGAATCTGCGACTTTCCAAACATGCCATAATCAGCGTTCGCTTTCAGCTAAACACCACCATGATATGATGCTCACACCACCATCCACCCACCTCTCGCATCTCCTCCTTCATTCTGTCCATCTGGGCCTGCACCCTCTTCTCCATCTCGGCGTCGGCGGCACCGCTGCCTCCGCGCACCTCCCTCTCCTCGCGGTACTCCTCGTAGTTGTAGCCGTCATTGTCCTTGCCCGCCTTCATCTCCACGTGAGTCGTCACACTAAACGATCAACAGTTAGACCAAGAAGAGCCCTCGTCATACAAAACACAGCAACTCACCGATTTCCATTCTTGTCGACATGCTCGTTCCTCTCCTCAAACACGCGCTCCTTCGAGTTGGCCCTCGAGACGGGACGCGAGCGGTTCACAGCACCGGCTGCTGCCTCAGCACCCCAGTCTCTGCGGGATGGCTGGTAGTCTGTCCCGGGTGCGGCGCCGGCTGAGCGGGTGGCGGCACTCGGATCGAGGGCACGCGGTGGAAGGCCGAGGCGATCGTAGTAGTGTCCCGGCGGCGACTCGAGTCCTTGGGAGTGCTGGTCCTGTCCTTGCTCATCGCAGTCGACGAGGCCGACTCCTCTCCGCTCAGCATGTTGGCCACGTTGAGACGGGGCGCCGGGTGCAACGCAGACATCGCGGGCACCGGGTTCGACGGCTTCATCTGACCATACGGCACACGACGAGGATCATTGTTGATCGAATGCGGCACCGTGTCCACTCTATAACAGGAAAATAGATAAGTCGCTCAATAAAAAAAGACTGACCCGTGCGGCCTAGGGTCCACCATGTCGGAGACGCTCTTCTCAGTCTCCTTCTCCGACACAGACACCCTCTGCGGGTACTGTCCGTAGGTGGTGCGAGACGGCATGGCAGCCGTGGTCGACGTCCAGCCGAGCAGGCCGTGGTCAGACTCGAGACGCGCACGCGAGCGCCTCTGCGCCTCGGCCACGTCATCCTCAAACTCGGACCAGCGACGAGAGCGATCCAGGAAGCTGTCGTCTAAACAAGAGTGTAAGTAATTGGTCCCAATGGTCAGTCAGAACAGAATCTTTCACCCTTGCTCTCGTTCCTCTCGCGCCACTCCCTCTCCATGATGGCAGCCTCGTCGTCTCCGACCCTGCTGCGAGGCGCGCTCCTTCCGCGAGTACGCGGCTGCTCGTAGTCATAGCCGAAGGGACGACTCAGGTGAGAGCGCTCATCCAACTAAACAGAAATTGTCAAAATAAAATACCAAAATCATTCCATTGTTCCGCACCTGTTCGTTATCAACGCGGTTCTGCATCTCCTCAAAGCGAGCAGCCAAGGCGGATATGGCCGCGCTGCGGTATCGCCTTCCTAAACAAATCAATAATTGCTAGGAAATGACAAACTGATACTTACGAATCAAGCTCATACAATTTCACATTCTCATCCATAAACGGGTTCTCTTCATTCAACATGACACGCAGTTCGGAAACCACTTTCTTCATCTTTTTCTTACTACCATAAGATGAATTAGAATAGACGCTCGACTCTTCGCTAACACATACTGATAGATAAATGTGCATGAATCTCATACTGTACCTGATAGTGCTTCCCTGCCACTTCTTCTGCTCCCTGGCATCCACCTTGTCCATCTCCGTCTTGTCGATGCGGACAGGATACGGGCGGCTCTCCGTCAGAGCGCGCAGAACACTGCCGCATTCGTGCGCTCACTTGAACACGGGAGGTGGCACCTGCAAATATACACGTAACCTCGCTGCGAGACGACTGCGACACTGTTTATATTTCTAAGGAAGAGCTCAGTTAATACGTGATACCGTATCTACTCTATTCCTAATAATAATAGTTTAATAATTGCATTGCTCTCTCCAACCAAAGCAGCCCTATTTCTAGTAAATGTCACTTAATTTATTTTTATAGAAAATAAGACAGTTCGACAAATTCACAAAACATACATATGCTACAAAGTGACAACTTAAAAGTATAATTCGGTACAAATTATAAAACGAAAGATAATATGGCGCTGTATCCATCGTTGTTGAGACGGATTTAGTCGCCATCGCCATTGGCGTCGTCCAAGGAAGACGAACTCGGCGATGTCTCGAACTCTTGAATATCGATTAATATAAATGAGTTCCACTGTTTTCACGAGAGACATTAGTGTGGTTGGATCAGATCAAAAAGATCAGAACCCATTGTATAATGGTTTTAATTCGACAAAATTTTGCGGGAGCACGCAAGATCGAACCAGCGGGCTGCTGCATACTAAGCGAGAGCGTTACCACTACGCCATGTGATCACGTGAGAGAATCCGTGGAGTAGAAATATGAACGGCAAAACAATCCAGATGTGCGTTTCGTTCAGTATACTGTATGTTCAAAATCCACGATAATGTTTTCAACAAAAAATCTGAGCTAAATGCGAGCTTATTATAGACTTGTATGATTTTTCATTCTTCATAAATGAATCCTTTGTGTTTTGATATCATTCTAGTCAGAATAAATGAAGAAACTCGATAATTAATAATAGGTTTCATAATAGGTTTCATGAAATTTCATATAAAATAACTACACATCTCACGCTTTTACAAACTATTTGAATCATGACAATTCATTCACCAACATGTCTGATTTCTCAAGAAATATGAATGATTTAAAATTTCAAAGATATCGTGATTTTATATCGTAATTCATAATGAAATTCTACACAGGGACAAACCTTCGAACGGTCTTACAAAGGCGATCGCGCGCAAGTCTTCTTGCTGCTCCGGCTGCAACTCAACAAACAAACATGGATGAAGCAATACAGGATTGTGAAAATGCTAACTCAAATGTGATCTAATGAGAGGCAATCTGGAAAATTGATCACCTCACCACTTCAGCACATGGCGTCATGTGCTGAAACAATAACAATACAAAATCGTTTATATTGTTTTGGTTGTTGGATTGATGTCGTATCGTATATAATCTTCACTACCCGTTATACCCAATTCTCATAGCGTGCCGTGCCGCGTACTACTCATTTCACATAGTTTCTCCGATAGCGTTCACTCGTCAACTCTTCATTGTTCAATTTCAATCTCGCATTTCAGACATGCCCGCCTACTCTCTGCACTACTTTGAGTTCCGCGGAGCCGCCGAATGCGCCCGCCAGCTCCTCGCCCTTGCCGGACAGGACTATGAGGATGTGCGCGTCGAGAAGACAGCGTGGCCCGAGTTCAAGCCCAAGACCCCGTTCGGCCAGATGCCGGTGCTCACAGTGGACGGAGTGCAGATCGCCCAGTCGCACACCATCAACCGCTATCTGGCTCGCCAGTTCGGCTAAGCTGGCAAGTCGCCCGTCGAGGAGGTTCTCGTAGACGCCATCGCCGACCAGTTCAAGGACTTCCAGGCCGAATTCAAGCCCTACATCTACTGCCTGTACGGATTCGCCCAAGGAGACAAGGACGAGCTCTACAAGACCGTCATGACCCCTGCCAAGGACAAGTTCTTCGCTTTCGTCAAGGTGAGATTGCATCAACCAAATATTTGGAAAAATAATTTCCCGTTACAGAACTACCTTGCCGCCGCCAAGTCGGGCTACCTCGTGGGATCCGGCCTTATTAATCATAACTGTATTATATACCTGTACGGATCGGCCATACATAGAGACATGTGAGAAGTGACTCAAACTTTCCGTACCTAGGGAAAAATCCCGAGCGGAGTTGTGAACCGCTACCATTAATATATCACTCCCAGAAAACCTCTCTCACCACACAGGTAACAAATAGTTCTGTAATTATGCATGAATTTATGTTATTTTATTACTAAAAGGTTGGTACTATCAAACGTACGAAAATTAAATATTATAATAGTGAGAAGTTGCTGACAAAGTTGCTTGAGATTCTTTGAGTCCAGAGTGAGTCACCTTGAGAAGTTAGATTTTTATTTGGTCCCTCACATTTCTTTTTTACTGCTTTGAAAGAGCGCAATCTCACCTGATCCATTGGCTCCATCGTCTCCATCCTGTTGGTGCTGCTGCTCGCAGACAGCGGCGTGCTGGCCACCTCGTGAGACGCCTGAAACGTGACAATTGACAATGAAACAATATTCGAAACAAACAAGCACGTCCACTCGCCTGAGACACGGGACGACTCGGCTGCTGCGCCAATCCAGACAAATGCGAGGCGTGGTGAGACGGCGCCTGTCCGAATCCAGACTGGTGCGATCCATAGTGGCTGGGCTGCTGGGCAAATCCTCCGAATCCACTGCGAGTCGAGCCATGATGACTCGGTGCGCGCTCATCGGCAGCAGACTTGTGCGAGTAGACACTGGTGCGGCTTCCCATCTCGCGCTCAATCTCAATCTCCTTCTCTATCTCGTCCAGTCCCTGCAGACCCATCTTCTCAGAGTGCACACTTGCCATGGAAGAGTGGTGGCTGGGAGCCAGAGGCGCAAATCCACTCGAGGCGAAACCAGTAGACGTTTGTCCGAAACCAGAGGCACTCTTCTGCGAACCGAATGCACTTGACTTCTTGGCAAATCCACTCGGCTGAGAACCGAATCCAGCCGATTTTTGACCAAATCCACTCGGCTGAGAACCGAATCCTGCCGATTTCTGGCCAAAACCGCTCTGCTGGGATCCGAATTCAGCAGCCTTCTGACCGAAACCACTTGATTGGGTCGACTGCGATCCGAATGCAGCAGTCTTCTGGCCGAATCCACTTGACTGAGTCGACTGCGATCCGAATCCACTTGGCTGCTGCTGGACGAATCCGCTCTGATGCGAGCCGTGGTAGCTCGGCTGTTCGGCTGTTTGCAGACTGGTGCGAGAACCACGAGAATCCTGAAAAAAAAACATGCATCAGACTTCACCGTTCCAAATCTCTCAGGAAGGACACATACCTTGTTGTCTCCATCCAATTGCACGAATCCCTGCTCAGCCTGTCCGAGTGCGCCGTAGGAGAGCTTCCTGCAGCGGCGCTCGCCAGACTTGTCCAGCATGCTGTCCTCGCAGTTCTCCTCCTCCGCCGGATACAACACAACCTGAATGAAAACGATAACAATACAAAAAATAGGGCCTCCCTCTCACCTTGCTTCCACTTGTCTTCACGCCACCGATTGCTCCAAACTCGCCGTGCGGTCCATCATCTCCATTGATGCTCGTTCCGGAGAGACCAATCTAAAATTGTTATCGAAATATGGTCATGTTTCATCCACTACTCTTTACTCATACCTCGCTGGCGGTACGATTCTTGACGTACAGATTCTGCGTCGACATCTGACGATCACCCGAGTTGAAAGGAATCTCGATGTCTCCAGCGACAGAGTGGTGAGAAGCCTCGTTCGGATCCTTCTCTTCCTCATCCACAACCAGCGAGCGGTACGAGTGCTGCAATTACAATCTTATCACGCCATTATGAATACACAAAACTGACCAGACTGAGAGCGCTCGCAGTCCTAGTTCCAGTGGCGAACGCATTGTGCGGCTCAGAGTCCACCAGATCCAACAATCCAGGGGTGCTGTCGCCCGCCGGCGCAGCGGCCGCTTGGAGGTCAGCCGCCGAATACTGAAACAACAAACAGACTCATACACCCACATCCACTATTCCACTCACCACGCTAGTTCTGCTGGCGCTCCTCGACACTCGTCCGCCGATGGGAATGTCCACCTCGTCGGCCAGACTGTGTCTCGACGAGCACACACTTGCCGCTCGCTCCATGTTCAAAAAAAAATGTTTCCCCAAATATTCGATTTTTAAATGGAAATTCGAAGAAATGACGCATATATTAGATATTCGAGAAAATTATGTCACCTGCTGACGAAGTTTTTGAGTTTTGAACAATTGGTAATGAAGTATAATGTGACCTCACAAAGGGATAACTCTTAATTAATTATAAAACACTATATACTCCCAAAACGGCACGAGATATCACTCCAGCGTAATTAGCATTTTCACGATTATCTGTCTGGGAGGATACAGTGAACAAGCAAAACGTGGCGAGTGAACAAGCGTACCGTGAACGGGGGAACACCATATACCGAGGAGGTTGCAGGCACCTTATGGACAGGGATGCCCACAATCTGCACATAGCATGCCTGGCCACATTATGCCAATACGCGGTACACAAAGCAAATAAGCGCAAATCAGAGCCAAATCGGAGCCAAAAGAGGCTTATGAAAATTAAAGTGGTTATTAATTGAAAAAAATGTCCAAAAAATTCCGGTCTGAAACGATCTGTAGCCAATGAACGCCATGGAATAGAGTTCTCGAACATTCGAGAACGCAAAAAAAAAATTGGAGATTTTTTATTCGCAAAATTCTAAAAATTCAGTTTTAACATATGAATTTTCGGGTTGTTGAAAAAACCTGGTGATATCGCCCTGGCAGGGCTATATAAAATTTGCTATGGTCGTTGTGTGTTTGTTTGTCCGGGCACATAACTCAAGCGACACTGCACATTCACGGCTCATACTCTAAACCTAACATTCTTCTTGTGACAGCATGCAATCGTTTCATTTTCACAATCACAGCTCTACTTACCGTATGACTTTACTAACAACTTGACATAGCCTGAAAAACTTTTCACCCATATGCTCAGTCCATGTTTCAAGATGTGAATCTAATACTGTAAACTTAACCTCAGCACACTATATTGACTTGACACACGTCACTAGGACTCATTCCGATAACTCCTTATATGGGTTTATATAGAATTTCCCAAATTTCAAAAGGACATAACTCAATACTGAAGAAACTTTTCACACTCAAACTACAAACTTAAGATCAACTAATCATTCTTAACAGACACACTTCAGCATAAGTTCCTATCTAATTTCCTTAAATGGGTTCACTAACAACTCGGTTCACTTCTATGTAAACCTACCTTCAAACTTCATATTTTTTCATGAAACTTGCACAGTAACATGAAACATGCGTGTTATTTACAGTTTTACAGTTTCATTTCGAAAAACCAGTTCAAAAAAGTTTTACAGCAATTTTCATTTTCTGACAGGATCAATCACGTAAGATGCAAAACGCAAAAACCTTGAATATCTTTGTTTGTTTTGAAGACTAAAATTTCAAACTTCAGCTGATGATAGAAGACACTTGGCCGTTCACACCATTTCAATTTTAAACGAAATACTCATTCCATTTTCAAAATATGAATATTCAAATTTTCGTAGAAATTTTACATTTTTGATCATAACTTTTTTCGTTTTCAATAATAATTTTTCAAATTTTCATGGTAAATCACTCTCTATGACACAATCAACACAAACACGTATGCTCAACTCTATTACTGAAAATAAAAATCATATTTCATGATTCACTAGATCAACTACAATCCCTTACTATCTAAGAGTTGAGACCTGGATTTTGCACAGTAATTCATAACTCAAAAACTAATATTTACTGACAAAGATTCAGATTTTTCGCTTCACTGTGGAAGGATTTCACTTTTTCAAAAAACCTTGATTTTCAACAAAATGTGGCTCATTTTTGCAGTTGAGCATATTGACCGCTGACAGGATCAATCAGGCAAGATGCAAAACGTAAAATACAGTACATCTAAGTTTCAACTTCCTAGAAAAATGATTAATTATCTCATCCCTTGCACCAATGACACCTTAGGTTCTGAGTACCTGCCAGGTACCGTCTCACCTGTCGCCACTCACATGTCACCTGAGATAAATTAGCATAAACTTCAAACACTTTACGACCCTGTAACTTTCGTCTAGATGAGAGTTGACAACTGGATTTTCCTATTTTATTATCACTACCGTAATACCTTTATTCATGAATTATTTCAGATTTTTGATTTCTTTTTCATTTTTGATTATATTTTTTTTCAATTTTCGTCTTTAAAAAAAAGGGTTCTAAAATTAATATCGCGGTTGGTTTTCAAGATAGAAAGGCCAAAACTGGTACAAGTAACAAGTAAATAATTTCTAATTTTAGGTAAACATTTTTGGTAAACTAGTAAACAAAGTTGTAAACAACTCTGAAACTGGAGTGTTTGATATTTAAAGTGTACTAGACTTGATGGAGAGTTCATATCAGATGTTTACAAGTCAGGTAAACAAGTAAACAAAAACGTAAACAACTCTGAAACTTGAGATTTCAATGTCTAACGTGTACTTTAGCCATAGTAGAATTCACATTTGAAATTTTGATAAATTAACGCGAAGAGGCGAGCGCGCCGAAGGCGCGCGAGCCTCGGAGCGCAGTGCGGCGGCGAAGCCGCCGCCACTAGCGGGCCGGAGGCGAGCGAAGCGAGCCTCCGGCCCGCTAGTCGCCCCGCCCCCACCCCTAAGATTTGCTATGGAGTCTCACGCGCGTCTCTCCTGTCGCTCCCCGAGCGAGTCGCGCAGCGGCGAGCATACGGTAGTACGAGCGCCGCCCCCTCAGAAGCATGCTCCATTTGACTCACTATTCGTTAATGCTAGTAAACAAATTTGTAAACAACATTTATATGTGTTAGTTTTAGGTGAATTGTAATGTATTGCAGTTCTTAGTTAGATTAGAGGTTTGTGGGCATGTTTTGCTTATGAGATTACATTTCAGTTTTGATGTTTGAGTGTTGATGTGACCTGGAGGCAAGTCAGCTATGTTGTTGTTTACATGTTTGTCAACAAGTAAACAAGTTTGTAAACATTTTCAAAGTTGTTTTTGAAAGTGTCTAAGGTGTAGTAGACTTGGAGACAAGTTCGAAAATGTTGTTTACAGGTTATGTAAACAAGTAAACAAGTTTGTAAACAACCTGAAATTGTGTTTTAAAGATGTGAAACTTGTAGTAGAATGAGAGGCGAGTTTAAAAATGTTGTTTACATTATATGTAAACAAGTAAACAAATTTGTAAACAACATTTATATGTGTTAGTTTTAGGTGAATTGTAATGTATTGCAGTTCTTAGTTAGATTAGAGGTTTGTGGGCATGTTTTGCTTATGAGATTACATTTCAGTTTTGATGTTTGAGTGTTGAGGCCGCCGAAGGCGGCCCTAGCCCGAGTGGCGCGCGGCAGCGCGCCACGAGGGCTAGTCGCGAAATTTTTTTCAAATTTTAAAGAAAGAAAAAATGTGTCTTGGCACGGCGGATTATTCGAACAGCCAGTGAAGAGAAGTGTCAGGGGCGTGCGCTGCGACTCGTCCCATTTCGCGCCTTTTTCACACAGTCTGATCTACCACTTTTTTGCCTCGCTCTAGTTGTTCAGTTAAAATGTTTGACCAAAAAATTTGACCTTCTCGAATACTCTTCTCGATCGTCATTGGCCAGAGCCGACTTGGCGCCAAAAAAATTGGTCAAATATTTTCAACTGAATAACTGCTGGGTCAATGGGTCAAGCCAGGTGGCACAACATGTCCGACGTTGTATCGATTTCATCATTCACACGTGATTTGATCGGTATTTCCCTCGGAAACACGTAATGATCATTTCTAGCTGGTTCGATTTTCCCCAGTTTATGTAAATTTGAGTTTGCAATTATCGATTCCGCTGTCATTTCTTCCGTGCCTTTGTTATTTGGTGGATGTCTTGTCGCGCGCGTGCATTTGCGTGTTTTGCTTGATGATTGTCATCACTCACGTTCCTTCCTTGCAGTGCGCTTCCCTGCTGACGGATTTGAGAGCAGCGACAAGAGCAGGACGATGCCACTAGCTCCGACCTACCACAACCAGAACGCGCCAAGGAGTCCTACAAAGACTGTGCAGGTGTGTGATATCGGTATGATTATCGATTGATTGATGTGAACGTGGATATGTGCAGGTGCCATCTCCCGTGTTCAAGTCTGACGAGCGCACGGTGCAGTTTGGCAAGTCGAGTGCCAGCAACCCGAACACTCTGGAGTTAGACCGCTTCGACGGCTACAAGTGGAGCGCGCAGAAGAGCGAGACGAAGACACATCGGACTACGTCGGTCATGTCGACCAGCACGTCCACATACTCTAGCCAGCAGCAGCAGTTTGCCACCAAGTACACCAGCTCGGGCAACGAGCCGCCACACACTCTGCCCCAGCCTGCGAAGAAGATGCTGCAGCAGCCAGCGCAGCAGAAGAGGGAGTGGGAGGGTAGTCCCCAGAAGACTACCAAGATCGAGCGGAGGGATCCCGTTGGTGTGGTGGCCCAGGATGCGCGCAAGCCTGTCGAGCTCGAGATTCAGATTCCTTCGGTGAGTTGAGATCTTTGTCGTCTGTTCACCATTATGATTTTTTTCCGTTTCAGAATCAGCCCTATAAGCAGTCTCAGCCGCAGAAACAATCGCAGCCTCCTCGCTATGTGTCACAGGTGCAGAAGGAGATCTCTGTGCCGCAGATGATCGATCTCGACACCATCTCGGACAAGGACAGGCAGTGGGCGCACTTTGGAACAAACGTGAGCGAGACGGTCAGTCGATGAACGGGATCAATCAATATGCAATCTCATCCCATATTTTCAGCACTCTGAGATCTCGCTGGACAAGCTGAAGGTGTCGAAGGAGAACGCGGCCGTGTTCCGCGAACGCGCTCTGGCCGAGAGCCGCCCGTCGCCTGTCCGCATTGCCGCAGCCACTGCCACCGTGGATGGACATCCCCGCATGTCGCGCAGAGAGATGGAAGAGGAAAAGAGGCAGTATGCCGCGTTCGGAGACATCAGTCGTGGCAGTGGAAAAAGCGGCCTCGAGAACAGGTGTGTTTGTGTTGAGTTGTGGTTGGCTGTGGTGAGATTCTAATTTGGCTTTGACTGTTGCAGCTTCCGCTCTGGCCATTCGATGTCTGGCGCGCAGCCGCAGTCGCCGTCTATTAGGAAGTGGCAGGTGGCGCCGGGATACGGCAAGCAGAAGACGGAAATGGACAAGGTGGATGCGACCGCCAGGGAGCAGAAGAAGTGGCAGGGAAGCACCATCAGGTACGTCTCGATGAGATTCATACAAATTGATTCATCAATATATTTTAGCGAAGAGTCGAGCGTCTATTCTAATGATCCTTTTGGTAGTAAGAAAAAGATGAAGAAAGTGGTTTCCGAACTGCGTGTCATGTTGAATGGAGAGAACCCGTTTATGGATGAGAATGTGAAATTGTATGAGCTTGATTCGTAAGTATCAGTTTGTCATTTCCTAGCAATTATTGATTTGTTTAGGAAAGAGATACCGCAGCGCGGCCACATCCGCCTTGGCTGCTCGCTTTGAGGAGATGCAGAACCGCGTTGATAACGAACAGGTGCGGAACAATGGAATGATTTTGCTATTTAATTTTGACAATTTCTGTTTAGTTGGATGAGCGCTCTCACCTGAGTCGTCCCTTCGGGCCTTCGGCTATGACTACGAGCAGCCGCGTACTCGCAGAAGGAGCGCGCCTCGCAGCAGGGTCGGAGACGACGAGGCTGCCATCATGGAGAGGGAGTGGCGCGAGAGGAACGAGAGCAAGGGTGAAAGATTCTGTTCTGACTGACCATTGGGACCAATTACTTACACTCTTGTTTAGACGACAGCTTCCTGGATCGCTCTCGTCGCTGGTCCGAGTTTGAGGATGACGTGGCCGAGGCGCAGAGGCGCTCGCGTGCTCGTCTCGAATCTGACCACGGCCTGCTCGGATGGACATCGACCACGGCTGCCATGCCGTCTCGCACCACCTACGGACAATACCCGCAGAGGGTGTCTGTGTCGGAGAAGGAGACTGAGAAGAGCGTCTCCGACATGGTGGACGCTAGGCCGCACGGGTCAGTCTTTTTTAATTAGCGACTTATCTATTATTCCCGTTTTAGAGTGGGCACGGTGCCGCATTCGATCAACAATGATCCTCGTCGTGTGCCGTATGGTCAGATGAAGCCGTCGAACCCGGTGCCCGCGATGTCTGCGTTGCACCCGGCGCCCCGTCTCAACGTGGCCAACATGCTGAGCGGAGAGGAGTCGGCCTCGTCGACTGCGATGAGCAAGGCCAGGACCAGCACTCCCAAGGACTCGAGTCGCCGCCGGGACACTACTACGATCGCCTCGGCCTTCCACCGCGTGCCCTCGATCCGAGTGCCGCCACCCGCTCAGCCGGCGCCGCACCCGGGACAGACTACCAGCCATCCCGCAGAGACTGGGGTGCTGAGGCAGCAGCCGGTGCTGTGAACCGCTCGCGTCCCGTCTCGAGGGCCAACTCGAAGGAGCGCGTGTTTGAGGAGAGGAACGAGCATGTCGACAAGAATGGAAATCGGTGAGTTGCTGTGTTTTGTATGACGAGGGCTCTTCTTGGTCTAACTGTTGATCGTTTAGTGTGACGACTCACGTGGAGATGAAGGCGGGCAAGGACAATGACGGCTACAACTACGAGGAGTACCGCGAGGAGAAGGAGGTGCGCGGAGGCAGCGGTGCCGCCGACGCCGAGATGGAGAAGAGGGTGCAGGCCCAGATGGACAGAATGAAGGAGGAGATGCGAGAGGTGGGTGGATGGTGGTGTGAGCATCATATCATGGTGGTGTTTAGCTGAAGGCGAACGCTGATTATGGCATGTTTGGAAAGTCGCAGATTCCATACTCTCGCGCCAGTCGCAGCCGCCGCAGTGCCAACGCCCAGCCCAACGGACTCGGAGCCAAGGTGGGTTGACATAGGATTTGAATATTGTTGGCGTGGTGTTCAATGATACCATTTTTTAGAACGGCGATTTGACGACGGACACTGAGGATGATCTGGTGGCTAAGAACGGCTACGCACGCGTGCGTCGTGTGAAGGGCCGCGGAGACGCCAGCGATGTATTCATGCAGCCACTGCCTACTCAACAACAGCCGCAGCCTACTCAGCAGCAGCAGCCCACTCAGCAGCCGCCGCAGCAGAGACCGGCGGCCGGTGGCTCGGCTGGAGACTGGAGCACTCCTCATAGGGACGCTATGACTATCCAGATGGAGAGGTGCGTGAATGAAGAATGACTTGGTATTGTATCTACTACTATAGGTTCCTTCGCCACCAGCACGACGAGCAAGACAAGTTCGCCGACAAGTTCACTGGAGAGATCGACAGAATGTTCGAGTTTGTCGACGTGAGTTGGGCTCTGCATATAGCCGTCGTTCAAATGCGTGTTTCAGAATGAGGACAGCATGTCTGCCCGTCGCTCGACTCTGCGCAGTGGCTACGGCGGCCAGGACGCTATGCTGGAGGAGGAGGTTGTGCCGGAGATTGACGACGACCTGGCTGGATACGCGATGGTCGGAGACAAGCTGCCTGGAGCTGGAGGCGACACGAAGGAGCGCCACGAGCGCTACTCGTCGCTCCACTCGAACACGAACGTGTACCGGGCGCAGCACGAGCGCCGCGAGTCGACGGCGTCGCACCGGCTGAGCACGCAGAGGCTGGACGGAGCCGGAGCTGCGGCCCCTGCAGATGCGCGCACTCTCACTGCCGACAGCAGGCGATCCACTGCCAGCAGGAAGAGTGGACAGGAGACACAGCACACTGGTGGAGCCGCGCCCAAGCTAGCCTATTCGGTGAGTAGTTGCCGATCTGGTCTGTACATGGTTTTCTTTCCTAGACTAAGAATAAGGAAGCGGAGACTGTGGCTAGTGATGCGGATATTGATTGTACTGTGACCGGAATGACTGAGGAAAAGACGGAAAAAGAAGGCCCTGTTATTGAGAAAACGATTGAGAATAAGAACTATCCCGCGTTCAAGTTCAAAGCTCTCAGTGGTTCTAGAAGAGTTCGCGCTTTGAAAAATAAAAATGAGGTTTGACAAGAAGTCGGTCGGTATCTCAACTATGTTTAATGTTTAGATGAGCGGCTACCGTGAGATGCAGTCGCGTCGGCAGCAGGCGATGGGCACTCCGAGTCGCGAGAAGCTGGTGAGCGGCGGAGGAGGAGTGGGAGAGACGGTGGTGCGCTAGTCGCCGGCGCAGAAGCCGCGTCACCATCCGCCCGCGCCCCCCGCCAACTCGCCTCCCAACGCGCACTAGCCCGTGTCTGTGACGTCGTCGACCGGACTCCCGCCCCGCTTCTCCCCCCAGGCCTTTGCCGCTCCGCCCGCTGGCATGCCTTTGACCAGCTACCATGGACGAGAGGACGGACCGACTGTGGTCACCAAGCACAAGACGGCAACTCTCCAGTCGCAGGCTCATGCTGGACAGCGTGTGCCAAGGGGCGCTCCCCAGGCCGTCGCTACCAGCACTCCGCAGGTGAGTTGATGGGTTGGGTGGAAGGCAGTTGATTCATGTTGTTCAGGGTACGGCTGAGCGTGGAGGCCCGCCGCGTGCGCCCGAGTGGGACGAGGACGACTCGTTTGTGTCGACGATCACGACTGCGAGCGACGTGCTGGCGCGACAGGACGCCGAGACGAAGAGGCACCTGAACAAGCTGGCCCACCAGCTGGGCATCAACGAGGAGCAGATACACATGACGACCAAGGTGCTGTCGCTGGCCCGGAAGAAGCAGCAGGCGCTGAGCGAGCTGACTGCGCAGCGCACGCTGCTGCTGGCCCGCGAGCGCGTCGCCGCCATCCGTCTGGAGATGCAGCGCGTGCGTGCGCTGGCCGCGGTGCGCCGCCCGCCCCCGCCCGTCGCCAGGGACATGAGGAGCACCATGCAGGTGAGAGCGGTACTGGCGTGGTAACATGACATTCCCTGACCCCTTGCAGGTCAGCAACATGACCGTCTTCCTCAACCGCAACTTCTGTGTGCGCACCGTTGAGCAGCGTGAGTCATTTGCTGATTGTTGCATTGATATGACTGTTGTATTTGCAGAGACGATGGACGCTGCGTACTCGTTTGTGATAGTGCTCAAGTGTGGTGTGGAGGTGGAGGCGACTGCGCCGGTGACTCTGATGGACAGCCGGCACACGCGCGTCCACCAGCTGCACTTTGCCGAGCACGTGCGCTTTGGCAACCTGCCCGTCGACTTTGCCGTGCACCTGGAGGTGTACGCGATGAAGCTGCGCGACCCCAAGCAGCCCGAGCCCAGCTGCGGAAGCAACATAGCCGCCCGCGCCAGGAACCTCCTCACACCCAGTGAGTGGGCGGATGGGAGAGGAAGGGAGTGAGTGGATGCTGACTCGATGTGTTTCAGGCAGCCTGGCGCGTCACCGCGCTGAGAGGACTGCTCTTCAGGAGGCGATGACTGGAGGCGAGTTCGTCAAGTGCGGATCTGTGACGCTGAACCGCGACACGACTGGCAAGCAGAAGTTCTACCTGGACAATGCCGAGTACCCTACGTGCGTATGTAGTTTGGAAAGCGCTATTCTCACAATTCCTGGCGTTATGCATGTCTTCCACATTATCGTTGTCAATCAGCATCATAAACCTTTAGTCAAGTTTATCATTCGCTGTCTGACGAAATCACACGACACACATAGATAGGTTTATTACCGATAACATAGGAAAATCGAGATTATAAACAAAAAAAGTGAGCAATATAAACGGCAGGTATAAATGGGGTTTCAAATAAAATGAACAAGGAAATGATCACATAGTACATCAACATGCAATGCTATTGTAAATAAGGTGAGCGATCGCACACAGCCCTACGCGGGAATCGTCTGCTCGATCACTTCGCCCCCTTCTCCTTCCTCCCCCTCTCTCGTTCGGCCTTCTGACGCCGTCGCATCACAAAGCCGGGGATCTCCTTGGCCATCTTCGAGTGTCCGAACCACTGTAATCAGCTATCAATAGATGTAAAGTCCTCTCCAATTCTCCAGGAGCACAATTTGTGCACAAGCACGTTGCATACGTTGTAACAAACCGTTTACGCGATCAGTATCATGTTTAATGATTAGGGCATCGATCAAGAATTGTTTTCGTATATTCCAAATTGCGCTGCTTGCGCGCGACCGGTGCAAAACCGCCATGGTGCGCGAAAGGAGCAATGAAATTCGAACTGGAGAATTGGCGGGAACTTTATAACTCTAGACTATAGAAGCTGTAAAACTCTGCTTCACTAGACTTGCGAATAACCCTCCCTAACAGTGCGCGAATGGCGCGGTCGAATGTGCTCGCGCGGACTGATAGCAAGCTGAAGATTTCTCCAAATGTGTAAATATTATGAGAATTGACTATCGTACGATGAACGGGGGAAACGGCCTATATGTATCACGATTTCACTCACCGAGGCGTGTCGCATGACTTCTCGATACTGCTTGTCTGTGATGTTGTACGGGAATTTGCTTGGCGGGTCGTAGCAAGGGAGCCGTTCTGAAATGGGATCGATCAAGTGTCAAGTGTGTTCATAAAAACATCCACAACAGCATTTCATTCACATAGAACGTGTGTGGAAAATGTACAAAATGAGAGGGAGAATGAGAGGGGGAGAGAGGGAGAGGGAGAGAGAGAAAGAGACATACTCTACTCACCCTTCTCGATGTACTCAATCACGCGTCCCCCGGTGCTCAAGTCCAATCGCATAAGAAAAAACCACCAGAACTTGCCAGTGACCGACTCTGGCCTTTCGAAATCCTGAACTTTTACATTAAAATCATAAAATCACATAACTCGCAGTTTATGCATTCTCATCAATGTTCGTTCCGCACCCCAGATGCAGCACAATTGATGTGGACATGATGCGAAGCGAACTGCTGTGCGCACGGGACTGCCGGAAATCTTCGTGTCGCGGAACAAATCTCAGGGGCGGGGCGCCGTGCCTCTGTGGCGCGCGCTGCGGCCTCGAGTCCAAAATGAGTCGCCACTGTGGGCATGTGATGAGATATTTATGGCCTGCGCTTTTTCCATCTAGTTTTCCATCTACCTCGCTTGCAGCTCGGAATACGGTGGCCTAACCATCCAACTTTCTAGATTTGCGCGCTATTGCCGCGAGCTGACTCTCTGTTTCGCTCTCATCTACCCCAGGTACTTATGCCGCCATAGCTCAGTCGGTTAGAGTCTCCAGCGCTTTGTCCTTGTGGTGTACCGTATGCACTTGTTGTATAGTCAGTATATAGCGATTCTGGATAAATGATTGATCTACCCCAGGAGAGAATCGAACTCTACCTTTGTCTGGCCGCGTCGCTCGGCGACTCGAAAGAACATCGTTCCGGGCATGAGCCACATGTCCGTCCACTCCACTTGCACCTCTCCCCCGCTCTGTGCCACTCGAAACGTCAGACTCCCGCACACTGGCGTGTCCCAGGCTCTGAAAACAACGTTTGCCATTGACACAGTATACACACAACACACTGTACGTCATTTTTCACATCGCTAATTAATCTATCTAGCCATCATACAGTGGGTGAATGAATCTATTGCCGCCACTAGAGAGCGCCAAAGTTGAGAGAGAGTGCGAGACATTAGAGAGGGCGCGCAGCGCCCTCTCTTTTGGCTTAGGATACGGCTCGCGCCAGAATTTTCAAGAGGCGATATCCAAAGGACATGTTAGCAAAAATGTGAAGTCTTCCAATTCATATTAGTTAGATTCGCACGGTTCCGTAGGGCGGATCACTAATTGACGGCATCTTTGTATCATTTCTCCGAAAGAAGTTATGAGCTATCGCGTTATGAGCTAAGTTAAGAGAGTGCGAGACATGTAAACTGTGGTAAATAAATTACTACACTGTTGTACAACGTACTTGGGATACTTGGACTTCTTGACCGCCAGACCTCCATGCGTTCCGATGAATGAAGCTAGTGTGGGTAGGCGGAAGTACTGAAATGAAACACTTGAATATTGTAGTTTGTAAATGTAATCCTCACCTGAGCCACATAGATGAATGTTTCCTTCTCGGAAACTGGCATGAGCTTCACGTACTCCTTCAATTGAGCCAACTCGCTGCGTAGAAACCTGCACAATTCATTTTCTTAACAGAAATTTCTGTGTGTTTACCTGAGAGTGAGTTGAAAATGATGGCTGGATATGGCGCTTAACCAGATAGGACGGATCTGAAAGTGAAAGAACATTGAAATACATTGAAATTTTCAATGAAAGTCGACATTGATAGGACAGAGCCATCATTGAAAACCCGGCACGAAGGTGGCACTGTTTTGGGGGCCCAGGAATTAACCGAAATCAGCATATCGTTACTCACGTGCTTTAACTGTGCTTCTTTCGCCAGTCGATGAAACATGCATCCCTCGGGAGATGACTGCAACACAGCGGCGGGCACTGATATGATCGAGCCCTTCACGTGGAACCGAATCGTATGGATCGAGGCCTGAATAAATCATGTTTTGTATTACATATAATATAAACACATAAAAACTCACATTGGTGTTCTTTTTGAATATCTCTAATGCTTTATCAGAATCGGCTTTGGCCAATGCACGCAGTTTCTCGTAGTCGTTTTTGGGGGGTTCGGGCTCTGAGAGAGTCATATGACTGGAATTTGTATAACTCATGAGTTCTTACCTTTAGGTTTGATGAGCATAGTTGATGAAGTGGCTGAGTGCCGGGGAGTCGGGAGTGAGTGAATGTTGCGAGGGACAGTGAGTGACCCAGTGACCAGGTGCCTCCGGTATGAACATCCTAATTGGACTGTCTCTCGCGGCAATACTCTTCAATTTCGTGACATTCTGGATGAGACGTTTTATTGCGACATAAATTGAAAACAATGATTAAAGGATTTGAAATTGAAGCTAATTCTTCTAGTGTATGTACTTGGATGAGAGAACAATGATCAACGGCAGCGAGGCTGAAGAAGAAAAAAGAGAACAGTGCTTCAAAGTGATCATTCATCTGCATCTTTATGTACCTATGTACTCGTTCTCCTCATATGTAATATAATTTACTTATTATTCAACAACACAATGAGAACGATACAAAATTTGATCTGTAACGTTGTTGAGACGACGATGCAACATCACTACGTGACCAGAGGGAATAACGCCTACGAGAACAGAAGCACACGACAGCAGCCTACCAGCCTATCAGAGCAACCAAGAGCAGAAGACAAGGATCCTGACAGAAATTACTCATCTCCCGGGAGTGTCAATGTCGTTGTGGCATGCATTTATTTTACACAACTGATACAACAAAAACGGGGCGAGTAACAAAAGAACAACTCCGAGTCAACACGCGCAGTGCGCAAAAAGAACAACTACACAACACAAAAATACACAAAAACAGACAAAAGTAACACAATAATCTACAGCGGAACTTCGAAAATCTATCTAAAAACAACTACATAAATACATAATAAACAAAAAAATATGAGGATAACGTCGCTGTGGACGAATAGCATAGAGGGTACAACTGTGGAACAGTGTACCCTTCTCCTTGTTCGGCTCCTCTCCTCTTCCATTACTCTATGGGGGAAGCTCGGATGACTCCCAGAGTCTCGTTGAGTGCCTGCATCCACGCAGCACACAGCTCCTTCGAGTCAGAAGACAGCAACACCCTACAATCAATCAATACTCTCCATTCCCTATCCTTCTACCCACCTCTTCTTCTCGACCAGAGTGGGCGTGGTGGAGCTGAGCATGTCAACGCAGAACGAGTGCGGCCGAGAGCACACCTCCTGCGGGGCGTGGTCATACTGTCCACACACTTGCTCAAATCCATCACCGCAACTGGCACCTTCTCCAGCATCTCATCATCCGGGTACCTGAACGATTCAATGAATGCCCACTTTCCATCATCCCTAGACTCACCTCCAGAAGTGCACCAGACCGCGGCGCAGCACCGACCAGAAGCGCACCCAGGAACCGAATCCACCCACGACCTGGTACATGGTCTGAAACGATGACCATTAGATCTCTCCCCCTTTCCCTTCTACTCACCAGGAATCCTCTGAAGTCTAGCTCGACGGCGGGAGGGAGGGTGGTGCAGCGGCTCGTGATCTCGATCGTGCCCTCCAGCGGGTACTCGGCATTGTCCAGGTAGAACTTCTGCTTGCCAGTCGTGTCGCGGTTCAGCGTCACAGATCCGCACTTGACGAACTCGCCTCCACTCATCGCCTCCTGAAGAGCAGTCCTCTCAGCGCGGTGACGCGCCAGGCTGCCTGAAACACATCGAGTCAGCATCCACTCACTCCCTTCCTCTCCCATCCGCCCACTCACTGGGTGTGAGGAGGTTCCTGGCGCGGGCGGCTATGTTGCTTCCGCAGCTGGGCTCGGGCTGCTTGGGGTCGCGCAGCTTCATCGCGTACACCTCCAGGTGCACGGCAAAGTCGACGGGCAGGTTGCCAAAGCGCACGTGCTCGGCAAAGTGCAGCTGGTGGACGCGCGTGTGCCGGCTGTCCATCAGAGTCACCGGCGCAGTCGCCTCCACCTCCACACCACACTTGAGCACTATCACAAACGAGTACGCAGCGTCCATCGTCTCTGCAAATACAACAGTCATATCAATGCAACAATCAGCAAATGACTCACGCTGCTCAACGGTGCGCACACAGAAGTTGCGGTTGAGGAAGACGGTCATGTTGCTGACCTGCAAGGGGTCAGGGAATGTCATGTTACCACGCCAGTACCGCTCTCACCTGCATGGTGCTCCTCATGTCCCTGGCGACGGGCGGGGGCGGGCGGCGCACCGCGGCCAGTGCACGCACGCGCTGCATCTCCAGACGGATGGCGGCGACGCGCTCGCGGGCCAGCAGCAGCGTGCGCTGCGCAGTCAGCTCGCTCAGCGCCTGCTGCTTCTTCCGGGCCAGCGACAGCACCTTGGTCGTCATGTGTATCTGCTCCTCGTTGATGCCCAGCTGGTGGGCCAGCTTGTTCAGGTGCCTCTTCGTCTCGGCGTCCTGTCGCGCCAGCACGTCGCTCGCAGTCGTGATCGTCGACACAAACGAGTCGTCCTCGTCCCACTCGGGCGCACGCGGCGGGCCTCCACGCTCAGCCGTACCCTGAACAACATGAATCAACTGCCTTCCACCCAACCCATCAACTCACCTGCGGAGTGCTGGTAGCGACGGCCTGGGGAGCGCCCCTTGGCACACGCTGTCCAGCATGAGCCTGCGACTGGAGAGTTGCCGTCTTGTGCTTGGTGACCACAGTCGGTCCGTCCTCTCGTCCATGGTAGCTGGTCAAAGGCATGCCAGCGGGCGGAGCGGCAAAGGCCTGGGGGGAGAAGCGGGGCGGGAGTCCGGTCGACGACGTCACAGACACGGGCTAGTGCGCGTTGGGAGGCGAGTTGGCGGGGGGCGCGGGCGGATGGTGACGCGGCTTCTGCGCCGGCGACTAGCGCACCACCGTCTCTCCCACTCCTCCTCCGCCGCTCACCAGCTTCTCGCGACTCGGAGTGCCCATCGCCTGCTGCCGACGCGACTGCATCTCACGGTAGCCGCTCATCTAAACATTAAACATAGTTGAGATACCGACCGACTTCTTGTCAAACCTCATTTTTATTTTTCAAAGCGCGAACTCTTCTAGAACCACTGAGAGCTTTGAACTTGAACGCGGGATAGTTCTTATTCTCAATCGTTTTCTCAATAACAGGGCCTTCTTTTTCCGTCTTTTCCTCAGTCATTCCGGTCACAGTACAATCAATATCCGCATCACTAGCCACAGTCTCCGCTTCCTTATTCTTAGTCTAGGAAAGAAAACCATGTACAGACCAGATCGGCAACTACTCACCGAATAGGCTAGCTTGGGCGCGGCTCCACCAGTGTGCTGTGTCTCCTGTCCACTCTTCCTGCTGGCAGTGGATCGCCTGCTGTCGGCAGTGAGAGTGCGCGCATCTGCAGGGGCCGCAGCTCCGGCTCCGTCCAGCCTCTGCGTGCTCAGCCGGTGCGACGCCGTCGACTCGCGGCGCTCGTGCTGCGCCCGGTACACGTTCGTGTTCGAGTGGAGCGACGAGTAGCGCTCGTGGCGCTCCTTCGTGTCGCCTCCAGCTCCAGGCAGCTTGTCTCCGACCATCGCGTATCCAGCCAGGTCGTCGTCAATCTCCGGCACAACCTCCTCCTCCAGCATAGCGTCCTGGCCGCCGTAGCCACTGCGCAGAGTCGAGCGACGGGCAGACATGCTGTCCTCATTCTGAAACACGCATTTGAACGACGGCTATATGCAGAGCCCAACTCACGTCGACAAACTCGAACATTCTGTCGATCTCTCCAGTGAACTTGTCGGCGAACTTGTCTTGCTCGTCGTGCTGGTGGCGAAGGAACCTATAGTAGTAGATACAATACCAAGTCATTCTTCATTCACGCACCTCTCCATCTGGATAGTCATAGCGTCCCTATGAGGAGTGCTCCAGTCTCCAGCCGAGCCACCGGCCGCCGGTCTCTGCTGCGGCGGCTGCTGAGTGGGCTGCTGCTGCTGAGTAGGCTGCGGCTGTTGTTGAGTAGGCAGTGGCTGCATGAATACATCGCTGGCGTCTCCGCGGCCCTTCACACGACGCACGCGTGCGTAGCCGTTCTTAGCCACCAGATCATCCTCAGTGTCCGTCGTCAAATCGCCGTTCTAAAAAATGGTATCATTGAACACCACGCCAACAATATTCAAATCCTATGTCAACCCACCTTGGCTCCGAGTCCGTTGGGCTGGGCGTTGGCACTGCGGCGGCTGCGACTGGCGCGAGAGTATGGAATCTGCGACTTTCCAAACATGCCATAATCAGCGTTCGCTTTCAGCTAAACACCACCATGATATGATGCTCACACCACCATCCACCCACCTCTCGCATCTCCTCCTTCATTCTGTCCATCTGGGCCTGCACCCTCTTCTCCATCTCGGCGTCGGCGGCACCGCTGCCTCCGCGCACCTCCCTCTCCTCGCGGTACTCCTCGTAGTTGTAGCCGTCATTGTCCTTGCCCGCCTTCATCTCCACGTGAGTCGTCACACTAAACGATCAACAGTTAGACCAAGAAGAGCCCTCGTCATACAAAACACAGCAACTCACCGATTTCCATTCTTGTCGACATGCTCGTTCCTCTCCTCAAACACGCGCTCCTTCGAGTTGGCCCTCGAGACGGGACGCGAGCGGTTCACAGCACCGGCTGCTGCCTCAGCACCCCAGTCTCTGCGGGATGGCTGGTAGTCTGTCCCGGGTGCGGCGCCGGCTGAGCGGGTGGCGGCACTCGGATCGAGGGCACGCGGTGGAAGGCCGAGGCGATCGTAGTAGTGTCCCGGCGGCGACTCGAGTCCTTGGGAGTGCTGGTCCTGTCCTTGCTCATCGCAGTCGACGAGGCCGACTCCTCTCCGCTCAGCATGTTGGCCACGTTGAGACGGGGCGCCGGGTGCAACGCAGACATCGCGGGCACCGGGTTCGACGGCTTCATCTGACCATACGGCACACGACGAGGATCATTGTTGATCGAATGCGGCACCGTGTCCACTCTATAACAGGAAAATAGATAAGTCGCTCAATAAAAAAAGACTGACCCGTGCGGCCTAGGGTCCACCATGTCGGAGACGCTCTTCTCAGTCTCCTTCTCCGACACAGACACCCTCTGCGGGTACTGTCCGTAGGTGGTGCGAGACGGCATGGCAGCCGTGGTCGACGTCCAGCCGAGCAGGCCGTGGTCAGACTCGAGACGCGCACGCGAGCGCCTCTGCGCCTCGGCCACGTCATCCTCAAACTCGGACCAGCGACGAGAGCGATCCAGGAAGCTGTCGTCTAAACAAGAGTGTAAGTAATTGGTCCCAATGGTCAGTCAGAACAGAATCTTTCACCCTTGCTCTCGTTCCTCTCGCGCCACTCCCTCTCCATGATGGCAGCCTCGTCGTCTCCGACCCTGCTGCGAGGCGCGCTCCTTCCGCGAGTACGCGGCTGCTCGTAGTCATAGCCGAAGGGACGACTCAGGTGAGAGCGCTCATCCAACTAAACAGAAATTGTCAAAATAAAATACCAAAATCATTCCATTGTTCCGCACCTGTTCGTTATCAACGCGGTTCTGCATCTCCTCAAAGCGAGCAGCCAAGGCGGATATGGCCGCGCTGCGGTATCGCCTTCCTAAACAAATCAATAATTGCTAGGAAATGACAAACTGATACTTACGAATCAAGCTCATACAATTTCACATTCTCATCCATAAACGGGTTCTCTTCATTCAACATGACACGCAGTTCGGAAACCACTTTCTTCATCTTTTTCTTACTACCATAAGATGAATTAGAATAGACGCTCGACTCTTCGCTAACACATACTGATAGATAAATGTGCATGAATCTCATACTGTACCTGATAGTGCTTCCCTGCCACTTCTTCTGCTCCCTGGCATCCACCTTGTCCATCTCCGTCTTGTCGATGCGGACAGGATACGGGCGGCTCTCCGTCAGAGCGCGCAGAACACTGCCGCATTCGTGCGCTCACTTGAACACGGGAGGTGGCACCTGCAAATATACACGTAACCTCGCTGCGAGACGACTGCGACACTGTTTATATTTCTAAGGAAGAGCTCAGTTAATACGTGATACCGTATCTACTCTATTCCTAATAATAATAGTTTAATAATTGCATTGCTCTCTCCAACCAAAGCAGCCCTATTTCTAGTAAATGTCACTTAATTTATTTTTATAGAAAATAAGACAGTTCGACAAATTCACAAAACATACATATGCTACAAAGTGACAACTTAAAAGTATAATTCGGTACAAATTATAAAACGAAAGATAATATGGCGCTGTATCCATCGTTGTTGAGACGGATTTAGTCGCCATCGCCATTGGCGTCGTCCAAGGAAGACGAACTCGGCGATGTCTCGAACTCTTGAATATCGATTAATATAAATGAGTTCCACTGTTTTCACGAGAGACATTAGTGTGGTTGGATCAGATCAAAAAGATCAGAACCCATTGTATAATGGTTTTAATTCGACAAAATTTTGCGGGAGCACGCAAGATCGAACCAGCGGGCTGCTGCATACTAAGCGAGAGCGTTACCACTACGCCATGTGATCACGTGAGAGAATCCGTGGAGTAGAAATATGAACGGCAAAACAATCCAGATGTGCGTTTCGTTCAGTATACTGTATGTTCAAAATCCACGATAATGTTTTCAACAAAAAATCTGAGCTAAATGCGAGCTTATTATAGACTTGTATGATTTTTCATTCTTCATAAATGAATCCTTTGTGTTTTGATATCATTCTAGTCAGAATAAATGAAGAAACTCGATAATTAATAATAGGTTTCATAATAGGTTTCATGAAATTTCATATAAAATAACTACACATCTCACGCTTTTACAAACTATTTGAATCATGACAATTCATTCACCAACATGTCTGATTTCTCAAGAAATATGAATGATTTAAAATTTCAAAGATATCGTGATTTTATATCGTAATTCATAATGAAATTCTACACAGGGACAAACCTTCGAACGGTCTTACAAAGGCGATCGCGCGCAAGTCTTCTTGCTGCTCCGGCTGCAACTCAACAAACAAACATGGATGAAGCAATACAGGATTGTGAAAATGCTAACTCAAATGTGATCTAATGAGAGGCAATCTGGAAAATTGATCACCTCACCACTTCAGCACATGGCGTCATGTGCTGAAACAATAACAATACAAAATCGTTTATATTGTTTTGGTTGTTGGATTGATGTCGTATCGTATATAATCTTCACTACCCGTTATACCCAATTCTCATAGCGTGCCGTGCCGCGTACTACTCATTTCACATAGTTTCTCCGATAGCGTTCACTCGTCAACTCTTCATTGTTCAATTTCAATCTCGCATTTCAGACATGCCCGCCTACTCTCTGCACTACTTTGAGTTCCGCGGAGCCGCCGAATGCGCCCGCCAGCTCCTCGCCCTTGCCGGACAGGACTATGAGGATGTGCGCGTCGAGAAGACAGCGTGGCCCGAGTTCAAGCCCAAGACCCCGTTCGGCCAGATGCCGGTGCTCACAGTGGACGGAGTGCAGATCGCCCAGTCGCACACCATCAACCGCTATCTGGCTCGCCAGTTCGGCTAAGCTGGCAAGTCGCCCGTCGAGGAGGTTCTCGTAGACGCCATCGCCGACCAGTTCAAGGACTTCCAGGCCGAATTCAAGCCCTACATCTACTGCCTGTACGGATTCGCCCAAGGAGACAAGGACGAGCTCTACAAGACCGTCATGACCCCTGCCAAGGACAAGTTCTTCGCTTTCGTCAAGGTGAGATTGCATCAACCAAATATTTGGAAAAATAATTTCCCGTTACAGAACTACCTTGCCGCCGCCAAGTCGGGCTACCTCGTGGGATCCGGCCTTATTAATCATAACTGTATTATATACCTGTACGGATCGGCCATACATAGAGACATGTGAGAAGTGACTCAAACTTTCCGTACCTAGGGAAAAATCCCGAGCGGAGTTGTGAACCGCTACCATTAATATATCACTCCCAGAAAACCTCTCTCACCACACAGGTAACAAATAGTTCTGTAATTATGCATGAATTTATGTTATTTTATTACTAAAAGGTTGGTACTATCAAACGTACGAAAATTAAATATTATAATAGTGAGAAGTTGCTGACAAAGTTGCTTGAGATTCTTTGAGTCCAGAGTGAGTCACCTTGAGAAGTTAGATTTTTATTTGGTCCCTCACATTTCTTTTTTACTGCTTTGAAAGAGCGCAATCTCACCTGATCCATTGGCTCCATCGTCTCCATCCTGTTGGTGCTGCTGCTCGCAGACAGCGGCGTGCTGGCCACCTCGTGAGACGCCTGAAACGTGACAATTGACAATGAAACAATATTCGAAACAAACAAGCACGTCCACTCGCCTGAGACACGGGACGACTCGGCTGCTGCGCCAATCCAGACAAATGCGAGGCGTGGTGAGACGGCGCCTGTCCGAATCCAGACTGGTGCGATCCATAGTGGCTGGGCTGCTGGGCAAATCCTCCGAATCCACTGCGAGTCGAGCCATGATGACTCGGTGCGCGCTCATCGGCAGCAGACTTGTGCGAGTAGACACTGGTGCGGCTTCCCATCTCGCGCTCAATCTCAATCTCCTTCTCTATCTCGTCCAGTCCCTGCAGACCCATCTTCTCAGAGTGCACACTTGCCATGGAAGAGTGGTGGCTGGGAGCCAGAGGCGCAAATCCACTCGAGGCGAAACCAGTAGACGTTTGTCCGAAACCAGAGGCACTCTTCTGCGAACCGAATGCACTTGACTTCTTGGCAAATCCACTCGGCTGAGAACCGAATCCAGCCGATTTTTGACCAAATCCACTCGGCTGAGAACCGAATCCTGCCGATTTCTGGCCAAAACCGCTCTGCTGGGATCCGAATTCAGCAGCCTTCTGACCGAAACCACTTGATTGGGTCGACTGCGATCCGAATGCAGCAGTCTTCTGGCCGAATCCACTTGACTGAGTCGACTGCGATCCGAATCCACTTGGCTGCTGCTGGACGAATCCGCTCTGATGCGAGCCGTGGTAGCTCGGCTGTTCGGCTGTTTGCAGACTGGTGCGAGAACCACGAGAATCCTGAAAAAAAAACATGCATCAGACTTCACCGTTCCAAATCTCTCAGGAAGGACACATACCTTGTTGTCTCCATCCAATTGCACGAATCCCTGCTCAGCCTGTCCGAGTGCGCCGTAGGAGAGCTTCCTGCAGCGGCGCTCGCCAGACTTGTCCAGCATGCTGTCCTCGCAGTTCTCCTCCTCCGCCGGATACAACACAACCTGAATGAAAACGATAACAATACAAAAAATAGGGCCTCCCTCTCACCTTGCTTCCACTTGTCTTCACGCCACCGATTGCTCCAAACTCGCCGTGCGGTCCATCATCTCCATTGATGCTCGTTCCGGAGAGACCAATCTAAAATTGTTATCGAAATATGGTCATGTTTCATCCACTACTCTTTACTCATACCTCGCTGGCGGTACGATTCTTGACGTACAGATTCTGCGTCGACATCTGACGATCACCCGAGTTGAAAGGAATCTCGATGTCTCCAGCGACAGAGTGGTGAGAAGCCTCGTTCGGATCCTTCTCTTCCTCATCCACAACCAGCGAGCGGTACGAGTGCTGCAATTACAATCTTATCACGCCATTATGAATACACAAAACTGACCAGACTGAGAGCGCTCGCAGTCCTAGTTCCAGTGGCGAACGCATTGTGCGGCTCAGAGTCCACCAGATCCAACAATCCAGGGGTGCTGTCGCCCGCCGGCGCAGCGGCCGCTTGGAGGTCAGCCGCCGAATACTGAAACAACAAACAGACTCATACACCCACATCCACTATTCCACTCACCACGCTAGTTCTGCTGGCGCTCCTCGACACTCGTCCGCCGATGGGAATGTCCACCTCGTCGGCCAGACTGTGTCTCGACGAGCACACACTTGCCGCTCGCTCCATGTTAAAGGAGAGGTGCACGGAATAATGACATGAAGTCGACATAGTCAATATTGATATGGCGATCAAATTGAAACCAAAACTAAAATTATATCATTTAATATAAATTTGATATAAAATGAATTGGCATCTTGAAAATCAGGCAATGCGTCAGTATTTCGTAGTGTAGTACAAACTTGGCACGAGTTTCCAATGGGAATTAGTTTTCAAAATTGGTCCCGCCACGAATAACTGACGTTATGTATCATCATTTTTGACGTGTGATAGCAGCTGATCATTTCATTTCATCACTCTGTGCTCCTCTCCTTTAAAAAAAAATGTTTCCCCAAATATTCGATTTTTAAATGGAAATTCGAAGAAATGACGCATATATTAGATATTCGAGAAAATTATGTCACCTGCTGACGAAGTTTTTGAGTTTTGAACAATTGGTAATGAAGTATAATGTGACCTCACCACGGTGATCGGCCACCGTTAAGGCTCGCGCACTGCGTTGGCATTTGTATAGTGTAGTGATTTAATACTAATGTACCTGATAACTAAGTAACGAATTTATTATTTTGAGATGTTAAGGAACGAAAACGTAGGTAAAAATATTTCGAACAGATTGTGCGCGATACATTTTTAAAAACGTTTTCCATTATTGATATATATCAAGTCACATTACTTCTTTTCGAGTAGAATCCCTATTGAGCAAATTTTTCGAAATTTCATCGCGCACAATCTTTCTGTATTATTTTTCTGCTAATTATCAGCTAAATAACACAATATAAAAGCCATACAATACTGACTTATCAGGTACAAAAGTTTGCGCGTCGCGGCTGCGTCGCGGTTTTTTTGGATGGTTACAAAGAATGTACTTCATAATAGCGAAGTGGGATTCCAGATATATTGTAACTATATGGATAAATAACACAAAAATACTTACAAAAGATTGTGCGTGTTCGATTTTGAAATAATATCATAGTTGTGATTTTCACTATCGACCGATTTGATGGAACGTCGATCCACTGATAGCGATTTACCCCCGCCATGAAGTAGCGGTTTAGCTCCCACTCTTTCATGGCAACTTAGTATAATGGATAGCGAGCGAGGACTCTGTTCTGAAGGTCGGTGGTTCGATCCCTCCTCACGCATTTCCTTTTGCAAAATTTATATTCGTTTGAGAATGTTATCTATCACGTGAAAAGTGCAAATATGTGCTGAATTCAGAGTTGTGATAATTTTGAAACACTTTTTTATCAATCTTCTCTAGGGTCTAATGGAATATCATCTCCAAATTCATTATAATACATTCATCATGACGTTTGGCGTAACTGTTATCACAAAATCTGATAAGTTATCATTGTCTTCATCCAAACTTGCAACCAAACTTATTAAGTTATGTAAATTTCGAGAGAAATCACAATTGCGTTCAAGTGTGCACTCTTTGCCATTTAAAGCCACGCCTCCAGGTTAAGCCACGCCCCCGCTCTCCAGTGCGCGAGCACGATCACCGTGTCACAAAGGGATAACTCTTAATTAATTATAAAACACTATATACTCCCAAAACGGCACGAGATATCACTCCAGCGTAATTAGCATTTTCACGATTATCTGTCTGGGAGGATACAGTGAACAAGCAAAACGTGGCGAGTGAACAAGCGTACCGTGAACGGGGGAACACCATATACCGAGGAGGTTGCAGGCACCTTATGGACAGGGATGCCCACAATCTGCACATAGCATGCCTGGCCACATTATGCCAATACGCGGTACACAAAGCAAATAAGCGCAAATCAGAGCCAAATCGGAGCCAAAAGAGGCTTATGAAAATTAAAGTGGTTATTAATTGAAAAAAAATGTCCAAAAAATTCCGGTCTGAAACGATCTGTAGCCAATGAACGCCATGGAATAGAGTTCTCGAACATTCGAGAACGCAAAAAAAAATTGGAGATTTTTTATTCGCAAAATTCTAAAAATTCAGTTTTAACATATGAATTTTCGGGTTGTTGAAAAAACCTGGTGATATCGCCCCGCCCCCACCCCTAAGATTTGCTATGGAGTCTCACGCGCGTCTCTCCTGTCGCTCCCCGAGCGAGTCGCGCAGCGGCGAGCATACGGTAGTACGAGCGCCGCCCCCTCAGAAGCATGCTCCATTTGACTCACTATTCGTTAATGCTAGTAAACAAATTTGTAAACAACATTTATATGTGTTAGTTTTAGGTGAATTGTAATGTATTGCAGTTCTTAGTTAGATTAGAGGTTTGTGGGCATGTTTTGCTTATGAGATTACATTTCAGTTTTGATGTTTGAGTGTTGATGTGACCTGGAGGCAAGTCAGCTATGTTGTTGTTTACATGTTTGTCAACAAGTAAACAAGTTTGTAAACATTTTCAAAGTTGTTTTTGAAAGTGTCTAAGGTGTAGTAGACTTGGAGACAAGTTCGAAAATGTTGTTTACAGGTTATGTAAACAAGTAAACAAGTTTGTAAACAACCTGAAATTGTGTTTTAAAGATGTGAAACTTGTAGTAGAATGAGAGGCGAGTTTAAAAATGTTGTTTACATTATATGTAAACAAGTAAACAAATTTGTAAACAACATTTATATGTGTTAGTTTTAGGTGAATTGTAATGTATTGCAGTTCTTAGTTAGATTAGAGGTTTGTGGGCATGTTTTGCTTATGAGATTACATTTCAGTTTTGATGTTTGAGTGTTGAGGCCGCCGAAGGCGGCCCTAGCCCGAGTGGCGCGCGGCAGCGCGCCACGAGGGCTAGTCGCGAAATTTTTTTCAAATTTTAAAGAAAGAAAAAATGTGTCTTGGCACGGCGGATTATTCGAACAGCCAGTGAAGAGAAGTGTCAGGGGCGTGCGCTGCGACTCGTCCCATTTCGCGCCTTTTTCACACAGTCTGATCTACCACTTTTTTGCCTCGCTCTAGTTGTTCAGTTAAAATGTTTGACCAAAAAATTTGACCTTCTCGAATACTCTTCTCGATCGTCATTGGCCAGAGCCGACTTGGCGCCAAAAAAATTGGTCAAATATTTTCAACTGAATAACTGCTGGGTCAATGGGTCAAGCCAGGTGGCACAACATGTCCGACGTTGTATCGATTTCATCATTCACACGTGATTTGATCGGTATTTCCCTCGGAAACACGTAATGATCATTTCTAGCTGGTTCGATTTTCCCCAGTTTATGTAAATTTGAGTTTGCAATTATCGATTCCGCTGTCATTTCTTCCGTGCCTTTGTTATTTGGTGGATGTCTTGTCGCGCGCGTGCATTTGCGTGTTTTGCTTGATGATTGTCATCACTCACGTTCCTTCCTTGCAGTGCGCTTCCCTGCTGACGGATTTGAGAGCAGCGACAAGAGCAGGACGATGCCACTAGCTCCGACCTACCACAACCAGAACGCGCCAAGGAGTCCTACAAAGACTGTGCAGGTGTGTGATATCGGTATGATTATCGATTGATTGATGTGAACGTGGATATGTGCAGGTGCCATCTCCCGTGTTCAAGTCTGACGAGCGCACGGTGCAGTTTGGCAAGTCGAGTGCCAGCAACCCGAACACTCTGGAGTTAGACCGCTTCGACGGCTACAAGTGGAGCGCGCAGAAGAGCGAGACGAAGACACATCGGACTACGTCGGTCATGTCGACCACCACGTCCACATACTCTAGCCAGCAGCAGCAGTTTGCCACCAAGTACACCAGCTCGGGCAACGAGCCGCCACACACTCTGCCCCAGCCTGCGAAGAAGATGCTGCAGCAGCCAGCGCAGCAGAAGAGGGAGTGGGAGGGTAGTCCCCAGAAGACTACCAAGATCGAGCGGAGGGATCCCGTTGGTGTGGTGGCCCAGGATGCGCGCAAGCCTGTCGAGCTCGAGATTCAGATTCCTTCGGTGAGTTGAGATCTTTGTCGTCTGTTCACCATTATGATTTTTTTCCGTTTCAGAATCAGCCCTATAAGCAGTCTCAGCCGCAGAAACAATCGCAGCCTCCTCGCTATGTGTCACAGGTGCAGAAGGAGATCTCTGTGCCGCAGATGATCGATCTCGACACCATCTCGGACAAGGACAGGCAGTGGGCGCACTTTGGAACAAACGTGAGCGAGACGGTCAGTCGATGAACGGGATCAATCAATATGCAATCTCATCCCATATTTTCAGCACTCTGAGATCTCGCTGGACAAGCTGAAGGTGTCGAAGGAGAACGCGGCCGTGTTCCGCGAACGCGCTCTGGCCGAGAGCCGCCCGTCGCCTGTCCGCATTGCCGCAGCCACTGCCACCGTGGATGGACATCCCCGCATGTCGCGCAGAGAGATGGAAGAGGAAAAGAGGCAGTATGCCGCGTTCGGAGACATCAGTCGTGGCAGTGGAAAAAGCGGCCTCGAGAACAGGTGTGTTTGTGTTGAGTTGTGGTTGGCTGTGGTGAGATTCTAATTTGGCTTTGACTGTTGCAGCTTCCGCTCTGGCCATTCGATGTCTGGCGCGCAGCCGCAGTCGCCGTCTATTAGGAAGTGGCAGGTGGCGCCGGGATACGGCAAGCAGAAGACGGAAATGGACAAGGTGGATGCGACCGCCAGGGAGCAGAAGAAGTGGCAGGGAAGCACCATCAGGTACGTCTCGATGAGATTCATACAAATTGATTCATCAATATATTTTAGCGAAGAGTCGAGCGTCTATTCTAATGATCCTTTTGGTAGTAAGAAAAAGATGAAGAAAGTGGTTTCCGAACTGCGTGTCATGTTGAATGGAGAGAACCCGTTTATGGATGAGAATGTGAAATTGTATGAGCTTGATTCGTAAGTATCAGTTTGTCATTTCCTAGCAATTATTGATTTGTTTAGGAAAGAGATACCGCAGCGCGGCCACATCCGCCTTGGCTGCTCGCTTTGAGGAGATGCAGAACCGCGTTGATAACGAACAGGTGCGGAACAATGGAATGATTTTGCTATTTTATTTTGACAATTTCTGTTTAGTTGGATGAGCGTTCTCACCTGAATCGACCCTTCGGCTATGACTACGAGCAGCCGCGTACTCGCGGAAGGAGCGCGCCTCGCAGCAGGGTCGGAGACGACGAGGCTGCCATCATGGAGAGGGAGTGGCGCGAGAGGAACGAGAGCAAGGGTGAAAGATTCTGTTCTGACTGACCATTGGGACCAATTACTTACACTCTTGTTTAGACGACAGCTTCCTGGATCGCTCTCGTCGCTGGTCCGAGTTTGAGGATGACGTGGCCGAGGCGCAGAGGCGCTCGCGTGCTCGTCTCGAATCTGACCACGGCCTGCTCGGATGGACATCGACCACGGCTGCCATGCCGTCTCGCACCACCTACGGACAATACCCGCAGAGGGTGTCTGTGTCGGAGAAGGAGACTGAGAAGAGCGTCTCCGACATGGTGGACGCTAGGCCGCACGGGTCAGTCTTTTTTAATTAGCGACTTATCTATTATTCCCGTTTTAGAGTGGGCACGGTGCCGCATTCGATCAACAATGATCCTCGTCGTGTGCCGTATGGTCAGATGAAGCCGTCGAACCCGGTGCCCGCGATGTCTGCGTTGCACCCGGCGCCCCGTCTCAACGTGGCCAACATGCTGAGCGGAGAGGAGTCGGCCTCGTCGACTGCGATGAGCAAGGCCAGGACCAGCACTCCCAAGGACTCGAGTCGCCGCCGGGACACTACTACGATCGCCTCGGCCTTCCACCGCGTGCCCTCGATCCGAGTGCCGCCACCCGCTCAGCCGGCGCCGCACCCGGGACAGACTACCAGCCATCCCGCAGAGACTGGGGTGCTGAGGCAGCAGCCGGTGCTGTGAACCGCTCGCGTCCCGTCTCGAGGGCCAACTCGAAGGAGCGCGTGTTTGAGGAGAGGAACGAGCATGTCGACAAGAATGGAAATCGGTGAGTTGCTGTGTTTTGTATGACGAGGGCTCTTCTTGGTCTAACTGTTGATCGTTTAGTGTGACGACTCACGTGGAGATGAAGGCGGGCAAGGACAATGACGGCTACAACTACGAGGAGTACCGCGAGGAGAAGGAGGTGCGCGGAGGCAGCGGTGCCGCCGACGCCGAGATGGAGAAGAGGGTGCAGGCCCAGATGGACAGAATGAAGGAGGAGATGCGAGAGGTGGGTGGATGGTGGTGTGAGCATCATATCATGGTGGTGTTTAGCTGAAGGCGAACGCTGATTATGGCATGTTTGGAAAGTCGCAGATTCCATACTCTCGCGCCAGTCGCAGCCGCCGCAGTGCCAACGCCCAGCCCAACGGACTCGGAGCCAAGGTGGGTTGACATAGGATTTGAATATTGTTGGCGTGGTGTTCAATGATACCATTTTTTAGAACGGCGATTTGACGACGGACACTGAGGATGATCTGGTGGCTAAGAACGGCTACGCACGCGTGCGTCGTGTGAAGGGCCGCGGAGACGCCAGCGATGTATTCATGCAGCCACTGCCTACTCAACAACAGCCGCAGCCTACTCAGCAGCAGCAGCCCACTCAGCAGCCGCCGCAGCAGAGACCGGCGGCCGGTGGCTCGGCTGGAGACTGGAGCACTCCTCATAGGGACGCTATGACTATCCAGATGGAGAGGTGCGTGAATGAAGAATGACTTGGTATTGTATCTACTACTATAGGTTCCTTCGCCACCAGCACGACGAGCAAGACAAGTTCGCCGACAAGTTCACTGGAGAGATCGACAGAATGTTCGAGTTTGTCGACGTGAGTTGGGCTCTGCATATAGCCGTCGTTCAAATGCGTGTTTCAGAATGAGGACAGCATGTCTGCCCGTCGCTCGACTCTGCGCAGTGGCTACGGCGGCCAGGACGCTATGCTGGAGGAGGAGGTTGTGCCGGAGATTGACGACGACCTGGCTGGATACGCGATGGTCGGAGACAAGCTGCCTGGAGCTGGAGGCGACACGAAGGAGCGCCACGAGCGCTACTCGTCGCTCCACTCGAACACGAACGTGTACCGGGCGCAGCACGAGCGCCGCGAGTCGACGGCGTCGCACCGGCTGAGCACGCAGAGGCTGGACGGAGCCGGAGCTGCGGCCCCTGCAGATGCGCGCACTCTCACTGCCGACAGCAGGCGATCCACTGCCAGCAGGAAGAGTGGACAGGAGACACAGCACACTGGTGGAGCCGCGCCCAAGCTAGCCTATTCGGTGAGTAGTTGCCGATCTGGTCTGTACATGGTTTTCTTTCCTAGACTAAGAATAAGGAAGCGGAGACTGTGGCTAGTGATGCGGATATTGATTGTACTGTGACCGGAATGACTGAGGAAAAGACGGAAAAAGAAGGCCCTGTTATTGAGAAAACGATTGAGAATAAGAACTATCCCGCGTTCAAGTTCAAAGCTCTCAGTGGTTCTAGAAGAGTTCGCGCTTTGAAAAATAAAAATGAGGTTTGACAAGAAGTCGGTCGGTATCTCAACTATGTTTAATGTTTAGATGAGCGGCTACCGTGAGATGCAGTCGCGTCGGCAGCAGGCGATGGGCACTCCGAGTCGCGAGAAGCTGGTGAGCGGCGGAGGAGGAGTGGGAGAGACGGTGGTGCGCTAGTCGCCGGCGCAGAAGCCGCGTCACCATCCGCCCGCGCCCCCCGCCAACTCGCCTCCCAACGCGCACTAGCCCGTGTCTGTGACGTCGTCGACCGGACTCCCGCCCCGCTTCTCCCCCCAGGCCTTTGCCGCTCCGCCCGCTGGCATGCCTTTGACCAGCTACCATGGACGAGAGGACGGACCGACTGTGGTCACCAAGCACAAGACGGCAACTCTCCAGTCGCAGGCTCATGCTGGACAGCGTGTGCCAAGGGGCGCTCCCCAGGCCGTCGCTACCAGCACTCCGCAGGTGAGTTGATGGGTTGGGTGGAAGGCAGTTGATTCATGTTGTTCAGGGTACGGCTGAGCGTGGAGGCCCGCCGCGTGCGCCCGAGTGGGACGAGGACGACTCGTTTGTGTCGACGATCACGACTGCGAGCGACGTGCTGGCGCGACAGGACGCCGAGACGAAGAGGCACCTGAACAAGCTGGCCCACCAGCTGGGCATCAACGAGGAGCAGATACACATGACGACCAAGGTGCTGTCGCTGGCCCGGAAGAAGCAGCAGGCGCTGAGCGAGCTGACTGCGCAGCGCACGCTGCTGCTGGCCCGCGAGCGCGTCGCCGCCATCCGTCTGGAGATGCAGCGCGTGCGTGCGCTGGCCGCGGTGCGCCGCCCGCCCCCGCCCGTCGCCAGGGACATGAGGAGCACCATGCAGGTGAGAGCGGTACTGGCGTGGTAACATGACATTCCCTGACCCCTTGCAGGTCAGCAACATGACCGTCTTCCTCAACCGCAACTTCTGTGTGCGCACCGTTGAGCAGCGTGAGTCATTTGCTGATTGTTGCATTGATATGACTGTTGTATTTGCAGAGACGATGGACGCTGCGTACTCGTTTGTGATAGTGCTCAAGTGTGGTGTGGAGGTGGAGGCGACTGCGCCGGTGACTCTGATGGACAGCCGGCACACGCGCGTCCACCAGCTGCACTTTGCCGAGCACGTGCGCTTTGGCAACCTGCCCGTCGACTTTGCCGTGCACCTGGAGGTGTACGCGATGAAGCTGCGCGACCCCAAGCAGCCCGAGCCCAGCTGCGGAAGCAACATAGCCGCCCGCGCCAGGAACCTCCTCACACCCAGTGAGTGGGCGGATGGGAGAGGAAGGGAGTGAGTGGATGCTGACTCGATGTGTTTCAGGCAGCCTGGCGCGTCACCGCGCTGAGAGGACTGCTCTTCAGGAGGCGATGAGTGGAGGCGAGTTCGTCAAGTGCGGATCTGTGACGCTGAACCGCGACACGACTGGCAAGCAGAAGTTCTACCTGGACAATGCCGAGTACCCGCTGGAGGGCACGATCGAGATCACGAGCCGCTGCACCACCCTCCCTCCCGCCGTCGAGCTAGACTTCAGAGGATTCCTGGTGAGTAGAAGGGAAAGGGGGAGAGATCTAATGGTCATCGTTTCAGACCATGTACCAGGTCGTGGGTGGATTCGGTTCCTGGGTGCGCTTCTGGTCGGTGCTGCGCCGCGGTCTGGTGCACTTCTGGAGGTGAGTCTAGGGATGATGGAAAGTGGGCATTCATTGAATCGTTCAGGTACCCGGATGATGAGATGCTGGAGAAGGTGCCAGTTGCGGTGATGGATTTGAGCAAGTGTGTGGACAGTATGACCACGCCCCGCAGGAGGTGTGCTCTCGGCCGCACTCGTTCTGCGTTGACATGCTCAGCTCCACCACGCCCACTCTGGTCGAGAAGAAGAGGTGGGTAGAAGGATAGGGAATGGAGAGTATTGATTGATTGTAGGGTGTTGCTGTCTTCTGACTCGAAGGAGCTGTGTGCTGCGTGGATGCAGGCACTCAACGAGACTCTGGGAGTCATCCGAGCTTCCCCCATAGAGTAATGGAAGAGGAGAGGAGCCGAACAAGGAGAAGGGTACACTGTTCCACAGTTGTACCCTCTATGCTATTCGTCCACAGCGACGTTATCCTCATATTTTTTTGTTTATTATGTATTTATGTAGTTGTTTTTAGATAGATTTTCGAAGTTCCGCTGTAGATTATTGTGTTACTTTTGTCTGTTTTTGTGTATTTTTGTGTTGTGTAGTTGTTCTTTTTGCGCACTGCGCGTGTTGACTCGGAGTTGTTCTTTTGTTACTCGCCCCGTTTTTGTTGTATCAGTTGTGTAAAATAAATGCATGCCACAACGACATTGACACTCCCGGGAGATGAGTAATTTCTGTCAGGATCCTTGTCTTCTGCTCTTGGTTGCTCTGATAGGCTGGTAGGCTGCTGTCGTGTGCTTCTGTTCTCGTAGGCGTTATTCCCTCTGGTCACGTAGTGATGTTGCATCGTCGTCTCAACAACGTTACAGATCAAATTTTGTATCGTTCTCATTGTGTTGTTGAATAATAAGTAAATTATATTACATATGAGGAGAACGAGTACATAGGTACATAAAGATGCAGATGAATGATCACTTTGAAGCACTGTTCTCTTTTTTCTTCTTCAGCCTCGCTGCCGTTGATCATTGTTCTCTCATCCAAGTACATACACTAGAAGAATTAGCTTCAATTTCAAATCCTTTAATCATTGTTTTCAATTTATGTCGCAATAAAACGTCTCATCCAGAATGTCACGAAATTGAAGAGTATTGCCGCGAGAGACAGTCCAATTAGGATGTTCATACCGGAGGCACCTGGTCACTGGGTCACTCACTGTCCCTCGCAACATTCACTCACTCCCGACTCCCCGGCACTCAGCCACTTCATCAACTATGCTCATCAAACCTAAAGGTAAGAACTCATGAGTTATACAAATTCCAGTCATATGACTCTCTCAGAGCCCGAACCCCCCAAAAACGACTACGAGAAACTGCGTGCATTGGCCAAAGCCGATTCTGATAAAGCATTAGAGATATTCAAAAAGAACACCAATGTGAGTTTTTATGTGTTTATATTATATGTAATACAAAACATGATTTATTCAGGCCTCGATCCATACGATTCGGTTCCACGTGAAGGGCTCGATCATATCAGTGCCCGCCGCTGTGTTGCAGTCATCTCCCGAGGGATGCATGTTTCATCGACTGGCGAAAGAAGCACAGTTAAAGCACGTGAGTAACGATATGCTGATTTCGGTTAATTCCTGGGCCCCCAAAACAGTGCCACCTTCGTGCCGGGTTTTCAATGATGGCTCTGTCCTATCAATGTCGACTTTCATTGAAAATTTCAATGTATTTCAATGTTCTTTCACTTTCAGATCCGTCCTATCTGGTTAAGCGCCATATCCAGCCATCATTTTCAACTCACTCTCAGGTAAACACACAGAAATTTCTGTTAAGAAAATGAATTGTGCAGGTTTCTACGCAGCGAGTTGGCTCAATTGAAGGAGTACGTGAAGCTCATGCCAGTTTCCGAGAAGGAAACATTCATCTATGTGGCTCAGGTGAGGATTACATTTACAAACTACAATATTCAAGTGTTTCATTTCAGTACTTCCGCCTACCCACACTAGCTTCATTCATCGGAACGCATGGAGGTCTGGCGGTCAAGAAGTCCAAGTATCCCAAGTACGTTGTACAACAGTGTAGTAATTTATTTACCACAGTTTACATGTCTCGCACTCTCTTAACTTAGCTCATAACGCGATAGCTCATAACTTCTTTCGGAGAAATGATACAAAGATGCCGTCAATTAGTGATCCGCCCTACGGAACCGTGCGAATCTAACTAATATGAATTGGAAGACTTCACATTTTTGCTAACATGTCCTTTGGATATCGCCTCTTGAAAATTCTGGCGCGAGCCGTATCCTAAGCCAAAAGAGAGGGCGCTGCGCGCCCTCTCTAATGTCTCGCACTCTCTCTCAACTTTGGCGCTCTCTAGTGGCGGCAATAGATTCATTCACCCACTGTATGATGGCTAGATAGATTAATTAGCGATGTGAAAAATGACGTACAGTGTGTTGTGTGTATACTGTGTCAATGGCAAACGTTGTTTTCAGAGCCTGGGACACGCCAGTGTGCGGGAGTCTGACGTTTCGAGTGGCACAGAGCGGGGGAGAGGTGCAAGTGGAGTGGACGGACATGTGGCTCATGCCCGGAACGATGTTCTTTCGAGTCGCCGAGCGACGCGGCCAGACAAAGGTAGAGTTCGATTCTCTCCTGGGGTAGATCAATCATTTATCCAGAATCGCTATATACTGACTATACAACAAGTGCATACGGTACACCACAAGGACAAAGCGCTGGAGACTCTAACCGACTGAGCTATGGCGGCATAAGTACCTGGGGTAGATGAGAGCGAAACAGAGAGTCAGCTCGCGGCAATAGCGCGCAAATCTAGAAAGTTGGATGGTTAGGCCACCGTATTCCGAGCTGCAAGCGAGGTAGATGGAAAACTAGATGGAAAAAGCGCAGGCCATAAATATCTCATCACATGCCCACAGTGGCGACTCATTTTGGACTCGAGGCCGCAGCGCGCGCCACAGAGGCACGGCGCCCCGCCCCTGAGATTTGTTCCGCGACACGAAGATTTCCGGCAGTCCCGTGCGCACAGCAGTTCGCTTCGCATCATGTCCACATCAATTGTGCTGCATCTGGGGTGCGGAACGAACATTGATGAGAATGCATAAACTGCGAGTTATGTGATTTTATGATTTTAATGTAAAAGTTCAGGATTTCGAAAGGCCAGAGTCGGTCACTGGCAAGTTCTGGTGGTTTTTTCTTATGCGATTGGACTTGAGCACCGGGGGACGCGTGATTGAGTACATCGAGAAGGGTGAGTAGAGTATGTCTCTTTCTCTCTCTCCCTCTCCCTCTCTCCCCCTCTCATTCTCCCTCTCCCTCTCATTTTGTACATTTTCCACACACGTTCTATGTGAATGAAATGCTGTTGTGGATGTCTTTATGAACACACTTGACACTTGATCGATCCCATTTCAGAACGGCTCCCTTGCTACGACCCGCCAAGCAAATTCCCGTACAACATCACAGACAAGCAGTATCGAGAAGTCATGCGACACGCCTCGGTGAGTGAAATCGTGATACATATAGGCCGTTTCCCCCGTTCATCGTACGATAGTCAATTCTCATAATATTTACACATTTGGAGAAATCTTCAGCTTGCTATCAGTCCGCGCGAGCACATTCGACCGCGCCATTCGCGCACTGTTAGGGAGGGTTATTCGCAAGTCTAGTGAAGCAGAGTTTTACAGCTTCTATAGTCTAGAGTTATAAAGTTCCCGCCAATTCTCCAGTTCGAATTTCATTGCTCCTTTCGCGCACCATGGCGGTTTTGCACCGGTCGCGCGCAAGCAGCGCAATTTGGAATATACGAAAACAATTCTTGATCGATGCCCTAATCATTAAACATGATACTGATCGCGTAAACGGTTTGTTACAACGTATGCAACGTGCTTGTGCACAAATTGTGCTCCTGGAGAATTGGAGAGGACTTTACATCTATTGATAGCTGATTACAGTGGTTCGGACACTCGAAGATGGCCAAGGAGATCCCCGGCTTTGTGATGCGACGGCGTCAGAAGGCCGAACGAGAGAGAGGGAGGAAGGAGAAGGGGGCGAAGTGATCGAGCAGACGATTCCCGCGTAGGGCTGTGTGCGATCGCTCACCTTATTTACAATAGCATTGCATGTTGATGTACTATGTGATCATTTCCTTGTTCATTTTATTTGAAACCCCATTTATACCTGCCGTTTATATTGCTCACTTTTTTTGTTTATAATCTCGATTTTCCTATGTTATCGGTAATAAACCTATCTATGTGTGTCGTGTGATTTCGTCAGACAGCGAATGATAAACTTGACTAAAGGTTTATGATGCTGATTGACAACGATAATGTGGAAGACATGCATAACGCCAGGAATTGTGAGAATAGCGCTTTCCAAACTACATACGCACGTAGGGTACTCGGCATTGTCCAGGTAGAACTTCTGCTTGCCAGTCGTGTCGCGGTTCAGCGTCACAGATCCGCACTTGACGAACTCGCCTCCAGTCATCGCCTCCTGAAGAGCAGTCCTCTCAGCGCGGTGACGCGCCAGGCTGCCTGAAACACATCGAGTCAGCATCCACTCACTCCCTTCCTCTCCCATCCGTCCACTCACTGGGTGTGAGGAGGTTCCTGGCGCGGGCGGCTATGTTGCTTCCGCAGCTGGGCTCGGGCTGCTTGGGGTCGCGCAGCTTCATCGCGTACACCTCCAGGTGCACGGCAAAGTCGACGGGCAGGTTGCCGAAGCGCACGTGCTCGGCAAAGTGGAGCTGGCGGACGCGCGTGTGCCGGCTGTCCATCAGAGTCACCGGCGCAGTCGCCTCCACCTCCACACCACACTTGAGCACAATCACAAACGAGTACGCAGCGTCCATCGTCTCTGCAAAGGCAACAATCAAATCAACGTGACAAATGGCAAATGACTCACGCTGCTCAACGGTGCGCACACAGAAGTTGCGGTTGAGGAAGACGGTCATGTTGCTGACCTGCAAGGGGTCAGGGAATGTCATGTTACCACGCCAGTACCGCTCTCACCTGCATGGTGCTCCTCATGTCCCTGGCGACGGGCGGGGGCGGGCGGCGCACCGCGGCCAGCGCACGCACGCGCTGCATCTCCAGACGGATGGCGGCGACGCGCTCGCGGGCCAGCAGCGTGCGCTGCGCAGTCAGCTCGCTCAGCGCCTGCTGCTTCTTCCGGGCCAGCGACAGCACCTTGGTCGTCATGTGTATCTGCTCCTCGTTGATGCCCAGCTGGTGGGCCAGCTTGTTCAGGTGCCTCTTCGTCTCGGCGTCCTGTCGCGCCAGCACGTCGCTCGCAGTCGTGATCGTCGACACAAACGAGTCGTCCTCGTCCCACTCGGGCGCACGCGGCGGGCCTCCACGCTCAGCCGTACCCTGAACAACATGAATCAACTGCCTTCCACCCAACCCATCAACTCACCTGCGGAGTGCTGGTAGCAACAGCCTGGGGAGCGCCCCTTGGCACACGCTGTCCAGCATGAGCCTGCGACTGGAGAGTTGCCGTCTTGTGCTTGGTGACCACAGTCGGTCCGTCCTCTCGTCCATGGTAGCTGGTCAAAGGCATACCAGCGGGCGGAGCGGCAAAGGCCTGGGGGGAGAAGCGGGGCGGCAGTCCGGTCGACGACGTCACAGACACGGGCGAGTGCGCGTTGGGAGGCGAGTTGGCGGGGGGCGCGGGCGGATGGTGACGCGGCTTCTGCGCCGGCGACTCGCGCACCACCGTCTCTCCCACTCCTCCTCCTCCGCTCACCAGCTTCTCGCGACTCGGAGTGCCCATCGCCTGCTGCCGACGCGACTGCATCTCACGGTAGCCGCTCATCTAAACATCAAACATAGTTCAAATACCGACTTCTTGTCAAACCTCATTTTTATTTTTCAAAGCGCGAACTCTTCTAGAACCACTGAGAGCTTTGAACTTGAACGCGGGATAGTTCTTATTCTCAATCTTTTTCTCAATAACAGGACCTTCTTCTTCCGTCTTTTCCTCAGTCATTCCGGTCACAGTACAATCAATATCCGCATCACTAGCCACAGTCTCCGCTTCCTTATTCTTAGTCTAGGAAAGAAAACCATGTACAGACCAGATCGGCAACTACTCACCGAATAGGCTAGCTTGGGCGCGGCTCCACCAGTGTGCTGTGTCTCCTGTCCACTCTTCCTGCTGGCAGTGGATCGCCTGCTGTCGGCAGTGAGAGTGCGCGCATCTGCAGGGGCCGCAGCTCCGGCTCCGTCCAGCCTCTGCGTGCTCAGCCGGTGCGACGCCGTCGACTCGCGGCGCTCGTGCTGCGCCCGGTACATGTTCGTGTTCGAGTGCAGCGACGAGTAGCGCTCGTGGCGCTCCTTCGTGTCGCCTCCAGCCCCTGGCAGCTTGTCTCCGACCATCGCGTATCCAGCCAGGTCGTCGTCAATCTCCGGCACAACCTCCTCCTCCTCTTCCAGCATAGCATTGTCCTGGCCGCCGTAGCCACTGCGCAGAGTCGAGCGACGGGCAGACATGCTGTCCTCATTCTGAAACACGCATTTGAACGACGGCTATATGCAGAGCCCAACTCACGTCGACAAACTCGAACATTCTGTCGATCTCTCCAGTGAACTTGTCGGCGAACTTGTCTTGCTCGTCGTGCTGGTGGCGAAGGAACCTATAGTAGTAGATACAATACCAAGTCGTCATTCTTCATTCACGCACCTCTCCATCTGGATAGTCATAGCGTCCCTATGAGGAGTGCTCCAGTCTCCAGCCGAGCCACCGGCCGCCGGTCTCTGCTGCGGCGGCTGCTGAGTGGGCTGCTGCTGCTGAGTAGGCTGCGGCGAAGGAGATCTCTGTGCCGCAGATGATCGATCTCGACACCATCTCGGACAAGGACAGGCAGTGGGCGCACTTTGGAACAAACGTGAGCGAGACGGTCAGTCGATAAAAAGATCGATCAATATGTAATCTCATCCTATATGTTCAGCACTCTGAGATCTCACTGGACAAACTGAAGGTGTCGAAAGAGAATGCGGCCGTGTTCCGCGAGCGCGCTCTGGCCGAGAGCCGCCCGTCGCCTGTGCGCATCGCCGCAGCCACTGCCACCGTGGACGGACATCCCCGCATGTCGCGCAGGGAGATGGAAGAGGAGAAGAGACAGTATGCCGCATTTGGAGACATCAGTCGTGGCAGTGGAAAGAGCGGCCTCGAGAACAGGTGTGTTGTGGTTGATGTTGGGTGGCTGTGGCGAGATTCTAATTTGACTGTTGCAGCTTCCGCTCGGGCCATTCGATGTCGGGTGCGCAGTCGCCGTCTATTCATAGGAAGTGGCAGGTGGCCCCGGGATACGGCAAGGACAAGACGGAGATAGACAAGGTGGACGCGACTGCCAGGGAGCAGAAGAAGTGGCAGGGAAGCACCATCAGGTACAACACAATGAGATTCATACAAATTGATGCATTGATGTTTTTAGCGAAGAATCGAGCGTCTATTCTAATGATCCCTATGGTAGTAAGAAAAAGATGAAGAAAGTGGTTTCCGAACTGCGTGTCATGTTGAATGGAGAGAACCCGTTTATGGACGAAAATGTGAAATTGTATGAGCTTGATTCGTGAGTAGCTATGTGGCATTTCTATTATGTATTTTGATGTGTTTAGGAAGGCAATTCCGCAGCGCGGTCACATCCGCGACTTGGCTGCTCGTTTTGAGGAGATGCAGAATCGCGTGGATAGCGAGCAGGTGCGGAACGACGGAATGTCTTGTATATTGAGATTGACAATGTGGGATTTAGTTGGATGAGCGCTCTCATCTGAGCCGTCCTTTCGGATACGACTATGAGCAGCCGCGCACTCGCGGAAGGAGCGCGCCTCGCAGCAGGGTCGGAGACGACGAGGCTGCCATCATGGAGAGGGAGTGGCGAGAGAGGAACGAGAGCAAGGGTGAGTGATTCTGACTGTCTGACCCATTGGATGTGGGTTCTTATACTTACTGCTCTTGTTTAGACGACAGCTTCCTGGATCGCTCTCGTCGCTGGTGACGTGGCCGAGGCGCAGAAGCGCTCGCGTGCGCGTCTCGAGTCTGACCACGGCCTGCTTGGCTGGACGTCGACCACTGCTGCCATGCCGTCTCGCACAACCTACGGACAGTACCCGCAGAGGGTGTCTGTGTCGGAGAAGGAGACTGAGAAGAGTGTCTCCGACATGGTGGACGCTAGGCCGCACGGGTCAGTCTTTTTTATTTAGCAATTTAACTATTTTCCTGTTTCAGAGTAGACAAAGCGCCGCATTCGATCAACGATGATCCTCGTCGTGTGCCGTATGGTCAGATGAAGCCGTCGAACCCGGTGCCCGCGATGTCTGCGTTGCACCCGGCGCCCCGTCTCAACGTGGCCAACATGCTGAGCGGAGAGGAGTCGACCTCGTCGACAGCGATGAGCAAGGCCAGGACGAGCACTCCGAAGGACTCGAGTCGCCGCCGGGACACTACTACGATCGCCTCGGCCTTCCACCGCGTGCCCTCGATCCGAGTGCCGCCACCCGCTCAGCCGGCGCCGCACCCGGGACAGACTACCAGCCATCCCGCAGAGACTGGGGTGCTGAGGCAGCAGCCGGTGACTGTGAACCGCTCGCGTCCCGTCTCGAGGGCCAACTCGAAGGAGCGCGTGTTTGAGGAGAAGAGCGAGCATGTCGACAAGAATGGAAATCGGTGAGTGACTGTGTTTGACATGATGAAGGTTTTGATTTGACTGTTGGTTGTTTAGTGTGACGACTCACGTGGAGATGAAGGCGGGCAAGGACAATGACGGCTACAACTACGAGGAGTACCGCGAGGAGAGGGAGGTGCGCGGAGGCAGCGGTGCCGCCGACGTCGAGATGGAGAAGAGGGTGCAAGCCCAGATGGACAGAATGAAGGAGGAGATGAGAGAGGTGGGCGGGTGGTGTTGGGTTGGCAGATTCACGTCATAGTGGTGTTTAGCTGAAGGCGAACGCTGATTATGGCATGTTTGGCAAATCGCAGATTCAATACGGCGGACAGTCTCGCTCTCGCGCCAGCCGCAGCCGCCGCAGTGCCAACGCTCAGCCCAACGGACTCGGAGCCAAGGCGGGTTGACACGGAATTTCGGATACTGTTCGCGTGATGTTCAATGATACGATGTTTAGAACGGCGATTTGACGACGGACACTGAGGATGATCTGGTGGCTAAGAACGGCTACGCTCGCGTACGTCGTGTGAAGGGCCGCGGAGACGCCAGCGATGTATTCATGCAGCCACTGCCTACGCAACAGCCGCAGCAGAAAGCGGCGGCCGGTGGCTCGGCTGGAGACTGGAGCACTCCTCACAGGGACGCTATGACTATCCAGATGGAGAGGTGCGTGAATGAAGAATGACTTGGTATTGTATCTACTACTATAGGTTCCTTCGTCACCAGCACGACGAGCAAGACAAGTTTGCCGAAAAATTCACTGGAGAGATCGACAGAATGTTCGAATTTGTCGACGTGAGTTAGGCTGTGCAGATATCTGTTGTTCAAATGCGTGTTTGAGAATGAGGACAGCATGTCTGCTCGTCGCTCGACTCTGCGCAGTGGCTACGGCGGCCAGGACAATGCCATGCTGGAGGAGGAAGAGGTTGTGCCGGAGATGGACGACGACCTGGCTGGATACGCGACGGTCGGAGACAAGCTGCCCGGAGCAGGAGGCGACTCGAAGGAGCGCCACGAGCGCTACTCGTCGCTGCACTCGAACACGAACATGTACCGGGCGCAGCACGAGCGCCGCGAGTCGACGGCGTCGCACCGCCTGAGCACGCAGAGGCTGGACGGTTTGTGTCGACGATCACGACTGCGAGCGACGTGCTGGCGCGACAGGACGCCGAGACGAAGAGGCACCTGAACAAGCTGGCCCACCAGCTGGGCATCAACGAGGAGCAGATACACATGACGACCAAGGTGCTGTCGCTGGCCCGGAAGAAGCAGCAGGCGCTGAGCGAGCTGACTGCGCAGCGCACGCTGCTGGCCCGCGAGCGCGTCGCCGCCATCCGTCTGGAGATGCAGCGCGTGCGTGCGCTGGCCGCGGTGCGCCGCCCGCCCCCGCCCGTCGCCAGGGACATGAGGAGCACCATGCAGGTGAGAGCGGTACTGGCGTGGTAACATGACATTCCCTGACCCCTTGCAGGTCAGCAACATGACCGTCTTCCTTAACCGCAACTTCTGTGTGCGCACCGTTGAGCAGCGTGAGTCATTTGCTGATTGTTGCATTGATATGACTGTTGTATTTGCAGAGACGATGGACGCTGCGTACTCGTTTGTGATTGTGCTCAAGTGTGGTGTGGAGGTGGAGGCGACTGCGCCGGTGACTCTGATGGACAGCCGGCACACGCGCGTCCGCCAGCTCCACTTTGCCGAGCACGTGCGCTTCGGCAACCTGCCCGTCGACTTTGCCGTGCACCTGGAGGTGTACGCGATGAAGCTGCGCGACCCCAAGCAGCCCGAGCCCAGCTGCGGAAGCAACATAGCCGCCCGCGCCAGGAACCTCCTCACACCCAGTGAGTGGACGGATAGGAGAGGAAGGGAGTGTGAGTGGATGCTGACTCGATGTGTTTCAGGCAGCTTGGCGCGTCACCGCGCTGAGAGGACTGCTCTTCAGGAGGCGATGACTGGAGGCGAGTTCGTCAAGTGCGGATCTGTGACGCTGAACCGCGACACGACTGGCAAGCAGAAGTTCTACCTGGACAATGCCGAGTACCCGCTGGAGGGCACGATCGAGATCACGAGCCGCTGCACCACCCTCCCTCCCGCCGTCGAGCTAGACTTCAGAGGATTCCTGGTGAGTAGAAGGGAGAGGAGGGGAGATCAAGTGGTTTCTCTTTCAGACCATGTACCAGGTTGTGGGTGGATTCGGTTCCTGGGTGCGCTTCTGGTCGGTGCTGCGTCGCGGTCTGGTGCACTTCTGGAGGTGAGTCTAAAGTCTAGAGACACTTCTAGATATCTATTCTTCAATGACCTCGTTCAGGTACCCTGACGATGAGATGCTGGAGAAGGCGCCGGTTGCAGTGATGGATCTGAGCAAGTGTGTGGACAGCATGATCAATCACGCCCCGCAGGAGGTGTGCTCTCGACCGCACTCGTTCTGCGTCGACATGCTCGTCTCCACCACGCCCACTCTGGTCGAGAAGAAGAGGTGGGCAGGAGGATAGGGGATGGAGCGATGGAGAGTATGGATTACTTGCAGGGTGCTGCTGTCTTCCGACTCGAAGGAGCTGTGCGCTGCGTGGATGCAGGCACTCAACGAGACTCTGGGAGTCATCCGTGCTTCCCCCATCGAGTGATGGGAGAGGAGTGGAGAGGGGTACACTGTCACAGAGTGTTACCCAGTATATTATTTTGATGCCGTCTGCAAAGACTTGTTGCTCATCTTTTTTGTTTATTATATATTTATGTAGTTGTTTTTAGATAGATTTTTGAAATTCCTCTGTAGAATATTGTGTTACTTTTGTCTGTTTTGTGTATTTTTGTGTTGTGTAGTTATTCCTTTTGCGCACTGCGCGGTGTTGATTTGAGACTCAGAGTTGTTTTTTTGTTACTCGCCCCGTTTTTGTTGTATCAGTTGTGTAAAATAAATGCATGCCACAACGACATTGACACTCCCGGGTGATAAGTGGTTTCTGACATATGAGGAGAACGAGTACTTAAATACATAAAATGGAGATGAGAGATCACTTTGTTGCACTGTTTCTCTTTTTTCTTCTCAGACCTCGCTGCCGTTGATCATTCTGCTCTAGAAGAGAAGAATTAGCATAGAATTTCAAATCTTATTACAACCAGCGCGCAGCGGTGGTTGGTTTGTGTTAACAAGCAAATAACAACAGGTCACCCCCCATAACACGCTATTTATTTATTACTGCCGGAATCAACAATGTGACAAATATACAATGACTGTAAAGATGAAATCAATGTGCCGGTAAATTCATCATCCAAGTATCATAATCCATATTCGCCGCTCGTATCCATTCCGCCTTCAACCTTCCGTTGTCCGGCATCGCGTCCCTGAACTCGTCTTGCCATCGCTTGTACGGCCTTCCTTGTCTCCTCTTCTTGTCTGGTGGGCCTCTCCACTCCATCAGCCTTGTTCCCCACTTGTCCGTACGCACCATCTTCCATGCGTATTTCCATTTTCGCTTTGCTGCTTCTTCTACGATATCCTTGAGCCTCGTCCTCCTACGCAGCTCCTCGTTGCGGATGCGGTGGTTGAGTGTTATTCCGCACATAATTCTCTCCATCTTCCGCTGTGCCACTGATAGCTTGTCCTCGTCGGTCTTCAGTAGGTTCCATGACTCCGATCCGTACAAGAAAAGCGGCAGCACATGTGTGTGATAGACCGCTCTTTTCATTCGCATTGGCATGTTTCTGTTTCGCATCATTTGTCGGTTCTGTTCGAAGGCGCCCCAAGCCGCCGAGATTCTTTTGTCGATCTCCGGCGATGCAGCCTTCTCGAAAGACAGCCGTCGTCCCAGATACTTGAAGTTGTCGACCCGCTGCAGCTCTTTTCCCTCGAACTTGATCTTTCTCCTTTCCGTGTTGCTCATCCACACCGTTTTCTCCGTGTTGATCAACAGCCCCGTCTCCTTGCTCGCGTCGGCGAGTTCTTGTAACATCTTCTCCGCGGTCTGGGCACTTCGGGCGAACAGCACCACATCATCGGCATATCGAATATTGCTCAGTTGTTTGCCGTTGACATTGATTCCTCTCCTCTCTCCATACTGCTCCCAGTCGACTTTTCGGGTGATCTCCTCTAATACACAGTTGAACAGTACCGGCGACAGTAGGCAGCCTTGTCTAACGCCTCGCTCCACCTTGATCTGTGTTCGCTCGTCTCCTACTCGGATCGAAGTGTTCACGTTCTCGTAGATGTGTCGCAGTAGTAGGATGTATTTGCTTGGCACACCCTGTTTGTCCAGTGACTCCCAGATGTAGTTGAACTCCAGAGAGTCGTACGCTTTCGAGTAGTCGACGAAGACGAGCACAGCTTGGAATTGATATTCACACGCCTTGTAGATCACGTCGTTGACCGCCACAATTGCGTCCGAAGTACTGTATCCCTTTCGAAAACCACATTGATTCACTCCTTGTTCAGCATCGAGTTGCTTTTCAATACGTAGCAGCATTATTCGCACCATCAGCTTGTAGAGTGTCGGAAGGGTTGTTATCGGGCGGTAGTTTTTGACATTCTGAGGGTCGCCGGCTTTGGGGATGAGTTGTACCAATCCATCAGCCATTCCATCGGGGATTTGCGCAGTCTGGAACGCCCTGTTGAGTCCTTGTGAGTAGGGGGACCGTGTTGGGCGCGTGTATCAGCATCTCCTTTGTTACTTTATCCTCTCCTGGCGCTACGTTGTTCTTCATCTGGCGTAGAGCGTTCTCCACTTCCCACGTAGTGACTTCTGGGATCTGCTCGTCGTAGTGCAGCATCGGCATCGGGCGGCTATTTTTTGATGAATATAGTTCATCATAATACCTCTTTATCTCTCTCTTTTTTTCTTTTATGTTTTTTGTAAGAGTGCCATCAGGTCTTTTGAGGTTTGTCATTATAGGTTTAAGTGTGGGTTGGAAGAGGACCGTCTTCTTCAGCGATTTCTGGTATAGCTTCATTCTTCGGTCTTCTGCATCCCTTCGTATTCGTTCCCGGAGAAGTCTATTCACTTCCACCAATCTGCTCGAGCTAGTTGCGTCGTTGGAGTTTATCAGCCGTCTCCTCTCCTCAAACGTTTGCAGCGTGTCTCTTGCTAGTCTGGGCTCTGGTAGTGAGAATGACGTTGCGCTCTTGACGCAGCTCCTTAAGATGTTTTGTAGGACTTGATTTGTTCTAGCGAAGGGCACGTCGAAGTCACTTGTCCTGCTCTTCACTAAGGCTTCGTACTTCTCCCAGTGTATTGTTTTCTCCATTTTCTTTCTTCTTTCTATATTATGCGGCACGTTCAGTGATAGACGGGTTGGACGATGGTCCGACATGAATTCCACCTTGTTTAAAATTTCCACATGTCGCACAGCGGCCATGTTTCTTACAAAGAAGAGATCATATTGTTTCTTCGTTCCCTGCTTATCGTTACTTATCCACGTCCATGCTCTTGCCTTTCTTCGACGATAGAATGTGGTCGCCGCTCGCAGCGAGTTCGCGGCGAGAAACTGGTACAAACGGTGGCCTCGTTGGTTCCTTTGTCCGTAGCCGTGTAGTCCTATGCAGCGATCGTTGGTGTCTGCCGCGCTTCCCAGTTGGGCGTTCCAGTCTCCAGCCAGTACAAGCAGGGATGGTCGCTTTTGGCTTCTTTTGATCGTTTGCGCGACCTGTTCGAGGTAGTCGTCGTATATCGAGTCCGCGTACGAGGTTGTTGGTGCGTAGCAGCTGACGATTCTAAGAAGAGTCTCTCCAAATCGTAGGTCCACATAGGCGAGACGGGGTGATACCGGCACAAACTGGATGACGTGCGTCGCGAGTTCTTTTCTGACGATGATACCCACGCCGGCCGTTCCGTCGTTCCCTCCAGATAGGTACATTGTGTGGCCTGACTGGGAGAATTGCGTTTCCTGTATTCCGTCTTTCCACGTCTCCTGCACTGCTATCACATCCCATGAGAGTAGGTTTATAGCGTTTTCAAACACGTCCAGTCTAATCGGGTCACGGATCGAGTGTAGATTATAGGATATGACTTTGATGGATGATGACATCGTATATAACTCCGCCTAGGCGTTTGAGCACCTGTTTGTCGTTGTAGATGACGATGTTGTAGAAGTTCCTCGGCCTTTCAACAGGTTTCTCCGAATGGCCAATCGCGACGAGGGGCGGCGAGGGGAATGGGGGGAATAATTCCGCACCCGACCGCGCGCGGTCACATCGTCACGAAAAGTGACGATGTGACCGCGCGCGGTCGGGTGCGGAACTCTATAACACGCTATGTTTGATGGAATCTTGTAGGTATGCCCCATACCAAGCCCTATCCAAAATTAAAAAAAAAACTCGAAGAGCACCGGAAGTTTACATGTACTCTCGTGCGCGGTAGGTCTTTGCGCATGCTATCCCGAAATGCGGGCAGTGAAACAACGGTTCGGCGGCCTAGTGGCTAGTGAGGTAACTCGTGAGTAGTGATGACCAAGGTTCGGTCCCCGTCTGTGCAAACCATTTTTTCAGATTTGAAATACTTTTTTAATGAAAAAAAACACAAGTATTGGATCATATACAAAATATTTTTTTCAAAATTTTTTTGAGTTATTTAAAGACTCTCGTGCGCTTCATTTCGAAAATTGATGACATGATGACTTATTCTTCTCGCTCCGCAGTCCTATCATACTCTAAGTGCAATAAGAATAAAGAAACTAAGTAAAGATCAAAACTCACTCATTTTTCATTTCTCCTGTGAGGACTTGCGATGCAAAAATGTATTTTCTCTCTTGTTGCATTACCTCGAATAAACAATAACACAAACTCTACTTTTACGCCAGTTCCTTTTAAAGATAATAATTGTATAATAAGATAATAATTTGTCTCAATCAGAATGTCACGTAATAGAAAAGTTTTGTCGCGAGAGACAGTCCAATAAGCATGTTCATACCGGACACCTGGTCACTGGGTCACAGTTCCTCGCAACACTCCCCGGCACTCAGCCACTTCATCAACTATGCTCATCAAACCTAAAAGTAAGAACTCATTAGTTATGCAAATTTCAGTTATATGGCTAACTCAGAGCCCGAACCCGAACCCCCGAACCCCTCAATCATGATGATCATTCGGATCACGATAGAAAAGTATGTACTGTATCTAATGATTTCATGATTCGTATACATAATCAAAACCGAAAAAGCGAGGCAAACATGTCCACATCGAAGAATTGCCACGAATCACGGTTCGTGAAGAATACAAATAGCTTTGTGGACAATGTAAATACGCAGCATGGAGGGCAGAAACATCGCTTTTTCTGATTTGAAAACTCGTGTACTTGTGTCTCTATAATTGATCATCTCGTTTTCCAGCATGCGTCTTCTCTCTCTGACTGTCGCCGCTGTTCTCGTTCTATCGACGGAGGCGTGTTTCAAGTCTCCTTGTCCCACCTTCCACCCCAACCGCGGACCATTCAACCAGAACACTGGAAACTCCGGAAACACCGGAATGAGCGGATGATTCACTCGATAAACTGATTGCATCATAGACCCTTTTTGTGTTTACATTTACATAAAGAAAACACAAATCAGACTTTTTCCAACGAATACTATATGATTTTCCCGTGATAGTTATAAGTTATATCTCATGTGTGCTAACATCAGTGCCTAGTTTTGATTCCATTTACACGGCCTCTCAACTAGACATGGATGAGAACAATCGTATCAAAGAAATTTAAAAAAAATAACGATATTAATGGCGATTCTCATAATTGTTGGAGAACAGATGATAAAAGAAGTGTCAATCACACGCCGCTGTGCTGCATATTTATTTGTAATGCTTGTTTATTGCTGACTGAGAGCAGTGCTTGCGTAAAATAAAAAAAAATCGTGTTCATAATTGTTTCCCACTTTTTGTGAAAACAATACTAATATTGAATTTTACTGATTTTCTGACAGACCAGCCAGCAATGTTCTCAGCAATAAACATGCAAAAAAGAGTCGCAGTGTAACTGGCTTTTTCTTTTATCTCATCCATAAACTAACAATCCAACAACCACCAACATAAAACGATATGAATTTCGTTTATATCAATGATACGGTTGACTTATGCACGGCTCGGGGCTCGGCCCACTGATCGCTCGCCGCTGTCACAGCGAGTGGCACGCGTCGCATGAGCCCGCGCAGCGCGGTTGCCATTTGAAAGTGCAATGTGAAAATGCATGCCGCCTAAAGGCCCTTTTATACTCGCCACACCGCACGGTGCGGCATGCGTTTCCCATTGTGAAGTGCAACCGCACGCCGCAATGCGTCTCGCCGCACGGTGCGTGCGGCTGCGGCTGCGTTTTGCACCGTTCAGACTCACCGCATCGAAAACGCATGCGTTTTGCGTTATTACCTTGCCGCACGTGCGGTGCGGCCGAGTTTTTGAGCCGAATTCAGCCGCATGCCGCGTTGCGTTTTACGATGCGGCAAAGTAGTTTTGGCTGATTTGCCGCATGCGTTTCAAAACGCAACCGCACCGCATTTGCGTTGCGTTTAGTCTGAAACGCGCTTAAAAAGATTCCCACGCGGCGCGGTGCGCGACTGTGACAAGCGATATAGGCGCGCGCGATGAGCGGGCCGAGCCGTACCATGCCCCACAAGCGCAATGTCCAGTTCAAGAGGCCATGGAAAGGGTGTGAAGTCGGCGTCTCCGGGACACGGGGCGAACTCGGCACAGGCGGATTCGTCTCGTCGTGGGCTTGTGCTTGTTTTCTACTACGGGACACGGTGACACCTGACAGGCCTGTGCTGATTGGAAGACGGCAGCCAGAAAGTAGTAGCATCTGGAATTAGCATAGTTGCGAGACAAAACCGAACGATCAAAATCATACAGTAGACATATCAGTATCAGAAAGAAATTGACGATGAAGTGATTTGTATTCGCGATAAACTGATTGGTGGTGGATTCGCAATCACGCGAACATGTTTGTCAATCTATTGAAAGTTAATAAGCAGTTTGGAGAACGTTCTATACGAAAAAATTAGTAAGGGCGCGCAGCGCCTTGACGACTCTTGACGAGATCCACGGAGAGCTTGACACAAAAATGCCCGAGAGGCGATTACAAGTTCTGGTACACGCGTCACCGGCAGTTCAAGAGTTGGATGGTCGCGGCTGGGAACAGTCACATGATATGTTATTCAAACATTAAAAGGAATAGGAATGGCTTGAGGGTTGTGTGTATGACAGGGTTACGTGAATCAGAAGATTTTTTTCTCTTTTGACTTTTGGACTTCCCGATCCAAGGTCGCATCCCCGTCCCTGTCTTCTATGCCGGTCAGCTTGTCATCGCTCTCCTCGCACATTTTTCTATCGTAAACAGTTCATCCATTTCTTCACTTCAAACATACTAGATTTCTATCGAGTCATAACATCGGGGGCAGACAGAGAAATTTCATGTCATGAGCGCCAAGCACACATGAAATTTGCAGCATATAACTTAAAAGTAAGATGAGAGAAATCGAACTCTCGACCCTGCGCTTGGTAATCTGACATCTGACACGCTACCCACTACACTACATACAAGACCACATGAATGCATGCTGCGAAATCGGGTGAAGTCGATTTCGTGTAAAAAAATACCAAAACTTTAAGGCTTGATCGCATAAAACGAACTGATAAAGTGATAAAGGGTACTTTAACGTGCACGAGAGCAGTTGCGATCATGACTAAACTTGGTCCCCTGATATGATCTGTCGGTTGACGCCTATAGTCGGAGTGGAGGACCTGCAACAACTTCCTCGTGAATCCTTCTTCCTTTCTAGGCTTACAACAGCGCACAGCTGATAGATGATAACACTGCGAGTGATCGCATAAAACGAACTGATAAAGTGATAAAGGGTAGTGAATAGTTATTTCATAACCATGAGGCCACGAAAAAAAATAATGTCACAAATCACCTGAATAAAGCAGTTAGTTCCTGAATGAAGCAGTTTAGAGGAAAGTTTCCCGGCATCATTGCTGATGTCGTTCCATTTAATTGTCATCACACTTCATATTGTATTTTACTTAGAATTCAATTCCACCTCTATATCTTTCACACATGGGAACATGATACATGACATAGTGAATTGAATATCACAATTACAAAGTGTATGATTCGTCAACAATTATATTGCACAAGCCACAAGATGTGATAATGGTGTTTATTGCAAAGTTGTGTTTATGTCAATGTCGTAATCATTACCGTAAACTTCTTCCATATTCAGTTCACCACTACTGTTTCTTTCTCCAGAGAAGTCTGCTACGTTCGATTTTCCGGAACTTTCTTCATCCGCAATATTCAATCCTGACCCATCATCATAGTCGTCGTATTGTTCAGATTCTTTGATCTCTTCGTTCAAGTGCTCTACATTTTCTACGGAATCGTCATCATATTCATTCTGTTGTTTTTCGCCACTTTCTTCGAGCGTTTCGTCGTATTCTTCTGAGAATTGGCCGCTGTCATCCGCTCCCGATCCGTCTTCATAGTCTTCATAGTGTTGCCCCGATCCATAATCATATGCTGCATCGTCGTGTTCTCCCGAGTACTCTTCTTCGTCATAACTCTCCCCCAACCCGCCGGAAAAATCGCCATATTGCTGTCCTGATCCGTCAACGTAGTCTCCCGATTGTTCACCACTGAAGTCAGTTTCTCCGTAGTCATCTCCGTAATATGGCTCATTGTCGGTTTCCCCGTTGTCGTCGTTGTCGTCGTCGCCTGGCTCGTCAGCATACGCCTCCGCCGTTAGGTTCTTCACAAACTGTGGAATGTCCGACAGCGACGGTGCGGACATGATGAACCCGAACAGCTTCTTGATGGTCATCGGATCGTTCACAATCATGTCGAAATCACTCATCGTCGTTGAGTTGGTCATCATCTCGAGCTGTTGGATTAGCAGCGGATTCGTCATGCGGTCGAGGAACTGAAATTTTAGGATGAAACACCATGACTGTGAAGGTTCTGACCTTTCCAAGTCCTGGTAGATTCCTAATGAACTCGAACGTCGAGTTGACTATCACTCCTTCGACCAGGTCGATGGTGTTGTTGACGATATTTTCACTGCAAACAAACCTCAGTATATCTGCGACCATCAGCGGCTGCACTGTCATCACGATAGCTGTCTGCGTGATCTCCGGATTGTTGACGATTTTGAACGCTATATTGATCAGCTCCGGATCGATGGCCGTCGCGATCATGCTGGTCAACAGCTTCGGCTTCCTGATGTACTTGATCATCTTCCGCATGCCGCGAGTGTTCGTGAACGCGCGGCCGAAACTGGCGACCTTGTCTCCGCCGCTTTTCGCCAGTGTGGCGAAGCCTCGGCCCACGTCGAGACTGCGCATCATGTGAATCACGTTGGCGAACATGTCCGTGTCGCTGACAAAGTTCACAATAGGCGTGATCACGTCGAAGCTCTTCAGCAGTGCCGGTATGTCGTCCAGCTCACGAATCGCATCCAAAAAGGCATGGACAGTGGAAGGTGGATCCGCCGATATTTTCTTGATCGCCTTTATCAGGTCGCTGTCGCCTGCAAAGTTCTTCAGATTCTGCTCAATGTTCATGTCCGCTGCGAATCGTTTCAGGCTCTCGGTGATATTGATATTGGTAATGAACTGGTTGAAAGAATCAATGGCTTTGCTGTCCTGAAACGGACAGGTAAACTTGGTAACGATATTGGTTGTTTACATACATCAACGCTGTTCATGAGGTCTTTGACAGCGTCCCACTGATCGACGACTTTCTTGAGATTGTCTACTATCTCTAGGTGCATATAGAGCATATCTGGATCACGAGCAAATCCGATCAATTCCTTGGCAGCTTCCACGTTCGCAAGAACGTCCATGACCTGAAACATTCGGATGATCAGCTCCGAAACCCACAACTACCCACCTTCTTTTTGATGAACGAATCGTGGACAGCATCCACGGCGATGCTCAGGATCTCCACGTATTTCATCGCTTTCCACATATACTTGGAGAACTTCTCGTTTTTGATCAAGTGTCCAATGTCGTAGAGCGTGTGTCGATGATCCAGCAGATGCAAAAATAGATTGTCTCCGCTCTTCAGCACTTTCAAGGTGTTTCTCACAAATTCGGCGTTTTGGTTGACGTACTTGGCATCTTCGTACAGCTGTGCACTATTGTTGTCGAAATCGTTGTAAGCTTCTTGCTGATCTATGGAATCATTCGAAGCCACGTAAGACCGCATAGCATTTGCGATTCTGCCGTTGCCAATCCCAGTCTGTCCCACTGCACCTGTCCACATCTGTCTCGACCTTCTCGCCTCGATAATGTCGAACACTCGATCCAATGATCCGTTGCTGGCGAACATTCCTTCAATTTCCTCGAACACCGTCTTGTTTGAAACTATTGTTTCAATCAAACTTGTCGCTCGGTTTATCAATGTTGAATTAGTGAAGAACTCGTGAACGAATTCTTGAATCTTTTGATTCTGAAAGATCTTGACGATGCTGGATACGACTTTCTCGTCCACAATGGAGGTAACTTTCTCAACTACTTTCACCCTGTTCTTATTCTGGAAGAATTCGATGAGTTTCTCCACGGGTTTGTTTTCATTCCACTTCTTTACAATTCTGTCGATCAGCGGCTTATTCTGGAACATCGCAATCACTTGATCAATCGGGTTTCTCTTTTCAATAAATCCGTTGAAATCCGTTGTGATCTTCTTGATTGAGTCCACGACAATAAAAGCCGTGTCCATCATGTACTTCACGGTTTCCATGATCTCGTTGCGATCACTGAAGAAGTGGTTGATTTGCTGGTGCATCTCGTCATGCGTCTTGAGTTCTTCGAATCTCTTCGCGAGATCCAGGGGTTCCACGTGTGCTGAGCTGTCGTAGATGAAAGTCGAGAAAAACTCCGCCGCCTTCTTCTTGTGTGTTGGATCTTCGAAAAACGCGTAGACCTCATCTGGTAGACGCAGGCTCGCCAGCTTATCCACAACAGACTTGTAGTTTAACTCCGTCCATTTCGAATCCACGTTCTTGTAGATGTGAATCAAGTCGTTTTCGAAGAAGCGCCGTACTTTCGGTATGAAGTCAAGATCGGTCTTCAACTCGTTGAACTGCGATTCGGCTCCATTCACGACTTTCATGATGTTAGCGATAAGCTCATTGTTGTAGAAGTCCACGAGGTCGGAGACAACATTGTCATCGATGAAAGTGACAACGACTCGCATATCCTCGTTGACAAACTTCCTCACCCGACCCATGACGTCGATCTTGTCAAAGAGCAGCTTCACGTTCTCCAGGAGTGTGGTGTCGAAGAGGATCTTGACTCGCTCGAAGATGGTGGGGTTGGTGACGACCGTCTTGACCGTGTCAAAGTATTCCATGATCGCGTCCTTGCCGACAAACGTGTCAATGTTCTCTAGCAGACCGGAGTTGGTGGCGAACTCTTCAATGTGCGCAATGAGTGGCGGATTCGACACGAACACTTCGATCTTCTCTAACAGCTTCGAGTCCGTGGCAAAGTTTTTGATGTGGTCTACGAGAGGTGGGTTGGCGACGAACGTCTCGACCTTCTCGAGCAGCTTCGAGTTCATGGCGAACTGTTCGATGTGCGATACTAGCGGCGGGTTCTTCACGAAACTTTCAATGTTCTTCAACAACTCGCCGTTCGTTGCAAACTCCTTGATGTCCTTGACGAGTGGCGGATTCGACACAAACGTCTCGATGTGCTCCAGCAACTTTGAGTTGGTCGCAAACTCCTGGATGTGCTCCACGAGAGGTGGATTGGCGACGAATGTCTTGACCTTTTCGAGCAGTTGCGAGTTTGTGGCAAAGTCCTGAATGTGGGAGACAAGAGGAGGATTCGCCACGAACGTTTCGATTTCGCGGAGCAGATTCGTATTCTCAGCAAACTCCTTGATGTGATTTACCAGAGGCGGGTTCTGCAAAAAAGTGTCGATCTTCTTCAAAAGGTCTTGGTTTTCGAAGAACGCCTCGATTTGCTTGAGAACGTCCATGTTCTTTACTAGCTCCGGAATCTTGTTAACAATCCCATTCTTCACAAAAGACACCGCATTGTCAAAGACTTCCGGTATGTTCGCAAACTTGACGAGCACTTCGTTTTCGTTGAACACCTTCTTGGTGTCGTCGGTGAGGTTGTTGAACTTATCTTTGACATTGCCGCCGAATTCCGCCATTTTGGCGGCGACATTCGAATATAAAGCAGTCACGCCATTCCAAGTTTCGAGTGTTTTGTTTTGGACACCGGCAATACCGGTTTGTACAGAATCAATGACATCACCCAACCAAGACCATGGCTGAACGCAGCTACAGAGGAGCAATAGAAAAAGAGCGGAGTAGAGCCGCATTATGCGTCTTGCGCAGTGCGCACACACTTATTATAGTAGGTTTTTGTGCATTCATATTCCGTGCTCGCTGTTTGATGCGAACTGTTTGATGGCGAGCGATCCTGTGAGATAATTGGCTAGCGCACAACACACACTCACAAATGATGAATGCACAACACGAGTGAAGTGTCTTGGTGACTGACTTTATTTCAATTTTTACTTCAAACAATACACGAACGATAATCATATTTGTTTGATGAAAGAATGTGAAAGAAAAACTACGATTAACGATGCGGAAGCTCCACTTTTCTCAGTTTTCATTGCGTATTTTGGCAGAAATAAATCGCCACTATGACTTTAAACAACCTGCTTGCACAACATGATTTTTGTTTATTGTTCTTTGAATCGCATACACAGACGTGAATTTACATCACAAAATCGAGATACAGAACCAGAATCTGGGAACCGCACCCTACCGACCACGAGACGGATAAATAAGCGAATTCAAGTTAGATTTAGATGCCTCAAGATCCGAATCAGATCAAATTAGTTGTCGAAAACCTTTATTCACACGCGAAAACATTTTAACGTTTTCTATAAACTATCTTCATTATAACTCGCTTTGTTAAATCATACCGCTTCATAAACATAGTTAGGGTGAGTGATATAATTTGTAACTTGGTAGGCTTAAGTGTAATTAATCAGAGAAACTTATATGCGGCTGAGAGGCTTGAAACTGGCGAGGATCGCCTTCTTGTCCCTCGAAGTAGCACGAGTGGCGAGCGACTTCAACAGACAAAATAGGTTCAAGTTCAGTTGGAACCTGTCTCACCTCATACTGTTCTTTGTCATGTAGTTTCGCAGAGTTGATCCAGTCGAGATCAAGCTAGAAGTGTGTTATGAGAACCGCAAGTGATCGACTCACAATGAGATCGCACTCGGCTCCCATCATGATATGCATCATTGCACTGTAGTCAAGAAATGCCTTCGGGTTTATGTCATGGATATGCCTGAATCAAATTACTTTTCATTTTGTAAGATAACTAACTTTATGATGTGAAGCATCGCGACGGGGAGACCATTTTTCAGCAAAGATTTCCTGTCTGCAAGCAAGTTTCAAATCAAGTCAATGATAATAAACCACCTACATTTCCCTTGCAGCAGATTGTACTTTTCCTCGAGAACCTGGTCATAGTTCATGTTTCCTTTCCATGGCAGCTTTTGGAACATCTGAATATCGATCATCGATGACAATATCAGTATTTTATAATGCAATGTATTATCTTGGGTTAGCCATCTACAGTGTTCTATCCGCGTCTAGAACCTTCCTGCACTATTAATTAATTCGCTACTGGTTACTCAGTTGCATCTAGTCACGTCTTCCCAACTAAGTGCCGACACCACTATGCCAACAGTTTGAATAATTGCAGAGTACTGCACCTCAATACTCATGTAGAGCCAGGACTCGAGGTCGTCGCAAGGTCGCTGACGTCTCAGTTCGTGAGCAGCGCGCGAAGCATATCTTAACATATCCCAACCAACTATTGTAGTAAGGTGAAAAAGTTAATCTCACCGCAGAGACCCAATGAAGCCGCGCTCGTTTCCCTTGCGAACATTGACCTTCCCTTTGACATCGACGCTCCGCCAGGCCATTCCAAAGTCGAGAATGAACACCGTCTTCTCATTCCGCTTCCCACCGATCGCAAAGTTTCCGGGTTTGATGTCCCTGAACGTCGGCGTTTTCGAAAAGTGTCATCAACGCACCTGTGAACGAATCCACAACGGTGCAGCTGATGGATCGCGTTGAATGTCTGTATGCATAGATACATCGCCGAGAACGAGCTGAAACATGAATGAACAGTAGCTGGTGCGACAGTTGTTTCACCAACTTCATCTTCTTGTGCACATGCTGTTGAACAGTGGTGAGAGATTTTCCCACCAGATTCATAACCAAGAAATCAAAGCTCGGCGTATGACCTGACACATTTTCTATGATTTAGCCTTTTTCTTGAAAATGTGTAAATAGAAAAGTGAGAGAGAGTTGATGAAAAGAGATAGCAGAATGTATTTATTGGCTAGTAGCCATTCTACCTTTGTCAACGAGCTGAACGATTTGGTTTCGGTTTTCGAGAGCGTTAGCCAAGACATCCATCAGAACCAATATCTCTGTCTGAACGATCCGTTTTTATGATTTTATGAAGAAAAACGTGAAATAAAAACTACGATGAGCGACGCGGAAGCTCCACTTTTCTCCGTCTTGATTGCGTATTTCTCTTCGACTTGTCTGCCATTACCAGTAGTCGATTTCTCGTTCCCTTTCGTTTCTTCTTTTTCTTTGATTGCCTCATAGACTTCTCCGTAGGTGCCGGCTCCCAATCGTTTTCCGAGAAGATATTCATCATTACAACCTTTCAGATACGTTCCAGTCAAATTCTAAACGTTGCTATTCACAAACTGGATGCTACAGAATGAATACACGAACTCTCTCTTTCTCTGACAGTACATCCTTGTTCGTTTTGCCCATGTTCAGGATAGCTGCTTGGAAATCCACGTAGTCCATTGCGTATTCTAGCCGTCTCTTTCGAAGTGCAGCGTAGTCGTCCGCAACCGAAACCGCCTTCATTTTATCGACAAACGAAGCCTTGCGATCATTCAGATAATTGTAGATCTTCGAAGATTCACCATACGTGTAATTCTGAAAAAAAACATCTTAAATGAACAGTGGCGACTTAATTCTGCAACTAGCTCTCTCGAACGCGCATTACCAGTCGTGGCGAGACTAATTTTGAGTTTGAAAAAAATTTTGCAACAGCGAGTTGCAACATTCGAAAGCAACGGATAATCGTTGTTCTTTCTCACAAATCTATTGAGATTCGGGTTAATATGATTCTTTCGATCATTCAGAGTCAAAAATAAGTCGCAACTGTTCCTTTAAACGAACAAAAATCTCACCATGATGTGAAACTGGAAGAAGCAGATGTAGGTGAAGTAGAAATGCCATTTGTCAGTGTAGCTGTTCGGTCGGAACAAACGCATTGACTGAAGAAAAGTCAAAGAGAATCGTGATCAAAGAAACTACCTGAATGAGATTGAATGGTTCGGGATTAGGATCGGAGTCGACTAGTCCCATTAACACATCCACACCTGAAAAGTTTTGGATAAACATGAAAAGAAATATACTTCTAGTACCGACGAAAGCGGCGCTCCTCCCGAGTCCGTCGGCGCAGTGAACGACCACTGGCTCGTCCGTGAACCCAATCTTTTCGTATATCGTCTTCATCACATGTGCCATCTCTTCCGGGTTTTCAGGAGCGAGGCAGTCTTGCCAGCCAGTGTACTGTAGCAATTCCACCCGTTTCTTCACGTATCCACTTAATAATAGAGTAATATAAATGAAAAACATTGGTTGACCTACTTCGAAACAGTAAAAACGATGTGTTTCAGATTTTTTATGGCAACTTTTTTCTGGTACTTGCACTTGATCTAAAAATGGAAAAATCGATACATTTATCGATCGTTTCACTTCGTTTCATACCGTATACTTTTCAAACTTGTTTTCGAACACTCGCGGTGTCTTTTCGCTCCAATACTCGAAACATTTCTCGACAGACTTTCCTTTCTCCATTTCAACAAAGTCGCATAGCATGACGATTGCCTTGCAGTTGTATCGAAAGACCACATGCCAGAAGTCAATGGCAGTGTCAGCGGTCGGAGCAGCGGTCACAATGTATCTAAAATTATGTGGTTAGTCAACATTCTGAACGCTTACTTATGTGCATTTCCCATAGGAACAACCCAGTTTCCATCAAAGTAGTTGTCTTCTTTCTGCCACCCCAAATCAACCACGGTCGAATCCACGGGTTCTTTTTTCGATTCGTTCACACCTATCATTTTCGATTTTTGAATCGATTGTCTCATAAACTCCTTATACGCTTTCCTCGGATCTACTCCAACACAATCCTAAAACATCAATTTATGTATGAAAAAATCAGAAAGCATACCAAAGAAATTCCGACGCTATTTCCAAATTTCATTTGATTTTGGATTTTGAGATCCCGCTGAAATTGTAACCATTACATTACAAAAATGAATGATAATTGAACTTTGAATCCTTGGAGAAATTTGATTCTGATTGGATCAATCGTTCGAAGTCGGCTGATTAGGAAGAACACAATACCAAATAACCAGAAACATGCAGTGTCTATGTCTGAAAGTTGTTTGAATGCTATTTTTCTGTTCTGTTATTGTGTTATTACGTACACATCGTACTGGTAGCCAAGTAGAATGGCTTGATCTGATTGCAGCCCCGAGTTACAATGTTGGAATAAATGAGACTCATCTGGCAAATCTTCGGCAAAGCCTTCATAAGACTGGTCTGAAACACATTCAAATCGAAACCATATGAGTACTCTTTAAACCTTTATATCTTCTGTACTGTTTTCAATTTTCTTGAAAAGTTCATGCACGCCAGGGTTTTTGATTGTGTAGTTCAAATGATTGATGAGGTCATCGAATGCCGTCAAATTTTTGCATCCGGGATTAGATTTCTCACAGTTCCAGTTGAACTGAACATCAATCGTGGTTAGTACAAAGCATTCAACAAACCAAGAAGTACTTGACTGCAGTATTGAGAACTTCCAGATTTCTCATCACTTCACCGTCGTGGTCAGTCTCGAAACACTCGATCGATGGATGCGTCAACCCGTCGCATTGGCGCAAAGTAGAGTTGACATTTCGGTTGAACTGCAGATATTCCTCTTTAAGTTCCTGAAACATAAATGTACATGTATGAACAATTTCGAGAATCAAACAACCTTACCGTAACCCTGTCTAGAATATTGGAGACGTATCTAGCTGACATTGATCGAATAGATTCACACGTTATGGACAGTTCGTCACGAATTCCTGAAATCATTATGTTAATGCATTAGAGCAATCAAACCTCGCAAGGAACGATCGATGTAGGGTTCGAAGAAAATAGACCCTTTTTCGTGGTAACAATGTTGTATATTTCTACGAACATGTCCGTCGACTTTTTCGTACAATATACGAAACATACAATGCATTTCGATGAAGAAACGTTCCGTTCATGTTTTCAGCCGTTTTCCATACATCCAGTCTATTTCCCATGAAGAAATTGCAACTCATCTGGCGACCATTCGCAAAATTCAGTACAGCTCTCAAAAAGATTAGTGAAAATGAAACTAGTGTGGCCAAAAACAGAATTTTATGACTTACGTCATGTACACGGTAGGGATGAGCATAATCAGAAAGATTACGACCGATCCGATCATTATCAGCTTGGGATTGACTGAAAGCATGGTTAGAAGTTGAGTTAGAACTGTTGGTCAAATAACATACGAGGTGCAAAGTAGAACACTAGCATCACAATACACGAAAATGAAACGAGCACCAGAAATCCCAAAAGCATTTTCCCCACAACGTCGTTTGTTAGAATGTACTGGAAACAACAAAAATGAGATTGTAACAGAAAAAAACCCACCTCAACAGCTGTTTTTCCTATTTCTTGTTTTTCTTCGTCAATGGTGTACAACTCGTTGTAGATCTAAAAAAAGAGATTTGTAGATATATTAGTATAAAATTACCGATTGAGAAAGCATATTTAGAGGTCGCGAAAAACTGATATTGTTCAATTGTCTACTGAACACAGAAGCGTTCATGTTAAGAACTTGATGTAATTTGTAATTATTTGCCTGAAAAAATGAACCATGATCTTATTTGAATGACTAACTTGATTGTTTACATCTTGAAAATACTGTCGGAACGCGGAAAAGAAATCATAAGTTTTCTTGATAGCGTTCAGGGCCTTGTTATTTAGATCAGATTCCACATTCATTCTTCCCAGTTTCTCCTGTAATGATTATAAAAAAAACACATTTCATCAACAACCGGTGCTGATTCGAGACTCTTGAAAATTTCTTTCAAATCCACGTTATTTAAATGATTATTTAGGTTTTTCTTAAAACAAGATTTTATCATTCTGACAAAAAAAATTTCATTTGAATAACCATACCGCAATTTCTTTTGGATAACTATTACTCAACACTTTCGCATTGATTTCGTTCATCTGAATATATGATTTATGTATTTAGCCGTGAATGACTGGTAGGTGCCATATAATAATGCGAACAAATACTGTGATAAATACCTGTGTGCGAAAAACAGTTTCAAGAGCAGTGATTCTGTTAGCTTTCGGTTTCTCTACAGAATTTCGAATAGCACACATGAATTCGAACATTTCATTATAGACGTCTAAATGAATAGTATTCATAATAGTAAGAAAAGTACATTTGAGCTGGATGTTGATGTTTCTGGAGAAATCCTTGGATATTTTGTTGTGAGTGTGAAAAAAAGCGCTGACACACAAAATCGATAAAATGATACAACCGAGAATGATGATTGATATCAAACAAATTGCTATCTGAACAAGATCATTTCAATATCATAAAAAAACCAATTTGACCTTCAAAATGAATATTTCCAATGATCGGTCTTTCGCAAGCGATGGAATAACAATCATAGTGTTACTCGAAGGATACGTGAGTGTTTTCGATGTCTATAGAACGATGTTTAATGTATAAAACTGATTCAACCTGAACAGCTGATTTCTTTTTTGTGATGTATATTATATAGGATACAACTCCGACTGCACTAACACACGACAGTACACCAAATAGGGCAGATGATACTGGCGAGCTCTGTAAAACTGTATTGTGATGTTGCCTTTACTGCATCATTACCGGCGCCTTTTCGTCCATCTCACGAATCAAAACATCAAATGACGTTTTGTTATTCACATTAAACAAATACTAAATTGAAATCATATGAAAGAACCGATACGACTTGATGTGTACCTGTATGACTCCTCTCAGCGTCGGTTCGGACGGCGTCTGGACGTCGATTGGGGCGATAGAGTCTGCCGTCGCTGCCATCAGTCTGTCCTGCCACTCCGTACTCTTCCCAACGTCCGGCACCGCGAGTACGTTGTAGGAAGCGCGACATTCTGAAAACATACACATTGTGGTTGTGTTTTTTTACGCAATTCATTTATCCTACCGTATGCTCTATGCTTACTATGATGTCCATGTTAAGCACTCAACATAAACTATTATTATTGTAGGCATTTTTTTCTTGTTATCGAATGACTAACGTAGACCTGTTTTTTTTCGCATTCATCCCGTTTGGGAGTTTGATGAAAGGATAGAATAGGCTTGAACAGGCAACTCGTACGATTCTCACGCAAAGTGGCTCAGATTTCATAATGATCTAATATCGACTTTCGACCTTCGACCGTTCCATCCCCGTTGCTAAACTGTGTTTCTCCCAGAGCTTTGCTCTTGTGGTGTACCGTATGCACTTGTTGTCAGGATATATATATATATATATATATATATATATATATATATATATATATATCGATTCTGGATAAAGGTTTGAGCCTCAAATAAACCGTTCAGAAGAAATCATGTACAACAGTTGAAAACACTCACTGGCAGTCGATATGCGTTTGATGACTGCGGTTTTGGAAGTCGGGCCGTCGCCGAGAATCGATGGACACATCAGAAGAAGCAACAGAAGCCTGGAAGACACAGAGAGAAGGAGAGGGAGGGAGAGGGAGGGAGAGGGAGGGAGAGGGAGGGAGAGGGCGGGAAATGAACACACCTCCACACGGGACGAGTCATGGCGGAGAAATGACGGTGGGCCAGGGAGGAGAGACGAGATGAGATGAAGAATGAACGTCAATTTTCAACATTTTTTTTTATCATTTTACGAACGATTCGAGTGCATAAGTTTGTGGGAGACCCACCATACACACTTTTCAATATATTAGGGGCGGCGCGCCAGCGCCGCCCGTTTGTTATGATCTGTGGCGCGCGCAGCGCGCCACTCCCAATCCACACGCTATTTGGCTATCATAATACAATATACTTCATTAGAGTGTGTTATGTGTTAGGGTATCATTTTGTAAGACCTATGAGTATGATTTGTTGAATAAATATCGGTTGCGGCGCCCAGAACAGCCTCTCTCTCGCTCTCTCCCGCTTTGCCACTAAACGTGTTTACGACGGCGGCGGCGGCGGCGACGACGGTGTGCATCACGTAAGCTCCGCCCACTGCACTCTGCGCTTATTGGTCTCTCGGCCTCTTGCCGGTGAAAACTGATTGGCCGAGCGCATGCCCCGCCCTTCGCTCACCCACTCTCGTGTCGGATCGATCGCGCGCCGTCTCTGGCGTCTCTTGCGAGCGCACACTCTCTGCGCACTCTCTCATGTCCACTGGCGAGTGACTGGGCAGCCGGCCTGTTATCTGATCGAACGATCTCGGCGAGAGAGAGTGTGAGAGTGAGAGAGCGCATGTTCTCTTACCGACTTGCCGGTTAGAAAACGTGCGAATTGCAGAAAGCAGGCCGGATGACGCTGTTTTGTTCTCTGTGCAACTCCTCAGTTCGAACAGTAATACCAGAAACACAGGAAAATAACCGTATAAGAAAGCTAGCTGAGTTCAGTTCAACGCACCCAGTCCGGCTATTCATGACCGAAGGTTCATTAGCTCAAAATCTGAAGATTGTCTTTCTGTGTCTAGAGAGAACAGTGAGGGTAGAAAAAGAGAGTGTTCAAGCGGAGAATAAAACACAATATGCTCTGAGAGAGAGAACGAGAGAGAGAAAGAAAAAGTGATAGAGAGGGGAGATAAAGAGGAGAGAGAAAGAGATTGAGAAAGAGAGAGATAGAAAAGGGAGAGAGAGAGAGAGAGAGAAAGAGAAGGAGAAGGAGAAGGAGAGATAATGAGAGTTAGGGAGTGATAGAGAGAGGAAAGAAAAAGAGAAGGGCGAGTGATAGAGAAAGAGAGAGAAAGAGAGAGAGAGGGGGGAAAGAGTGAAAGAGAGGGGGGCTATTAGATAAGCGAAATAGAGCGCATCAATCGTCAATGAGCGATCCGACCAGGCTGTTCGTTTCCTGATTCTGACTACGTTTTCGAAGACTCTCTAGTTTGGATACGTCAGTGTACTAGTTTTCGAAGATTTTCAAGTTACTGACGTGACTGTTATCAGTGACTGTTACTATGTCTGTGTATTTGTGAATTGTTTATTGTGAGTATTGTAAATTGTAAGTTATTTGTATCTTTATAGCATGATATTCTGACTAGTGAGTATGTATTTTCGTTATCTAATGTACAAAATTTCTTCGAAATTTGAGAAAAGGACATCCATTCTCTTTCGAAAAGTACAGGAGTAAAAAGGAGTGGTTTGTTTTGATCTAATTCAACAAAAGCACATGCATATTTTTTTCTTCGCAGCTGACTAAAATTTCAAAACAAACCTGCTCTTTCTAATCGATGAAAAAAGCGAACATATGTAATTGTAATATGTACTATAATAATTTAAAATAAAAGACCTTTTTGTTGTTAAATTTTTATGCATTTGCATGCGTATATCTGATCAAAAATCACACATTTCATAGTTATGAAACATTTCATAGTACATCGTTTGAAAGAGCAGGTTTGTTTTGAAATTTTAGTCAGCTGCGAAGAAAAAAATATGCATGTGCTTTTGCTGAATTAGATCAAAACAAACCACTCCTTTTTACTCCTGTACTTTTCGAAAGAGAATCATAATCATTCGTTGTGTTAAAGACGGCAAGTTGTTAATTCAAATAAAAACACCGCCGCCCCCATGGTGGAAATCTCGAAATGGCTCTATAGAGCATCTGGTTAGCATCTGGCTTTTTAGATGAGAGATCGAATCGATATGGAAAAAAAACAACAGTAAACAGTGTAATAGCTTTTTCAGCGCAAGGGCAAGGCGAGGTGACTTCAATCGTTTTCAGCAGGGATGAATCCTGTGTGAAACATACATGTTCCGTTTGTTGAATTTCGTGTATTGCATTCGTAAACGGAACATCAGAATTGAGTTGAGTTGAGCTGTGAGTTAAAGTTCAGTCATCGACCATCATTCATAAATTATAATAGAAAAGGTAAAGTAAAATCGTTTATATCTCTGATAACATTGATTCCAGATAAGCGCATTGTCTAGTTGAAGACAATACGAGTCGAAGGGCCGTTTGGTGGGGAGCGTCCACTGACAGATGGCGTCGTAGTCTTCCACACACGGCGATTGCATACACGCCTGCGTCGACAGGAAGAGGGCAGCGGCGGCGGCCAGAGAAATGCTGAAAGAGGGAGAGAGAGAGTGGTGAGAAATGCTCAATACCACGCCATGGAGATATCATAAAGAGCACGCAAACTGATCCTTACATGATCCCGCTGTCCTATGAGATAAATGATTTTACGTTGTTCGAAGAAGTGATTTGTATTCGCGATACGCTGATTGGTGGTGGATTCCCGATGATGTGTACATGTTACATGTTTGACACGCTGATATTGTATTGATTGATAACCACAAACTACATTGATGCATAAAATGTTTACAATGATAGTATACAACATACGTATGTTAGAAAAAAAAATCGACAGGATATTATAATCGCTATCCCATGCAGAAATCGGGGTTGTCAGCGCAAAGAAGATCTTCCGTGAACTGCTTGAACTTCTGCGTCTCTCCATCGCACAAATCGGGGTTGTCAGCGCAGAGAAGATCTTCCGTGAACTGCTTGAACTTCTGCGTCTCTCCATTGCACAAATCGGGGTTGTCAGCGCAGAGAAGATCTTCCGTGAACTGCTTGAACTTCTGCGTCTCTCCATTGCACAAGTCGGGGTTGTCAGCGCAGAGAAGATCTTCCGTGAACTGCTTGAACTTCTGCGTCTCTCCATCGCACAAATCGGGGTTGTCAGCGCAGAGAAGATCTTCCGTGAACTGCTTGAACTTCTGCGTCTCTCCATTGCACAAATCGGGGTTGTCAGCGCAGAGAAGATCTTCCGTGAACTGCTTGAACTTCTGCGTCTCTCCATTGCACAAATCGGGGTTGTCAGCGCAGAGAAGATCTTCCGTGAACTGCTTGAACTTCTGTGTCTCTTCATCGCACAAATCGGGGTTGTCAGCGCAGAGAAGATCTTCCGTGAACTGCTTGAACTTCTGCGTCTCTCCATTGCACAAATCGGGGTTGTCAGCGCAGAGAAGATCTTCCGTGAACTGCTTGAACTTCTGCGTCTCTCCATTGCACAAGTCGGGGTTGTCAGCGCAGAGAAGATCTTCCGTGAACTGCTTGAACTTCTGCGTCTCTCCATTGCACAAATCGGGGTTGTCAGCGCAGAGAAGATCTTCCGTGAACTGCTTGAACTTCTGTGTCTCTCCATTGCACAAATCGGGGTTGTCAGCGCAGAGAAGATCTTCCGTGAACTGCTTGAACTTCTGTGTCTCTCGATTGCACAAATCGGGATTGTCAGCGCAGAGAAGATCTTCCGTGAACTGCTTGAACTTCAGTCTCGAATCCGGCCAGGCGTTGACATATGCCACAGCAGCGGCAGCGGCAAGTGGACCGAGCAGACGCATTCTGAAAGGGAAACTTTGAGACTTGAGACACACAAACCTGTGGGGAACAGGTATACGTATGAAATAGAAACAAAACAACTGCGTTCGAATCGCGTCAAGCGTCCTTTTAAGGATGTCATAAAGTGTGCGGAATACTAAGTTTCCATCACATGATCATATTGAAAAAGTGTCGATCAAAACATTTGATCATTAGAGAACTCTGATATGAACAATTTGTATTCCACTTTCACTTTATTGACCAACGTGAATCCCATGACACACTTTCGTTGTTTCATGTCTTAAACGTGTTTATTGATTGTTTTGTACCTCACTAGTAAGAGGATATTATGGACCTGAAAAAAATGTGGTTGCGGGAAAAAAAAACATAGTTCTACCAATGACTACAGCGTGCGGGTGGGGCGCGGGTGGGACGCGGGTGGGGCGCGGGTGGCTGACGACTAGTTGACGGCCCGCGCCCCACCTGCACCCCACCCGCACCTCACCCGCGCCCCACCCGCAGAATTTCTCTCCGATAAGCCCCGCCCCTTCCCCACCGGTGTGCTTTGCCCTCGTTGCTTCATTGATTAACTAATATTACTGTCAAATATTTGCTCGGAAACAATCAACGTGAACTGTAACAATCACACATGACACAGGCAAATTGAAAAATCAATCAAAGATGGCATAGATAGAAGAAGAGAGCGCGTCTCTGGGCCAGCGTCGGCAGGTTCATCGGCAGCTCAATCTTCTCCGCGATGAACTCCATCACATACAACGAGCGACGCCGTCGCCGACACTGCAACACAACATTCAAAATCATCGATATGTCAACATCACCAATGCATCGACCAGATTCAATTATGTACAATCGCTTTAGCAATTTCTTAGGTTCAAATGTTCCTCCCATTTCCACTATTCATCGTTCCTCCTCACCCCTCACCTCGAAATCCATGCGCTCCCTTCCAATCGGCAGCTGCTCTTCGTCTATATGCCTCTCTTGCCGTCGTACACGTACGAGCTGATCATAGTCGCGATCATCTCACTGTAAGTTAACAAGTTACACCACACGAACCATGAACACTATTGAAAATACACAAGCTAATGTCATACATGAAACTATCAGTTTGAGTCACATTTTAAGTGAAAAGCGTTCACTGACCGGTTGATCTTGCGCGGGCAGTGGTCGTGGGTCGTGCTGGACATCGACCCCGGGTCCCGGAAGTCGCTGGCGCCGCTCTGCCCCACCGCACCTCCTCGAAGCGCCTACAACCACACCAGTCAGTCAACACACAACAATTATAGAAACAAATGCCGGCTAACTGATTAAAACTGATAATAGCGAATATCGACAACAACATTAGTTGAAACCCCATACTTAATGGGCCGGTCCTAACATCGCCTTGCAAATACAAGAATTCTTGCAATGTAACGTTGTAAACGCAAGAATTCTTGCATTGCAACTTGACATGCCAAGATTTCCTGCAAATGCAACGGATTGCATGAACCTCAAACTTGGGTAACTGAACCGAGTCCACATCACGGTCGCGCGTGTACGCGCGTCTAACATATCATCGCGCAGCATGCGAGATCATACGGGTTTGCTATATTGATAGACTTATCGATAGATGAACGATGTCTCTCGATAGCCCTCATTCGAATGTATCAAGCAAAATCATTATTTTGCCATCAGGTTCTTCCGTTTGCGATTCTTTATAGAGTTGCAAGAGGTCTTGCAATTGCAATGTGGCAATCGCAAGAATTCTTGTAAACGCAAGATTTCTTGCAAATGCAACGCGATGTTAGGACAGGCCCAATATTTACATTGACAAAGTATCGAACACTGTATGGAATGATTTCCTCTCGCTAGCTCGAGGATTGGATCACTATTGGCACTATGTGGAGTGTATATCGTTCCTTGCGGTCAGTTTGTTACTGGAGTTGCCGCGCTTTTGGATTATCGATGGATATCGATCGTTTATCAACATCTACGTCAATATTGGTTCAATGGTATGGTCCGCAAGTCGAAGGCCCTCAATGGATGGAAATGCAAGAGCCCGATTAGTGAACCTGCACCTCCCATTTGGCGCAAAAATCTATAATACCATCTTAGGTTCTTATGAGTGATTTCGTTTTGTACGTGTCATAATCATATTTGCGATTCCGAATAAACATTTGATCTGATAGTCAATCTAAGTGTGTGGCGCGCTTTCTGTACCTGTACTGCGGACATCACTGCTTGGAGATGTCGTATCGGGGGACGTGGCCGCGCTCGATCACCACGTGCATAGAGCGTGCGCTCGCCGCTCTTCTATCAGCATTGTACCTAGAGATGCGTAATGAATAACAAAAGACAATACAAGTGCTATCAAATAAAAACACGAACAAGCAAAACGGAAACGAGGAAACGACACGACAACAATCCCTACACAGGACGGTGATACTATCGCCAACTGAGTTTAGAGTGACAAATAGCAATCAGATCAAACTCTGAGTTTAATGAATGAAATAATTGAATACACTTATGAAATAAAAATATAACAAACAAAATAACGAAAAACAAACGAAACCATTTTGGCATTAGAGCACAACATATTTTCATCAATCGCGGTAGAGCGCGATTAATAAGTTCTTTTCTCTCTCGAGCGCTCTGCGGGTGGGGCGCAGGTGGCACGCTAGTCGCGCCCCACCCGCGTGCCACCCGCAGTTGCTCTTTCAGAGCTCTTCTCGCGCTTTTCCCGCGTCTCACCCGCATCTCACCCGCAGCTCACCCGCGCCTCACTAGCGTGCCACCCGCATATGCCCCCAATCGGCTCTCTACCCGCGTCCCACCCGCGCGCCACCCGCACTCTGTAGTCAGTGCTGTAGCACGCGGCTGGTGGGCCTGCGCGCTCTCTTTTCTAGTACTCTCTCCGAATGTCTGATTTGATTTTCTTCATTCTTTTTTCGTAATATTTTTAGTCGCCTACATGTATTGCTTCTGAACAAATGAATCGGTTCTACTGTACGACAAAACAGTTTGGCGTTGACAATTATTATTCTCAATAAGCGTGCTGTTCATCTGGAATCTAAATGAATTCAACGACAACCTAAAAGCGCAATCAGGAAGCTAGTTCCTATAGCTTTTTTGCTCCTCTTTGTTGTTATTATCAGTTACTTATGATAAACGAGTGCTCGGTAGTGTCCAATTTCTAATTGATTAGTCTCCTAGAACGTCTTCTAATAATCTTTCCATGCATACGGTACTCTCAGAAAAAGAGTCCTAGATTCCTAGTTCACTCCTTTCCGTATTGTTTCGCGCTCCCCGAAAACGCCGTCTTCTATGCATAGATTAGAGAAAAAAGATGGTGATGTGGTGATCCATGGAAAAAGTCCGACCTTGTTAAAAGAGATGCCCATGCCAGCATGCGCCTTCTCTCTCTCGTCGCCCTCGCTGCCCTCCTCGTCTCCGGAGAAGCGTGTATCTCGTGGTGCAAGAGACACGCACACCGCCACCTGTCCACCACCACCGAGGAACCAACGCCCGCACCAGTCACCGAGGAGTGACTGATAGGGGATCCAAGCTGATTTTTCAACTTGGTCAAAACCGACCCACTTAGGCTCATTTGATTGTCTGATGTGTGTATGGTCTCATATTTCACATTTGTTTTCCAAAATTCTCAACCGTATTCCTTCTATGGCGTATCCTTTGCGCGACGAAAATGGCCACTTTTTCTCCCTATCACCCCTACCGGCTGTTCTCCCTATCACCCCTACCCCAGTTTTTGCAGTGAAGCGTTGGCGGGAAATTCAAATTTTGAGCTGCATTCTTGGCAGTTGCAGAATCGAAAGTAACGCAGAATCGTCGTTCTTTCGTAAAAACTGCAAATGTGTTAGGTTAATATGATTTTTAATAATACTCCGAGTCAAAAATAAGTCGCCACTGTTGCTTTAAGAACCGTTCACAATTCACAAGATGTATACATCCTTCACAAAGTTTAAATATGTTTTATTCTCACCAGAATCGTGTTCTCGTGTTTTTAAAAGTAGATTGGTTTAAGTCTGATCTCACTATTTGTTTAGCCTCAACTCGAGAAACTTGATATCACCTGCATTGGCAGAGGACAGGATGTTTCTTTTTCGCGCAGAGGGGGCGGGAGAGAGAGGAGAGAGAGAGAGGGAGAGAGAGAGAGAGAGAGAGAGAGAGAGAGAGAGAGGAAAGAGAGGAGAGATTGCGGACCCTGACTCACTCACTTCTCACCATTCACTCCACTACAATACTACATTCACTTTTATCCGAGAGAGAGAGAGAGAGAGAGAGAGAGAGAGAGAGAAACACGCATTCCTTACATCCGATTTGTGATCTGCATTTTGATTCGCATAAGCGACCTCTTTTCTGCAGCACATTGGCCTTGGTTCTATTCGGATCTCGCCTGGTTTACTAGTTACTCCCATATCGGTTCACCCCATTCGCAGTTTCTCTCTCGTCACAAGGTGAGTGCGGTTTGTGTCGTGCAATTGTGTCAGCATATGTAAACTTTGTAAACACTGTCATATTGAAACCTCTCAATGATACTTTTCTCTCAGATAACATCTGACTGAGAACAAAAATCTTCATGAGCACATGATACTCAATTACTTATAAGTCATCCTAGGCACTACTGTATGTTTCATATCATTATGCTTGTGTTGTCATATTCAGATATAACGATTCCGGATAAACGATTGATTGATTGATCGACTGATTATAAGTGAATAAGTACATCATATTCTCACGTAACAATTCTGAACTTGGAATTCACGAATCTTGACGTAATTAAAATGTATCTCACAATCAATCGATTTTCAGATGCTCTTGCTCCTCCTCCTCTTTCCTCTGGTACAATCGCAGTATGACGGACCATCCGAAACAGTGCCTACCGTATCTGCAGGTTTGTCAATTATGAACATGATGTCGTACTTTTGTTCTTGCAACTGTAATACTTATCGGTTAATCACTAGTGATAGTCCCGACTGGTATAGGTTCACACACTCTGGTGGATGGAACCGGAAAAACATTACTTTTCGAAATACCTTTTTTCTCGTAATTTCAGAAACATGCACGTACGAGTTTCTACTCACGTGCGCTTTGAACGAGCAGTGCGATATGATTGGAGGAAAGCCGACATGTGTACTGTGTGCGTGGAGAGAGAAGGAGAGAGAGAGAGTGAGAGAGAGAAGGAGAGAGAGAGAGAGAAAGAGAAAGATAGAGAGAGAGAGAGAGAGGGAGAGAGGGAGAGAGAAAGAGAGGGAGAGAGAAGGAGATAGAGAGGGAGGGAGAGAGGGAGAGAGATAGGGAGAGAGGGAGAGAGGGAGAGAGAGAGGGAGAGAGATGGAGAGATGAAGGGAGAGAGAGAGAGGGAGAGAGAGAGTCAAAAAAATTTGAGTCAAAAAGGGTAGTCTTTAATGGTCTGTGGGAAATATTTCTTTGGAACACAAACAAACGATTAAAGCTAATAATCAGCAAGTGTTGCAAAGTACATTCGCGATAAGCTTCACAGAAAACATATAGTTGTATGCTCGCAATATGTTGCGCGCGGTGGGGTAGATCAGAGGAAGACGGAGAGTCAGCTCTCGGCAATAGCGCACAAAACAAAAGTGAGAGACGGTTATGGCACCGTATTTCGAACTGCAAGCGAGGTAGATCGAAAACTATCGCTCTGGAGCAGGCTATATCACACATGAACACAGTCTCCTTCAATGCGTCTACTAAAACCTTCTTCAGAAGCCTCCACAAAAGAGACGAAGAGTCGGCAATCGTAGCACACGGGAAACGTGTGCTGACAGTTAATGATGATATGGAAATACTAAATACTATTGAACAACTACAAGTACACAATGAACACGACTCACTCCCCTTGCAGCCCCCTCCCCTGTCCACTCCGTCTCGAGCCCAACCCAGCGATGTAGTCGGTCCGCCCGCTGCGCCGTCTCTGGCTAGTGCCAGTCTGAGTGTGAGTGTATGCGTCGTTCCGGTAAAACAGAATCGGATAGCTCGAGTTTTTTGTGTCCTTCACGGCTTGTGGATGTGGATGACTGCTTTGTGGTTCTGAACACAGATATGCGAGATTGGGTGTCAGCGTGAACAGTTGAAATGTGCCAGTGTTCTTGTTCAGTCTGTTCGAATCACTCCCGAATGCCTGCGCAACACTTTTGCATTTCGAATCGCCCTCAGAACACTTCCGAATTGCCTTTGGAACACTCCGAACATTTCGCAATGCCTAGCTATGCTTTCGAAACACTCCCGAACGGCTTTCGAAGAGACTGACCACTTTCAGCCGCACAGCCTGCCGCCGGGCGCGTCTTTCGAATCTCGCGGTCCGCCCGCCCATCCAGACAGCCGCATCAATCGTGAGCGACAATATTGTCTTTCTTTGTTTCAAATTATGTTTTACTAACTGTTATGTTTTGCTATCGTTTTACTAGCTGTTCTCCTATCTACTTTGAAAACCCCTCATTGTATCAATGGTATTATTTACATCCACATAATTATAACTATAAAGGGGGTTCTTAGCTACTCGGCAGACCCTAACGCATGTTCGGACCTCTGCGCTCTCCGTGAAAGCACACTATTTCGTCTTCCACTCGCGTGTTCGAGCCTCTATAACATCGATAGACCCATACGGGAGCGTTTGACCCTACGAATCCATATTACAATCCGAGCGATAGAGGGTTATTAGAAGGTTGATAGAGGCTCGCCTCTGATCGAGGCACCCTCTATCAACCTTCTATTACCCCTCTATCGAGCCTCGAACGCGCTTCGAATAAGGTTCTTGTTTGGGTCTATCGATGCTGTAGAGGCACGAGTGGAAGACGAAATAGTGTGCTTTCACGGAGAGCGCAGAGGTCCGAACAAGCGTTAGGCTCTACCGAGTATCTAAGAACCCCCTTAAGCATAACGTTCATAATGAAAGTTTCACCATAACTTTTAATCGGAGTAACGGTTTTGTGAATTTTTGCTGAAGCGCAGTTTCAACTTGCAGCATAATATATAAAAACCAAAATCATTGGGTTACTATCAATCAATCAACCAATAGATTATCCGGAACCGTTATAACTGTGAATATGACAACACAATCATGATGATATGAAGCATATAGTAGAGCCTTAAATGCTAGATACATACATAGGCTAACGCCGGGAAAAGACAGGTGACGAGGTTAGTGGTGGGAAGACGATACTTGATCGATAATCGTTCCTGGACCATCTGAGTACCATTTTTGGTGTGTGTCGAGCTTCGGGTATTTCTTTGATTCCATGCCGATTAGTATCTCCTCGCGCCATAGCTGCTTCCACGTGAGGGTACTTCCCGCCGCCTCACTGGATACTCGGGAAGGATTCTTGTCGATGACCAAACAATCGGCGGCGGTGGGGCACAATGAGGACCCGACCGCACACCGCGGGGAAAAGAAGAAGGGGGTATAGCTCAGTGGTAGAGTAGTACCTGTGTTACTATACTAACCATACAACACAATGAGTTTAGAACCCCTCACCCCACACGCGGACACTGTAGTGGCTCCTGCAAGCAAGGCTGCGGTGAGTTGAACTGTGCTACTATGGTTTCAATTGAAATGAAGTATTTCAGTCCCTTCCGCACCAACCTCTCATGCCAGTCCTAGTCGCCGTCAGGCCCGCGCATCCCGTCAAGCATGTCGCGGTATGTTCCATTCCAATTCACCGCTAGTACAAAAAAGATGATGATGTCATAAGTAAAATCCGAGGGCATTCAAAAATAAGACACTCACACAAACTAGTTTACCCGTTTCCAGCGTCTCTACCCGATCTCGGCTGCCTTGCCGCACCTCCCTCCCCCGCCCTCGCTGCGACCCATGGACATGGCTGTGCTAGTCAAGGCCACCGCTGGATCTGCTCCTTCCACCCCCGCCTATGCTCCTTCGCAGAATGCACTGCCGCCGGTTCCGCACCACGACAAACCTGCGTCTACTCCTGTCGCTGTGCCGCAGGGACCAACGCACTCTCACCAGAAGCCCACTGCACCCGTGTCGATCTCCTCTTCTGGTGAGTGCGTGAATTCAGCTTTGCTGACAGTTGAAGGTGCGCTCAATATCCTACCCATGTATAAGCTGTGCGAAGTGTTCAGGGGTTATTGGGAGTAGTCCGAAGGTTGTTCGGAAGTGTTTGGATGTGATTGACCGCACCTTTGCAGTCGTCCCTTCCACCCCCGCTCCCCCGCGCCCGACAGCCTCTCCAGTCGACAGAAACGAACTGGGAGAGGAGGAGACCGAAGGTATGGCATGTACGTTTCATACATAGTTCAAATGTTAGAGAATGGTATTCGAACAATTTCTTTAGTTTACTGTCACGTGTTTTGATACATTCTAACAAAAAAGTGTAAGCACTATTCTAAGAGCATATCTTCTTCTAGAACCGCCGGCGCTCACCTGCTCTAATATCGAGTGCGCCGAAGGATTCAGCTGCCGGATGCTCGAAGGCAGTCCAGAGTGCATAAGGGTGGAGGACCAGGGTAGGCATCTCTCACCCCTATATCTGTCTCTTTCCCTTGTATCCTCTAATCTTGAGTGAGTGAGTGAGTGAGAGAGAGAGAAAAAGAGAGAGAGAAAGAGAGAGAGAGAGAGAGAGAGAGAGAGAGAGAATTCTCTCCACCCAGTCCTCGTCGGCATCACCTGTGACGACCTCTCTTGCGGGGACAAGGACGGCCTGGTGTGCGACTTCCAGCATGGAACGCCCGGCTGCAGGAGTGCGTGTTTCGAGTTGCAAATTTGAAAGACTCTGTGACTCTATCCTATGTACAATGAATGTAATATTGTACAATGCTGCAATGAGGAATGTCGTTGTGATTTTCGCCTGGCCGCTTGATGTTTCAGAAGTGGAGGAGACCCCGTGCTCCGGCCGCACCTGTCCGGGTGGATACGAGTGCCGAGTATATGACAGAGACGCAAAATGCGAGCCAAACCGTGAGTTTGTGTGTTTTTTACTGGTTCTCTCGATCTTCTTTTTTCTGATGATATACGCAAAGTCAAAGTCAGCCTACGCTTTCCTTTTTTTCTGACGGTATGAACCAAGTGCGAGCCCAATCATCAGTTCGCTTTCCGTTCACTGTTTCGCCCTTCCTATTTCCCTGTCTTTATCTGACGGGTACAATGTAATTCGTAATCGCATACGTTTCACGGATCGTTCAAAGTCACTGCTGCGCTGATTCGACTAATCGGCTACTCAATGAATCAGTAAAATCAATAACCAATCAATAATCAATCAATACTCTCTGCAGCCTCGCGATCAGTAAAACCAATAATCAATCAATAATCAATCAATACTCTCTGCAGCCTCGCACACCTCCTGCTCGAGTGTGACGTGTGCTCCGGCCGAGAAGTGCTGGCTGCTGCCGGTGGAGGACTGTGAAGGCGCCCAGTGCAACACGGACCACCCACGATGCATGCCCGGTGAGTGCGTCTGTCTGTCTGTCCGAGACGCATGCCCGGTGAGTGTTTCTGTCTGTCTGTCCGAGACGCATTTTGACCATATGTCCCTCCGTCTCTCCGAACCCCGGTGAATGTGTCTGACCGAGATGCTTTCCCGCTGAGTGTATCTGTGCGCATTTGCTACATGTCCGTCTGCCTGTTGAGTGTCTGTCTGTCCGTCTGTCGGAAATACCTTTTGTCCGTCTGTCCGTCTGTCCGAGATGGTCATCACTATTTCCAGACGGCTTCCGCGCCACATGCGACTTTGTGACGTGCGACGCGGGTTTTGTGTGCGTGTTCGAGGGAGGAGTGCCGAGCTGCAGGAGTGAGAGGGAGAGAGGGGGGAAAGAGGGAAAGAGGGAAAGTGGGAGAGAGGGAGAGAGGGAGAGAGAGAGAGAGAGAGAGAGAAAAGAGGAGAGAGAGAGGGAGGGAAATAGTGTGATTTCAGCCCCCGACACCCCGTTCGGACCCGATGTTCCCATCGACGCTGAGAGTGAGTAGTACTCAATCAATCAATAACTCAATCAAAAGTCAGTCGATACTCCAGTCCCACCCCATTCCTGCGGTCGGAACGAGATGCTATACGAGTGCGGCAGCGCGTGCGAGCCGAAATGCCATGATACCGAAGTGGGTGGTCTCTCTCTCTGTCTCTCTCTGTCTCTCTCTCTCTTTTCTTTTTCTCTCCCGCTCTCCACCCTCTCTCTCTCTTTCTCTCTCTCACATCTCCACTCCTCTCTCTCTCTCTCTCTCTCTCTTCATTCTGATCTTCTCAGTGTAACACATCAATCGATAATCAATCAATCATCAATCAATAATCCTCAGAACCTCGCCTGCCCCGCTTTGTGCCTGGTAAACGTGTGTCAGTGTCTGCCGGGATACAAGAGAACGGCGGATGGAGTATGCGTGTTGGCAGAAGAGTGTCCTAGTGGTGAGAGAGAGGAATAGAGAGAGAGAGAGAGAGAGAGAGAGAGAGAGAGAGAGAGAGAGAGAGAGAGAGAGAGAGAGAGAGAGACAGAGAGAGACAGAGAGAGAGAGAGAGAGAGATGGAGAGAGAGAGAAGATCTTCCAGAGATTCCATCTTCTTGTGGTGAGAATGAAATGCTGTACGAGTGCGGAACAGCGTGTGAGCCACAGTGCAACGAGCCGGCAGAAGTGAGAGTAAACAGTACACAAAGTAAACTAACAAGTTAACAAACAAACAACTTTTCAGCGCATCTGCACCCTGCAATGCATCATCAACGTGTGTCAGTGCATGCCGGGATTCAAGCGCAATCCAGAGGGAAAGTGCGTCGACGAATATCAATGCGTCGGTACGTTTCACGGGGGATACGTTTCAAGTTAGCTTAGATACGTTTCGTTAGGTTTTCTATTTGTTTTATATTTACCTCAATTTCATCGTTCGACTTGATCAACTTTACAATTAAGACTTTCAAACTGACAGACAAACTGACAACCCCGTCTGTATCAACCATCCAACATCATCGCAGACTTTATCACATAAGGGGGGACACATGAGACAAAATTGAAAGTTGTAAGTTCTTGACCATGACTAGAACAGGACAGCTGCCACAACGATCACAGCCGCGACTCCCACCCGGGACGCGGTCTTTGTGGGCTTGCCGGCCCCACCCTCTCCGAAAGAAGACGTCGCTCTATTGCCGCCAACCGTTTCCTCACTTCCTCCAGTCTTCGACTTGGGCTTGAACACAGATCCATCCTTGTCCTTGTTGGCAGTCTTGAACAGCTTCAGAGCAGCCAGAGCGGAGGGGACGTCAACCTGAAACAAACAGGTTATCAATCAATAATCAATCGATAGCCGATCGATACCGTGGTTCCGTTCACTAGTGGTCGATGTCGAATGTCTTGAGTGTGTCGACAGTGGCCTGTTCCTTGATTGCGGTCGGCGCCTTTTTCTCTGGCTTCGTCTACACATATTTGAGGTAGATGGTGAGCTGCGTCTCCAGGGTATCCAGCTCGGAGGCAATATTAGAGACACAGTCGACCGACCAAACGTCAGCAGAATTCAACGGCAGCTTGCAGAATACGTCCTTCTGAATAGCAATCGATAGAGAGTAGACACACGTTGTGTCCGGTCTCCGTACACTGCGTCTCCACAAACGCTTTCTCCGTCGTCTGCTCTGCAAGCAATCGATAATCAATCGATACTTGATCGATACCCACGTCCGTCGACCGTCTCCGACTCTCCGGTGAAGTACTTGTCGACGCCGGCGGCATAGGCGCAGGCCAAAAGGGCGAGTGGGAGGAGGAGAGAGAGACGGACCATGGGAGACCGGTCGAGAGGAGAGAAGAAGACACACTGGATGAGAGAGGAAGGATGACGGGGTGGTTCTTACCCGACAAAATGATTTTCAGTCTCACATTCGGAAGTGGAAACGAGTGTGGTAGGAATCGACAGAGGCACTGGAGGTCCTGACATAGCTGCTGTATTCGACAACCATCCCAAGGCGAGTTTATCTTTCTCTGTCTCTCTCTCTCATCTCTTTGCTCTCATCTCTCTGCTCTCTCTCTCTACCCTCTCTCATATCTCTCTTTCAGAACACCAACAAGGAATCAGTCTCTCTCACTCCCACCTCCTACCACTCCCCAGCCACCTTTCCCTATTACACTCCCATGTCTGAACAGGCCGGCAAGTACAGAAGTGGATACCTACAGCATAGAGTACTGTAAGGGTACTGTATTGAGAATATGTACCGTAATAATGACCATCACTTTGCTGCCATCATGTAATAACAACACGGGATAACACAGATATCATAATAAATGTTTATGACAGTGTACAATATTTTGATTGTGAAAATGTAGTGCAGCTGCAGAAGGTCGAATTATTCTGTTATCGTGATCCCGAGCGAATAGAGTAGATCCAACTATTATTTCATCTTGATCATAACGGGGTGAAGTAGATCAAATGTTCTTCTACTCCCTATTGTAATCCTAAGCGAGTGGAGTAGGTCAAATTATTATCCTACATTAATCTAAAACGAGCTGATTAGATCAAATTATTCTCATATCGTAATCCTAAGCGAGTGGAGTAGATCAAATTAGTCGCATACAGTGATCTTAAGCAATTGAAGTAGGTCAAACTATTCTCCTACAATAATCCTTAGCGAGTGGAGTAGATTAGATCAAAGTATTCTTCTACAGTAACCTAAGCAAATGGAGTAGGGCAATTTGTTCTCCTATCGTAATCCTAAGCGAGTCGAGTATGTCAAATTATTGTCCTACCGTAACCATAAGCGAATCGAAAAGTTTGAAGGAACAATAAAACAATATAACATTGTAAAAATTCAATTCTCATCCGACCCTGCATTTCCCATTTCTGGAAGTATCGGTTCATCGACGTAGGACGCCGTTGCAGTAAATAAATAAATAAATAGTTTATTACCGTGTTGAGTACTTAACATGTGCATCATAGGAAAAAAAACAGTGCTTACGGTAGGATAGTGAAATAGGAAGAAAAAGGAAACATTCAAAGATCAAAGAGAAGACAATAAGCAAACTACAAATGTCGAATTTCAGACATTGGATGCAAATGGGGATTGTCTACTAAGTGGGATTTCACGCTACTGGTTTTCGCAGATTCAACAATATCAGATGGAAGTGAGTTCCAAACTCCATAAAGCCTCTGAAAGAACGCGCTGCTCCGCAGAAACGAGTCATCTCGTGCGAGAGGGAGAGAGAGAAATAAAGAGAGACATATATATATAGAGAGAGAAGAGAGAGAAGAGAGAGAAGAGGGAGAAGAGAGAGAAGTAAGAGAAGAGAGAGAAGAGGGAGAAGTAAGAGAAGAGAGAGAAGAGGGAGAAGTAAGAGAAGAGAGAGAAGAGAGAAGAGAGAGAAGAGTGAAGAGAGAGAGAGAAGAGGGAGAAGAGAAAGAAGAGAGAGAAGAGAGAGAAGAGAGAGAAGAGAGAGAAGAGAGAGAAGAGAGAGAAGAGAGAGAAGAGAGAGAATCTCGAAATAAGAGGGAGAGGGAGGGAGAGATAAGGAGGAGAGAGAGTGGAGAGAGAGAGGAGAGAGAGAGGGAGAGATAAAGAGAGACATATATAGAGAGAGAAGAGAGAGAGAAAGAGGAGAGAGAAGAGAGAAAAGAGAACAGGGAGAAGAGGGAGAAGTAAGAAAAGAGAGAGAAGAGAGAGAAGAGAGAGAAGAGAGAGAATTTCGAAATACGATTTTTAAACCGTGACGGGAAGGCTATGTATAACACTATATTTTGGATACATGAGAGATTTTCCCGCGGCGTGCGGTCGGGTCTTCTCATTTTTCCCCGCCGCCGAATGATCGGTCATAGACAAGAATCATTCCCGACAAACCAGTGAGGCGGTGGGAAGTACTATCACGTGGAAGTATGACGCGAGGTTACTAAATGGCATGGACATGGACACAGACGAAGCTCTACACTCTACATTTCAATAATGGTTCTCTAATGGTCGAGGAATGATGATCGATCAAGTATCGTGTTCCCGCCACTAATCTCGTCAACTTAAATACCTGTCTTTTCCCGGCGTTAGCCTATGTTCCTATGCATCTAGCATCTTAGGCTCATATCATCATGATTGTACTGTCGTATTCAACCTACTTCAATTGCTTAAGATCACTGTATGCGAATAATTTGATCTACTCCACTCGCTTAGGATTACGATATGAGAATAATTTGATCTAATCAGCTCGTTTTAGATTAATGTAGGATAATAATTTGACCTACTCCACTCGCTTAGGATTACAATAGGGAGTAGAAGAACATTTGATCTACTTCACCCCGTTATGATCAAGATGAAATAATAGTTGGATCTACTCTATTCGCTCGGGATCACGATAACAGAATAATTCGACCTTCTGCAGCTGCACTACATTTTCACAATCAAAATATTGTACACTGTCATAAACATTTATTATGATATCTGTGTTATCCCGTGTTGTTATTACATGATGGCAGCAAAGTGATTTGATCTACTCCACTCTTACAACTTTCAATTTTGTCTCATGTGTCCCCCCTTATGTGATATTTGATAAATGTACTTTGTTCATACACTTCACTCAATTTTATGTTGATTAGAAGAACATACCATTCAATTATATACTAGCTATTCACCCAAAAACACTGACTGAGTAGAGAAAGAACTTCTCGGAACTCTCTGTGTCCCGAAACCTTTCATGGAAGGAGAAGACCGTAAATGATTTGACAAAAAAGACGTAAAGAAATGATTTTTTTTAAAGGAACAGTTATTTAATTGCTTACTTCTCTTGTGCTAACTCATCATGCGTTGTCAACTCTAGTGAGTGCTCCGCCTCGCATGAGACTGTCCGAACAGTTGTTATAATCCAAGGCTCTGTCTTGTTTTCGGCTGAGAACAATTGGTACGGCTATATTCTTGTTACCGTCTATGGGTAGTGAGATAAATGCAATACCAACAATAAAAAAAACAGTCAGTTGACAGGATCCATTCGTGCGGGACCACACACCGGGCAGTGGTGAAAATAATCTCGCAGGTTGCACTCTCGAAAGCGCTTGGTCATTTCTCGCTGGCATTGGATGGATCTGACATAATTTTCACCAACTGCGTGTGGTCCCGCACGGAAAATCAGTATCTTCATTTCTGTAGTCAAATGCACAAAGCCTCCAAAAATCCCCTTGAACAATACTATACACATTACGAAAAATAATCTCGCAGGTTGCACTCTCGAAAGCGCTTGGTCATTCCGGCGTGCGTCGCAACTGCTACCCTTCCCGCGCTCCCTCGAATGACCAACCGACGACAATGAAAGTCACCGCCGCCGCCGCTCGGAGATGAGTTTCTGTGGAGTATCAACTGATTCTCGAATTGAGGCCGTTCACTGTGAGACGATAAGGCGACGCCGATTAAGCCTGTTGGGAGTGCACTAGTAGGGCGAAGCGCGGATTCTCGATTGGAGGAAAAGAAGGTACAAAGCGAATACGAATTGAAAAGCTACGGCGGCACCCGCGACCGGAAGAGAAGTACGTCACTGTTATCGATCGATGTCCGGAGCCCTTCACTGTGAGACGATAAGGAGGAGCCGAATAAGCCTGTTGGGAGTGCACTAGTGGGTAACTCACGGATTTCTTGGATTTCGCAACGTGATGATGACGAATGGATCAACCGTAAGCAAGTATGCAAATGGTCGAGAGAAGTTCGAGAACGTTCGACGGTAGAGGCAACGTGGTCCATATGGCTCACGCGTTCGAAGACGAATCAAGGCCGCATACTCTATATGGAAGAAGGAAGAAGATTCTCGAAAGATGCTACCCACCGGATGAGGCTTTGCTATAGGGAGCAATACCCTCCAAGGACCCATCCGGGGACTAAACACTAAACCTTTGTACATTCCGCACTAGTTTGTATTTCGTGTTTTGTGTTTTGTCTGCGCCTATGGATAAACCATTATTATTATTAATTATTTACAATACTATACATATCGAACTATTTACAGTACTATACAAAATTGTTCAGTGTTCCATTATGAATCAACATTAGTCACGTTTTTGCGCTGCGAGTCTTACTCATTCCAGACTATAAAAAGAAACACCGACATATGCCATTGCCCCCTCCACTATGCTTCTTCTCTACTTATGTTTCTTCGCTCTCGTCTGCGGTCAGGAAGCAACTCTTCCCGAGCCCACATTTGTTTCTCAAAAAAAAAACCTCAAGCTGAGCTTCGAGGAGAATACACACTTGCAGAAGACTTGCGGTCAGCATGGATACGGTAAATGAACTATTTCGACAAGAAGTTCATCCCAGCCATTTCAGGGGTAGTGTTCAAGGCGTCGGGAGGATACAACGCTATGACCAGCGAAGTGCCGTCATCTGTCTTCGTACGTACGAGAGTGGCATCTGGAGCGTACGTGCACACTACGTCCTGCACCGGCACCCTCATCTCTCCCAGACACGTGCTCACTGCCGCTCCCTGTGTCGTCGAGTACGGAAACTGTTTCACGTCGCGAGCTCACATTTCCATGAAATCACGATCACTTCTTGCATTCAGGAACAGAAGATTGACGTTCCCCGACGTTGCTCTAACAAACACGACAGTGAGCGTCGGTGGTGTGTGCCATCCTGCATCGACTTGCGCGACCCGACAAATTGGCTGATATAGCGCTCCTCACACTGGATAGGGTGGGCGAATAGAAAGCACGAGTTGGATGAAAGTACAACTGTTCCAGAACATTGATTCGGAAGTGGCTATTCCGGCGTGCGTCGCAACTGCTAGGCACAGCCGCAAGCGCACGCTGCTTTTCGCCGGATACGGGAGCACTCATCATACAGGAAGTAGCGTGTGCTCCATGTACTTTCACACTCATTCACGATTTCAGCGCAGCCCGATCGAATGCAAGTGATCTCGATAGACACGCGCGGGGGTGGGCGAGACAAGGCCGAGGACGTTCGCGACGCATTTTCCACGCTCTCCGCCGACTCCAACGTGTGCAGCGTGAGTGACGTCATCATTCACCACCTGCAACTCACTTATCACAGGAAGATTCCGGAGGTGGTCTGCTGCAGACTGACAGCGAAGACATCACGTTGTTGGAGTAGCTAGTCTCTCCAATTGCAACAAGATCGGTACTCACATGTGAGAGAGAGACGAAAAGAGAGAGAGAGAGAGAGAGAGAGAGAGAGAGAGAGAGAGAGGAAAGGAGAGAAAGCGAGAGAGAGGGAGAGAGAGGGAGGAGAGAAAGGTTCCGACGGTGAGAGGAAAAGCGAAAAATCTACGGATACGACTTTTTCCTATGATTTGTCAACGCACAATCAGTACTCTCAGGTTGCTCTATACTACTCTATACTACTCCATACTCTCAGATGAGTTCGTTCAGAACCGCACAACGTGGCGCACCACGTGGATGTTCGGGCGTATGCGGATTGGATATGCCAGCACACCGGAGTCTGTTCGCCCCTGTACAGACAAGAGAGCATCGCCCCTCTTTAAGTGAGGTTCTATAGTCATATTCTCGCGAAACAGTCGCGTGCTGTGGGGTAGATCGCAGATGAGCGCTGATAATGACTGAAGAGATCGAGTGTCTTTTCTCGGATCCGAGACACATAAACAAAACAAGAAAGCCAGTCGGCTAGAGCACCGTATTGCGAGCGAGGTAATTCGAAAACTATCGCTCTTGCGCACGCTATATGTGTTCTCTTCAGTCTCCATTAACTATTTCCTTTCATACCCACATAACTATCACTGGAACTGATGCGGGCGAAGAAGAGATCGAATCTTCGGGCGAAGCGTCCGGGGAGACCAACGATCAAGGATCACATGTATTCACTACAGTATAACATTATCTTTTAAAAGGACTTCCGTAAGAGAAGAGTTTGTGTTACTCAACGTAATGCAACAAAAGCTCATGCATTTCATCAATCGAAACAGTAAACAAACCTGCTCTTTCTGCCGTCAACGGTGCCGCCTGCAATCAAGTCCGACCATCTCTCAACCCAATCAATAATCAATAAATGACTCACCATAGAGTTGAAGTTGGGTGTGAGCACATCTGGATGGCCGGAGCAAGTTTCATGATGAAAATAAGCAAGAACCTGTGACAAACATGAATAAAGCATTGTCTAATCGCAAGCAAATGTTGTATGTCGGGAAATTGATTTCGGTATCCGATCGATTATATTGGGGTAGTGCCATATCGTCCAACCATCTCGTTTCGTCCAATCTCTCGTTTCGTCCAACTTGCTTATATTTTAAACATAATATTGTCAAAAATATTCGAGCCTCTTGTTTCGTCCAACTAATAGTGAAAACAAATCGTTTCGTCCTGGCTGGTCGTTTTTTTCTAAGTTGTGCTACTTTTCGATCAAATCTAAAGTGATCTCATGAGGAAGGTTTACGTAGTCTCCCGCTTGATTAAAAAAAACTGTTTCTTCTTTTCAAACGCTATCAAATATAAAACAAACACAACTAAAACAAAAACAACAACAACAACATGTGTTTTCATATTCATTAAATTACCGTACTTGCGCCAAAGGTTGCGACAAATTTATGGATTTTACGGATTCCTGACAAGAAACAATCGACAAGAACAACAAGAAAATATACATATTTATCTATTCATCGCATGCAAATTACAAAATATAGAGATATAAACTAGAAAGAACAATTACAAAATATAGAGATATGTTTCAAAGTATTTCAAAGTATCGAAGTATCGTATTAACAAAGTGTTCATGATAGGAGATATTTCTCATATGAAATGTAACATTCTCTACAAAAAATAGATGTAGCATTTCAAACATACAAACAATCATCAAACATAATAACGGAACTGTACATCAAAATATGAATAACTTACGAAAAATGTATCAAAGGCTCACATATACAAGTTGTCTCATACTTGGTTCAAATTCGGTCACCTTCATCCAGCGCAGCAGTCGCATTCCAAATCGCACTTCCGAGAGTCTGAAAGGAATGATTACTACAAACGTCGATACAAACATCGACGTACCGACTGCTGATCTAGCTGGGGCACGTACTGAGGCGAGCTGTTGAAGAAGTCAAGGGATGCAGCGTTCAGACGGTTCGACGGTCGATCGGTTATGTCCAATTGCGTTGTGGACGATTTCACCTGCAACCAAGTACGAGCATTTCTCCACCCAATCAATAATCAATCAATATGAAACTCACCGTCAGAGGGGTGAGAGGGCGGAACGCGTCCGGAGACGACGAGTCCGTCAACGGTGCCGCCTGCAATCAAGTCCGACCATCTCTCAACCCAATCAATAATCAATAAATGACTCACCATAGAGTTGAAGTTGGGTGTGAGCACATCTGGATGGCCGGAGCAAGTTTCATGATGAAAATAAGCAAGAACCTGTGACAAACATGAATAAAGCATTGTCTACCTTAATTTTTCTCCTTTTTCTCTCAGGTGACTTGGGTACTTCGGGAGGCGGTCCACCGCGCAACCGAGCAGATCGGCGTGTTATGCCGCCTCTCTGCTCCATCCCGCTCTTTCTTAAAATGAAAAAATAACACGAACAATGTAAATAACACTATATATGAAAACAACAAAACTGTCTTAGTTGTAACCAATTTCGAAAAGATCACGCAACAAAATACAATATTAGTACTATAAATGCGTACTTTTGACAAAATGTAACCAATCAAATACGTAAACCTTCCTCATGAGATCACTTTAGATTTGATCGAAAAGTAGCACAACTTAGAAAAAAAACGACCAGCCAGGACGAAACGATTTGTTTTCACTATTAGTTGGACGAAACAAGAGGCTCGAATATTTTTGACAATATTATGTTTAAAATATAAGCAAGTTGGACGAAACGAGAGATTGGACGAAACGAGATGGTTGGACGATATGGCACTACCCCAATATAATCGATCGGATACCGAAATCAATTTCCCGACATACAACATTTGCTCGCGATTAGTTTTTATTGCAGAAAGAGCAGGTTTGTTTACTGTTTCGATTGATGAAATGCATGAGCTTTTGTTGCATTACGTTGAGTAACACAAACTCTTCTCTTACGGAAGTCCTTTTAAAAGATAATGTTATACTGTAGTGAATACATGTGATCCTTGATCGTTGGTCTCCCCGGACGCTTCGCCCGAAGATTCGATCTCTTCTTCGCCCGCATCAGTTCCAGTGATAGTTATGTGGGTATGAAAGGAAATAGTTAATGGAGACTGAAGAGAACACATATAGCGTGCGCAAGAGCGATAGTTTTCGAATTACCTCGCTCGCAATACGGTGCTCTAGCCGACTGGCTTTCTTGTTTTGTTTATGTGTCTCGGATCCGAGAAAAGACACTCGATCTCTTCAGTCATTATCAGCGCTCATCTGCGATCTACCCCACAGCACGCGACTGTTTCGCGAGAATATGACTATAGAACCTCACTTAAAGAGGGGCGATGCTCTCTTGTCTGTACAGGGGCGAACAGACTCCGGTGTGCTGGCATATCCAATCCGCATACGCCCGAACATCCACGTGGTGCGCCACGTTGTGCGGTTCTGAACGAACTCATCTGAGAGTATGGAGTAGTATAGAGTAGTATAGAGCAACCTGAGAGTACTGATTGTGCGTTGACAAATCATAGGAAAAAGTCGTATCCGTAGATTTTTCGCTTTTCCTCTCACCGTCGGAACCTTTCTCTCCTCCCTCTCTCTCCCTCTCTCTCGCTTTCTCTCCTTTCCTCTCTCTCTCTCTCTCTCTCTCTCTCTCTCTCTCTCTCTTTTCGTCTCTCTCTCACATGTGAGTACCGATCTTGTTGCAATTGGAGAGACTAGCTACTCCAACAACGTGATGTCTTCGCTGTCAGTCTGCAGCAGACCACCTCCGGAATCTTCCTGTGATAAGTGAGTTGCAGGTGGTGAATGATGACGTCACTCACGCTGCACACGTTGGAGTCGGCGGAGAGCGTGGAAAATGCGTCGCGAACGTCCTCGGCCTTGTCTCGCCCACCCCCGCGCGTGTCTATCGAGATCACTTGCATTCGATCGGGCTGCGCTGAAATCGTGAATGAGTGTGAAAGTACATGGAGCACACGCTACTTCCTGTATGATGAGTGCTCCCGTATCCGGCGAAAAGCAGCGTGCGCTTGCGGCTGTGCCTAGCAGTTGCGACGCACGCCGGAATAGCCACTTCCGAATCAATGTTCTGGAACAGTTGTACTTTCATCCAACTCGTGCTTTCTATTCGCCCACCCTATCCAGTGTGAGGAGCGCTATATCAGCCAATTTGTCGGGTCGCGCAAGTCGATGCAGGATGGCACACACCACCGACGCTCACTGTCGTGTTTGTTAGAGCAACGTCGGGGAACGTCAATCTTCTGTTCCTGAATGCAAGAAGTGATCGTGATTTCATGGAAATGTGAGCTCGCGACGTGAAACAGTTTCCGTACTCGACGACACAGGGAGCGGCAGTGAGCACGTGTCTGGGAGAGATGAGGGTGCCGGTGCAGGACGTAGTGTGCACGTACGCTCCAGATGCCACTCTCGTACGTACGAAGACAGATGACGGCACTTCGCTGGTCATAGCGTTGTATCCTCCCGACGCCTTGAACACTACCCCTGAAATGGCTGGGATGAACTTCTTGTCGAAATAGTTCATTTACCGTATCCATGCTGACCGCAAGTCTTCTGCAAGTGTGTATTCTCCTCGAAGCTCAGCTTGAGGTTTTTTTTTTGAGAAACAAATGTGGGCTCGGGAAGAGTTGCTTCCTGACCGCAGACGAGAGCGAAGAAACATAAGTAGAGAAGAAGCATAGTGGAGGGGGCAATGGCATATGTCGGTGTTTCTTTTTATAGTCTGGAATGAGTAAGACTCGCAGCGCAAAAACGTGACTAATGTTGATTCATAATGGAACACTGAACAATTTTGTATAGTACTGTAAATAGTTCGATATGTATAGTATTGTAAATAATTCGTAATGTGTATAGTATTGTTCAAGGGGATTTTTGGAGGCTTTGTGCATTTGACTACAGAAATGAAGATACTGATTTTCCGTGCGGGACCACACGCAGTTGGTGAAAATTATGTCAGATCCATCCAATGCCAGCGAGAAATGACCAAGCGCTTTCGAGAGTGCAACCTGCGAGATTATTTTCACCACTGCCCGGTGTGTGGTCCCGCACGAATGGATCCTGTCAACTGACTGGTTTTTTTTTTATTGTTGGTATTGCATTTATCTCACTACCCATAGACGGTAACAAGAATATAGCCGTACCAATTGTACTCAGCCGAAAACAAGACAGAGCCTTGGATTATAACAACTGTTCGGACAGTCTCATGCGAGGCGGAGCACTCACTAGAGTTGACAACGCATGATGAGTTTGCACAAGAGAAGTAAGCAATTAAATAACTGTTCCTTTAAAAAAAATCATTTCTTTACGTCTTTTTTGTCAAATCATTTACGGTCTTCTCCTTCCATGAAAGGTTTCGGGACACAGAGAGTTCCGAGAAGTTCTTTCTCTACTCAGTCAGTGTTTTTGGGTGAATAGCTAGTATATAATTGAATGGTATGTTCTTCTAATCAACATAAAATTGAGTGAAGTGTATGAACAAAGTACATTTATCAAATGCATATTGAATTGCACTGATATATTCATTGTAAGTTTCCGGTCGGTTTTCCTTTCTAGAGGAACGCCTGCAGCCTTCCGTATCGCACCATTTGTGATCGAGGGCTCTGAAATAGAAGACATAAAACCAATAAACCGCGATACACAAATCACACCCACATTATTATACTAGTGCAGCTTATTCCATTCCTGCAGAACGGAATGGGTATTTCCAAAGTTGAGGTGACTGCTAAAAATACCATGAATGAGATTATTTGATAACAGTACTCACCTTATGAATATGACAAGGTGATAACCATGTGCGAAAACATCAGAGATACAGTATGAAGTGTGAAATATAGGCTCACGATGAAAGTGTACAGAACTGTAGCATAAAAGCGCTAGCTGTTTCTTTTTATACTTAAAACGCGCGCCAAGTTGTATACCCTCCGTACCTCCCACCAACGTAGTTTGATTAGATTGAGTCCAATTACCACTCAAACAATGTTCTCAAGGACTTTTCGGGTCGGGTGCTACAGGCGTTTTGATGAGTCTTATTGATACCCGCTAGCACTAGAGATAAAGATTTTTTTATATTTGAAACATTCAACCACAGAATGAATTTTTGAACCGCAAAACCAACTTTCGAATCGTTTCACAACTCCTGTTTCTTGAGTTTCTGCGACTCTTTCACTAACTTGCCCGTCAATGGCAGTGTCTACAAATGATATGACTTCTCTGTCTCATTCTCTTCTCTCTCTTTCTTCTCTATCTCTCTCTATCTTCTCTCTCTCTCATTCTCTTTCATCTCTCTCTCTCTCTCACGTAGCAAAAGAGAGACAGCGAGAGAGAGAGAGAGAGACAGCGAGAGAGAGAGAGAGAGAGAGCGCACACTCTTGCGAGGGCGACCGCTGTTGTGCTGCTCCTTTCTGATCTCCACCCGCAGTTCCTTCTCCCAGTCGTCATACAGAGAGTCGGTGAGGAGAGAGGACAGACATGGAGGAAAGATACTCTCTCTCTCTCTCTCTCCCTCTCTATTTCTCTCTCTCTCTCTCTCACCATCCGGGAAGGTAGGATGGAGCGGAATGTGTTATGGTGGTGTTTGATACGTTTCGATGGACACACATATGTTTTTTTGTGACACATTCCCTTCAATAAAAAAAAACAAATGTTCCTCCCACAACAAAAAAATTGACTCGAATCTCTTCTCAATCAATAAAATCAACGTGATGGCACAAACAATATCTACTGGAACTGGAACAACAGCCCCAATACCCCACTGTAGGATTGTGTGTGCTTCCAGATAACCCATCATGCTAACATTGTATGTACATGTTGGAATCAGGCTGATGTTATAACTGTTTATGTTATAACGTGCATAATGTTCACACACAACAAACGAAGTGCCAACCATTCATCCATTTCCTATCGTTTCCTCGCCTCTCTCGGTGGGAATGGCCCCTCGTCCCTAGTGCTCGACCTTCCACTGGTTATGCTTGCGGCCATGTGAGTATTCTCAGTATACATCAATGAACCAACGTCTCCTTTCTCTCTCTCTCTCTCTCTCTCTCTCTTTCTGGTCGAAGGATGTGCGAACCTTTGTGCGTTTTCCATTCTCCAGAACCTGCTGACACTACTGATCTGTTCAGATATACTCTCGTGACAGTGGGAAGAGAGAACAACGCGGCATTCATATTTACTAGCCGCGATGTGTGTGAAGCGTGGATATACGAATAATGAACTCGCTGCATTTTGCGTTTTTCGAGGATTGATATTGGATGATGTGGCTCAATATGACACTATGACAGTGCGTGTTTCATCTCTGCTTGTGACTATGGAATTGAATTCGCCACTACTCATTCTCTCCATATTCTCGAATATCGATGCTCTTTCACTGTGTAGTATTGACATCGCTTGTTGGTGAGTCTTCTCATGGTAATAACGGAAAACATTTGCTTCATGAAAAAATAATATAGTTTTCACATAGAACCGAGTTCAGTTTTGTCAACGTGCACTTCCGGAGATGACGTGGAGTTCCTGGAATCACGGGAAGAAATCTCCGGGAAGCTGAAGACAGTTCTATTCACGGCATTAGTGCAGTCGAAAGGTAAGTCTTTTCAGACAACATCAGACGACATCTTTTTTTTACAGTAACAAAAATAGAAAACGTGCTTAGTCCAACTTTTTCCTTTGAGATCCATCCTATCTTCAAGAACATCTGGAAGAAATGCGGGTGCTACTAGAGAGATTGGCAGATGGTGAGAGAGAGAGAGAGAGAGAGAGAGAGAGAGAGAGAGAGAGAGAGAGAGAGAGAGAGAGAGAGAGAGATTCACCTCCAGATATCGGCTCACTCCTCGTTGACTCTTTTGCCGAATTGACATGGGACAGGAAACTCCAAGCAATGATCGCCAAAGAGAAGAACAACATCATTCGAGCGATCGCGATCACAAGGAAGCGAGTCTCTCTCTCTTTCTCTCTCTCTCTCTCTCTCTCTCTCTCTCTCTCTCTCTCTTTCGCTGTCTCTCCCTTCTGATGTTGTCTGTGAGCAATTTGACGACCTGGAGTACCCAAAGCATGGCAACATGGCAAGAGTCACTGCCGAGAACAACATAAAGGTGATTCTGATTATTTTTCTGATCAGGCATGTTTGCATTCAAATACGTTTCACTAATAGTATGTTAAACTATAAAACAATGAATCCCTGACGTGATACATTCTCAAAATGTCATTTTCAGAAGGATCCTCACATTGATGAAAAGGCCGAGAGACTCAAGAAGATGCGGAATAGCGAATATGATTTATGAGCATGTCAATAAACTTTTGAGATTGAGAGTGGAATATGGTGTGTCTGACTTAAACAGTAAAGGGATAAAAAAGTTTCACTGAGTTTCACTGGTTTCCAACAAATTGTATATGTTTACAGTTTCAACTGTTAGATACAGGGGATATAGGATGAAACACTTATTGTGGTATTTATACCGTTTATACTGTATGTACTTGTTGTGAAGTCAGAACTCAGTGTATAGAAATTCTGGAAAAAATGATTGATTGATTGATTGATTGAAACATTTATTGTGCACATGGAACCATGTTTAGAAACGTCCTGTGGACCTGGGCGGCTCTCCGCTGGGCCTGGGCGGCAGGCCAGTGGGCCTGGGCGGCTGACCGGCGGGCCTGGGCGGCTCTCCGCTGGGCCTGGGCGGCCGGCCAGTAGCCCTGGGCGGCTGACCGGTGTGCCTGGGCGGCTGACCGGTGGGCCTGGGCGGCTCTCCGCTGGGTCTGGGCGGCTGACCGGTGGGCCTGGGTGGCTCTCCGCTGGGCCTGGGCGGCTGACCGGTCGGCCTGGGCGGCTCTTCGCTGGGTCTGGGCGGCTGACCGGTGGGCCTGGGCGGCTTTCCGCTGGGCCTGGGCGGCTGACTGGTGGGCCTGGGGGGCTCTCCGCTGGGTCTGGGCGGCTGACCGGTGGGCCTGGGCGGCTCTCCGCTGGGCCTGGGCGGCTGACCGGTGGGCCTGGGCGGCTTTTCGCTGGGCCTGGGCGGCTGACTGGTGGGCCTGGGGGGCTCTCCGCTGGGTCTGGGCGGCTGACCGGTGGGCCTGGGCGGCTCTCCGCTGGGCCTGGGCGGCTGACCGGTGGGCCTGGGCGGCTCTCCGCTGGGTCTGGGCGGCTGACCGGTGGGCCTGGGCGGCTCTCCGCTGGGCCTGGGCGGCTGACCGGTGGGCTTGGGCGACTTTCCGCTGGGCCTGGGCGGCTGGCCACTGGGCCTGGGAGAAGACACAGCACACAGAGCCATTGCGGCAAACGCAGGGAGAATGTAGAAGGTGCGCATGCTGCTGATGTTCAACCTCTTTTCCGCTGGTCGTTTTATAACACCTTATGAGCAGCTGGTCAATCAAGGCTGGACAAAAAACTGCGCGGAACAATTTGATCGCGATGTTTTTTGTGCGTGGGCGAATGTGTGAGAATAGTCGTGCGAATAGTCATGCCACTCATTTGATAGTTCAACTGTCATACAAGTCATTCTTTAGACTGTTCAATTCGTTTACACAAGGATTACACGTGAAAAAAACGAGTCGTTTGTGTTTTCCATGATCTGTGATATTTGTTCAATATATAATTACATCATCGTGACCCATTCTCTGCAGAAAACTTGTTGAACACAAGTGATGAGATATCCATTATCTCTTGTAATGATCAGCAGATCAGCAGATCACAGATCACGCGGAAGTCTAGTGTGATTGTGACTTCTCTCGATTAAGTAAGGTGAGATAACTTTTGATACTTCAATTTATACAGTATCTTTTCTTTCTCCTGTGTCGAGTGAGCTGCAGCGGAGAGGCACAGTGCGTGATAGATACGGTAGAGGGGGATGGTGAGGGGAGATGGAGGGAGGGGAGAGATAGAGAGAGATAGAGAGAGAGAGAGAGAGAGATTGAGGAGGGAGGAAGGAGCGAGGAAGAGAGAGGGAAGTAGAAGGAGGGAGAGAAAGGGAGAGAGAGAAAAGAGAGGCGGAGAGAGAGGAAGAGAGATGAATGGAAAAGGGACTGAGGAAGTGGAGGTGGAGGGAGAGTGCGACGACGACAAGTGTGTGGGCGCGGAGGGAAGCGAGGTGCATCTCTCTCTCCCCCTCTCTCTCTCCCCCTCTCTCTCCCCCCCTCTCTCCTCCTCTCTCTCTCTCTCTTTCTCCCTCTCTCCTCTCTGTCTCTCTCTCTCTCTCTCTCTCTCTCATCGATCGCTATTCAGAAGGACGTGTTCTGCAAGCTGACGTTGAAGAAGGGCAAGGAGTCCGTTGACTGTTGCTGCCGCTCTGGCGACTGTGTCTCGAAAATCGCCTCCGAGCTGGATACCCTGGAGACGCAGCTCACCAGCTACCTCAAATCTGTGGAGACGAAGCCAGAGGAGAAGGCGCCGACGGCAGTCAAGGAACAGGCCACTGTCGACACACTCAAGACATTCGACATCGACGTGACATTCGTCAACGGAACCGACACGAAGGTATCGATTGGTTATCGATCGATTATCGATTGTTTCAGGTCGACGTGCCCTCCGCGCTGGCGGCTCTGAAGCAGTTCAAGACTGCCAACAAGGACAAGGCTGGATCCGTGTTCAAGCCCAAGTCGAAGACTGGAGGGAGTGAGGGAACGGATGGCGGCAATGGTTCTCCCGGAGAGGGCGGGACTGATCCCAGCTCTCCCGAGGGAGGGGCCGGCAAGCCTACCAAGACCGCGGCGTCGGCGGCAGTTGCTACTGTGATCGCTGTGGCGGCTGCTATCCTGTTCTAGAGATGTTCAAGACCTTAAAGCTTTCAATTTTGTCTCATGTGTCTCGCTGGTTGCGATAAATTCAGCGATGTTGTTGTGTGCGTTGAATTTTCATAGTTGTCTTATGAATGATTGGTCATTGTCGGTTTGTCTCCCCCCAAATGTTTATTGTTCACTCATGGTTGGTGGCTGGTACATACGGAACATTGTCGGTATGTCTTTCACCGATCAAATGTGATTTAAACGTAGCGAAACGTATTGAAACGTATCCCCCGTGAAACGTACCTACGCATTGATATTCGTCGACGCATTTTCCCTCTGGATTCCTCTTGAATCCCGGCATGCACTGACACACGTTGATGATGCATTGCAGAGTGCAGATGCGCTGAACAGTTGTTTGTTTATTGTTTTGTTTACTTTGTTTACTTGTTTACTCGTTCACCTCGGCCGGTTCGTTGCACTGTGGCTCGCACGCTGTTCCACACTCGTATAGCATTTCGTTCTCACCACAGGAGAATGGAGTCTCTGGAAGATCTCTCTCCCTATCTCTCTCTCTCTCTCTCTCTCTCTCTCTTTCTCTCTCTCTCTCTCTCTCCGTATCTTCATCCCCATTGCCGTCTCTCTCCCTCTCTCTCTCTCTCCCTTACCCCCCCCCCCTCTCTCTCTCCCTCTCTCTCTCCCTCTTTCTCTCCCTCTCTCTCCCTCTCTCCCTCTCCCTCTTTCTCTCTCTCTCTCTCTCTCTCTCTCACCACTAGGACACTCTTCTGCCAGCACGCATACTCCATCGACCGTTCTCTTGTATCCCGGCAGGCACTGACACACGTTCACCAGGCACAGCGCGGGGCAGGCGAGATGCTGATGTGTATTGACTCAGTATCGATTGATTATCAAGTGATATTCAACTGAGAAGTGTAGAATGAAGAGAGAGAGAGAGAGAGAGAGAGAGAGAGAGAGAGCCCACCTCGGTATCATGGCATTTCGGCTCGCACGCGCTGCCGCACTCGTAGAGCATCTCGTTTTGCCCGCATGAATGAGGTGGGACTGGAGTATCGATTGATTATTGATTGACTATTGATTGACTATTGATTGTACAACTCACTCTCAGCGCCGATAAGTACATCGGGTCCAAGCGGGGTGTCGGGGGCTGAAATCACACTATTTTGATTTTCGCTATAAACTCTCCCTCTCTCCCTCCCTCTCTGTCCCCTCTTTCTCTCTTTCCCTCCTTCTCTTTCTCTCTCCCTCTCACTCCTGCAGCTCGGCACTCCTCCCTCGAACACGCACACAAATCCCGCGTCGCAGGTCACAAAATCGCACGTGGCGCGGAAGCCGTCTGCAAACAGTAACCATTTCGGACAGACGGACAGACGGACAAAAAGTATTTCGGACAGACAGACAGACACTCTCAACGGGAAAGCTCGGACAGACACATTCACCTGGGGTTCGGACTGACGGAGGGGCATATGGTCAACATGTGTCTGCGACAGACGGACGGACACACTCACCGAGCCCGGGTCTCGGACAGGCAGACAGACCCACTCACCGGGCATGCATCGTGGGTGGTCTGTGTTGCACTGGGCGCCCTGGCAGTCCTCCACCGGCAGCAGCCAGCACTTCTCCGCAGGCGCACACGTCACACTCGAACACGAGGTGTGCGAGGCTGGAAGTATTGATTGATTATTGATTGATTATTAATTTTACTTATTTCGTATTTATTGCTAATTATTGAGTCTAGAAGTACCGATTGATTATTGATTGATTATTGAATCTCATCCAGTCGTAGCGATGACGATTAATCGATTGCATGGAGCAGTGACTATGATCGTTGATTGAAACGTATGTTGCACGTTCGGAACACTAACTGTATTGTACGTGTTACGATTTGTGTGTGGAAATTCACATGTAATAGGACATTGAATGATTATTGATTATTGATTTTTTACTGGTGCATCAGTTCTGCTAGCTTGAACATGTTAGGAATGACGATTGATCGAACTACCAGAGAAGTGACTATGATCGTCGCGTGAAACGTATGCATGTTACAACGAAACGTACAGCTGAAACGGCTCGACCTGTATTGCAAGGGTTACGATGTCAGATAGACAGAACAAACGTGTGAAAGTGAGTTTTCGATTATAGTATTGATTTAATCTCGATTTCGCTGATTTCTTAATTATTACTGATTTGGTCCATTACTAATGCACCAACTCTTTTGGATTGTGTACAAACGATGACGATTAATCGAATTAGCGCAGAAGTGACTATGAACGATCCGTGAAACGTAATGTATGTGGCATTAACAGATTTCAAACTACATCGTATTCGTCAGATATACATAGGTAGAGGTGTGTATAATGAAGTGAAAAGCAGAACAGTGAACGGAAAGCTGTCGATTGGGCTCGCACTTTGCTTATACCATCAGAAAGAAAGAAAGGAAAAAAGGAAAGCGTAGAGTAACTCACGATTGGGCTGGCACTTTTGCTTTTTGGAACTTTGGCAAAATCGGAAGCAGTAAAAAGTAAAGGACACAAACTCACGATTGGGCTGGCACTTGGCCTGCCCGTCATACACGCGACTGGCACGGGGTCTCCTCCACTTCTGAAAAGCTTTCAGTAGAAAATCAAAACACAACGTCAATCCTCATGGCAACATTGTACAGCATTACATTCAATGTACGTAGGACAGAGTCACAGATGCTTTCAAAATTGCAACACACAACACGGACGAGTTGTTAAAAATATATCAAAACACAATCCTGTGAGGATCTGTGTTCACTACATAAAAAAGAACGAAAAACTTTTTTGGGAAATATTTTAACAAAAAAAACATCACGTACTCCTGCAGCCGGGTGTGCCGTGTTGGAAGTTGCACACCAGACCTTCCCCGTCCCCGCACGACAGGTCGTCACAGGTGATGCCGACGAGGACTGTGATCGTCTGACTCTTTCTCTCTCTCTCTCTCTGACTCTCTCTCTCTGTCTGACTCTCTGCCTCTCTCTGTCTGTCTGTCTCTCTCTCTGCCTCTCTCTCTCCCTCTCTCCACTCACACAGTACACATGTCGGCTTTCCTCCAACCATATCGCACTGTTCTGTGTCTCTCTCTGCCTCTCTCTGTCTCTCTGTTTCTCACTCAAAGATGGATGATACAAGGGAGAGTGTGAGACAGAGAGAGAAGGGAGAGAGAGACAGAGAGAGAGAGAGAGGGAGAGAAGCCCACCCTGATCCTCCACCCGCATGCATTCTGGACTGCCGTTGAGCATCCGACAGCCGAACCCCTCGGCGCACTCTATGCTGGTGCACGTGATAGCGGGCGGGACTGCAAGGGCAGTGGAGATTGACAAATCTCATCTAGCAAGAGTCGCCACTGTTTAAGTCAAGGTTTCCCACTCCCGGGACTGGAAGATGCTCGAAAAGGGAAAAGATTAATGATTTCTATTTCTCGAAGAGTCTCGAATTGGCGTGGAGATCCTAGAAATGAGACTATACTTGGATTGTGAAGAAGAATAGGAATCCTATATTATAGGATATCACTGGAATGAAAAGGGCTCCGAAAACAGCTTTGATTGAGCTCTGCATTGGCTCCTAGCTGGCAACATGATTTCCCGTAAATAGTTTGTATTCGAAAAAAGTTACATGATATGAGATTGTTCGTAAAACACGCACGTTTCAAGTTGATAAATTGCTTGATGTACACCCTTCCACAACTTCAATTGTCTGTAAAACGTACATGGCATACCTTCCGTCTCTTCCTCTCCCAGCTCGTTCCTGTCCATTGGAGACGCTGCCGGGTGCGGGCGTTGGGGGGAGGGGACCACTAGAAAGGTGTGGTCAGTCGTTTCAGAGTCTTCTGGATGCAATTCGAAAAGTTATTTTCAAAGTGTTTCGAAGATTCTGACTACTGACACCATGTCTAAGCCTGGCCTTCTTATAGTTGTATGCTCGTAATAAGTTGTGCGCAGTGGGGTAGATCAGAGGAAGACGGAGAGTCAGCTCTCGGCAATAGCGCGCAAAACAATAGAGGCAGACGGTTATGGCACCGTATTTCGAACTGCATGCGGGGCAGATCGAAAACTATCGCGCTGTCGCAGTCTATACAAACCCTAGGAAATGAGTCTGTCTGCTAAACTGTCAGCTAATGCTGGCTCGCTCACAAACTCACCAGGAGAGGGAATCGACACTGGAGCAATGGGCTTCTGTGGAGCCTGCGACGGCCTTTGCGGTATAACGACAGGAATCGAAGCAGGATCATCGTGCTGCGGAACCGGCGGCAGGGCGTAGGGCTTCTGCGGGGGAGCAGAAGAGGGAGAGGAAGAAGAAGATCCATCAGTCGTCTTGGGTAGCATGTCCATGGGTCGCAACGAGGGTGGAGGCGGGAGGCGCGGCAGTGCAGCCGAGATCGGGTAGGGACGCTGAACGAGTATAGTTTGTACCTTGTTGTTTTGTCACCATCATTGATTCACCAATAATTGGTGTTCTAGTCTAGTCAGTTGAAGTTGAGCCTACTCTCAAATAGGTGGTGAACTGAAATGGAGTTTCACATACCGCCGCAGGCGTGACGGGTATGGCTGGCATGACAGCGACTGGGACTGGCATGAGCGGCTGGTGCGGCAGGGACTGAACAGATTTTCTATAGAAAATGCCATCATGAAAGTCCATCACATGACAGAATCCAACAACCACATACATCAGGATGTTTAATCCCTCACTAATCGTTCCTGTGAATGAGCGACTCACCGCAGCCTTGCTTGCCGGAGCACTTGCAGCGTCCGCGTGCGGGGTGAGGGGTTCTAAAACATGAATCATGATGTTTCATATTGTAAAACAATGCGTTTTTCATTTTCATGTTTGCAAGTGGTACAGTGGACTGTCTCAAACTTTACAAACAAACAAAAACGGTATTGATCACTGACGCGCAGTCCCCCTCTGGGTGGGATGGGCGGGCGGTCCAGAACCTGACGAAGCGCCCGGCGGGAGGCTGTGCGACTGAACAAGCACATTTGCACATTTCAACTGTTCAAGCTGACACCCAATTCTCTGTCTTCAGACCGACAGAACAGTCATCCGCAAGCCGTGAAGGACACAAAAAAACTCTATTCAGACTGTTCAATCCTGCATTACCTGAAACCTGAATGACCGGATACACTCACACTCTCACTGGCACTGACAGTGGGCGGGGCTGGCGGGCCGACGATGCCGCTGGGCTGAGCTCGAGACGGGGTGGATAGGGGAGGGGGCTGCAAGGGGAGTGAAACGTATGTGTTTGAGCGGTCAGTCTCTTCGCAGCTCCCTTCGATACTGACTTCGAAACGTCTTCGAAACACGACCAAACAGTGTGTTTTAAAGACGTTTTGAAGGGGCTGAAGAGACTGACCTCACACCTTTAGTATTCATATTTGTTCAATTGTTTGTTGTGTCCGAAAGAAGAATTAAAGCACAATGAGCACCGCGTAGTGTAGTGGTTAGCGATGTCCGCTATACTCAGTGGGTCGGGGGTTCGATCCCCCTCCCGGGCGCTTGACCGTACCAAGGTGATAAATTGGTAGCAGTCTGCTGCGAAGGTAACCCGCAGGGTAGGCCACCCACGGGCGCATTATTGCGAAAATAGGCCAGATACCGTCGTTGGAAAATCGTTGGGCTATGGTGTAGTGCCATAGACCTCCTTCGACCCCCTCCGCAGAGTGAATCTCTTGAATCGGGGGGATACCTTTACCTTTACCTTTACTTGTTCAATAGTTTTTAGTTAGTACTTTATAGCATTTCCGTATCATTAACTGTCAATTGCCAATTCTCCGTCTTCATTGTGGAGGCTTCTAAAAGAGGTTCTAGTAGACGCATTGAAGGAGACTGTGTTCATGTGTGATATGTTTTCTGTGAAGCGTATCGCAAATGTACTCTGCAACATTTTCTGCGTAAATCGTATTTGTTGTGTCCGAAAGAAGAATTAAAGCACATTTCCCAAAGACCATTATAGACTAATCTTTTTTTTGACTCTGATATTTTAGCAGTGAAACGCATCACCGTAACTAGCCGAAAACATTGATGGTCTGGCGGCGGATTATTCGCGGAATAATTCGTGATGAAAATGTTTCAGTATATGGGCGCCGCGACGCGTCACTCTGATCTACCCCTCTGTCCGGCTGACTTAACGAGTGCAGTAGTTAGCGACGTCAAAGGGGGTAGATCAAATTGCACGCGTCACTGAGACTGTGTGGAGAGAGAGAGGGAGGAAGAGAGAGAGAGAAAGAGAGAGAGAGGGAGGGAGAGAGAGAGAGAGAAAGAAAGAGTCCCCCCACCCACCGCCGCTGCCCCTGGTACGCAGGTCGGTCGTCCGTCGCGCATCTCGCACTTGAACCCCGCGAAGCACAGAATCGAAGAGCAGGTGAGGAGATGAATGGGCGAGGCTGGAATAATGTGTTTTGTGTTTTGTGCTTTGCGCACACTTGATTTTGTTTCCTTGGAGAGCTCTGAGATTTGCGTAGTTTTGTTGTTCTGAATGAATGTTTTCAAGTTTGAAAAATATCATACGAATTGAGAACTTTTTTTGTTTGTAATAGAATGGGGATACGAACCACAGTCATTGACGTGTCACTCGCGAGTTCCGGTTATCACTCGCGAGTTCCGGTTGGTTTTATGCGCAAAAAATATTTTAAATAACCATACATAAATTAAAAATGGACTAAAATAATAAATAAACGAACACAAAAATAGATCAAAATCAATAAATCAATAACGAGCGCTTGAGCACACACTCGGGCATTCCCCTGGCATTGACGATGCAGTGGTGGGTGGGGGCACAGTCGCCGAAGGGCAGGTTGGAACAGGTGGCTGGAGGGGGGAGGGACTCTCTCTCTCTCTCTCTCTCTCTCTCTCTCTCTCTCTCTCTCTCTCCCCCCCTCTCTTCCTCTCTATCTCCCTCTTCCTCTCTCCCTCTCTCCCTCTCAATCTCTCTCTCTCTCTCTCTCTCCCTCCCTCTCCCTCTCTCCCTCTCCCTCTCCCTCCCTCCCTCTCTCTCTCTCTCTCTCTCTCTCTCTCTCTCTCTCTCTTCCTCTCTCTCTCTCTCGCTCTCTCCCTCTCTCGCTCTCTCTCTCTTCCTCTCTCCCTCTCTCCCTCTCTCCCTCTCTCCCTCTCTCCTCTCTCCTCTCTCCTCTCTCCTCTCTCCTCTCTCCTCTCTCCTCTCTCCTCTCTCCTCTCTCCTCTCTCCTCTCTCCTCTCTCCTCTCTCCTCTCTCCTCTCTCCTCTCTCCTCTCTCCTCTCTCCTCTCTCCTCTCTCCTCTCTCCTCTCTCCTCTCTCCTCTCTCCTCTCTCCTCTCTCCTCTCTCCTCTCTCCTCTCTCCTCTCTCCTCTCTCCTCTCTCCTCTCTCCTCTCTCCTCTCTCTCCTCTCTCCTCTCTCCTCTCTCCTCTCTCCTCTCTCCTCTCTCCTCTCTCCTCTCTCCTCTCTCCTCTCTCCTCTCTCCTCTCTCCTCTCTCCTCTCTCCTCTCTCCTCTCTCCTCTCTCTCCTCTCTCCTCTCTCCTCTCTCCTCTCTCCTCTCTCCTCTCTCCTCTCTCCTCTCTCCTCTCTCCTCTCTCCTCTCTCCTCTCTCCTCTCTCCTCTCTCCTCTCTCCTCTCTCCTCTCTCCTCTCTCCTCTCTCCTCTCTCCTCTCTCCTCTCTCCTCTCTCCTCTCTCCTCTCTCCTCTCTCCTCTCTCCTCTCTCCTCTCTCCTCTCTCCTCTCTCCTCTCTCCTCTCTCCTCTTTCCCTCTCTTCCTCTCTTCCTCTCTCCCTCTCTCTCTCTCCCTCTTTCTCCCTCTCTCTCTTTCTCTCGATATTTCTCTTCCCCCCTCTCTCCCTCACCCTCTCTCTCCCTCTCTCCTCTCTCTCTCTCTTTCTCCCTCTCTCTTTCTCCCTCTCTCCCTCTCTCCCTCTCTCTTTCTCTTCTCTTTCTCTCTCTCTCTCTCCTCTCTCTCTTTCTCCCTCTCCCTCTCTCCCTCTCTCTCCACTCACACAGTACACATGTCGGCTTCCCTCCAACCATATCGCACTGTTCATTTAAAGCGCACGTGAGTAGAAACTCGTACGTGCATGTTTCTGAAAATACGAGAAAATAAGTATTTCGAAAAGTCATGGACATGGCATCCTTTTTCGGTTCCTTCCACCGCATTTTGAAAAGTTATGGCATTCTTTTTTTTCGATTGTTACCACCGCACGTTCAAAAGTCATGGCATCCTTTTTTCGGTTTCAAAGTGATAGATATTACAAGAAAAACGAACAAAAAGAACGACATCATGTTCAGAAAGTATAATTGACGAACCTGTAGATACGGTAGGCACTGGTTCCGGTGGTCCGTCATACTGCGCTTGTGCCAGGGGGAAGAGGAGAAGCAACAACATCTGAAAGCAAGGATCCCCTTAACTGATCCTGAGATTCAACTATCAGATCACATAAACATAATACATTAGAAACAAATAATGATGATAGTGAAGTGAAAACTCAAAAAAGATTAATATTTCTTCTTTCCCCGCGCTGTGCGATCGGTTCGACGAAATGATCCTGCGCGAGTACCCTTGAGCAAGGCGATGCAGAAGCTCACGAGGATGCAGTACTACTGGCTCGAGGAGATACATGCGGCTACGTGGGAGCAAAGGAACTACCGGAGCCTCTCCACCTACCATCGTACTCGAATGGATTGGGCTGATTATCGATCAAGTATCGATTGAGTATCGATCAAGAATCGTCGTCCACCACTAACCTCTTGGTAAACTGTATTCCCCCGGCGTTAGCCTACCAAGATCTTGGCCCTACTGCATGCTTCCATTCATTTGTTGTGATTGCAATGTCATGTACAGCTATAACGATTCCGGATAAATCTCTGAACTCTGAACTCTGATGATAGTGAGACCCTGTCGATTTATTGAAACGATGTTTTATTGAAACGATTTGAGTCCTTTTACTTACGATTAGTTGAGTCCACATGTACAGTGAGAGAAAGATCAAAATTCGAAAAATTTATCAATCATTTATTCCAAAATTACCGTGTTTACACCGCTGACACAATTACATGACACAAACCGCAATAGAACTCACCTTTTGACGAGAGAAACTGCCTATTGGGGTGAACCGATACGGCAGTAACTGGTAACCGAATTGAACCAAGGCCAATGTGCTGCAGAAAAGAGGTCGCTTATGCGAATCAAAATGCAGATCACAAATCGGATGTAAGGAATGCGTGTTGCCCGTCTCTCTCTCTCTCTCTCTCTCGGATAAAAGTGAATGTAGTATTGTAGTGGAGTGAATGGTGAGAAGTGAGTGAGTCAGGGTCCGCAATCTCTCTCTCTCTCTCCCTCTCTCTCTCTCTCTCTCTCTCTCTCTCTCTCTCTCTCCCGCCCTCTCTGCGCGAAAAAGAAACATCCTGTTCTCTGCCAATGCAGGTGGTTTCAAGTTTCACAAGGTGGGGCTAAACAAATAGTGAGATCAGACTTAAACCAATTCACTTTTAAAAAATATTCTAGAACACTATGATTCTGATGAGAATAACTCACACTTGAACTTATATGTAGGCACCAGTCTTTTCACAAAAAAAAACAAAAACAATTAATGCGAATCAGTTTATCATTATCGATCAATGTGCAATAGACATAGCCGTCACTCCTCGGTGACTGGTGCGGTCGCTGGTTCCTCGGTGGTGGTGGACTGGTGGCGGTGTGCGTGTCTCTTGCACCATGAGATACACGCTTCTCCCGAGACAAGGAGGACAACAAGAGTGAGAACAGAGAGGAGTCGCATTCTGGAATGAGGGGATTTTTTAGATAGCGTTAGATCATATCCGAAAAGCATCTGAGTGAAAAAGTAAAGGTAAAGGTAGCCCTCGATTCAAGAGACTTAGGAGTACTCTGCGGGAAGAGAGAGAGAGAGAGAGAGAGAGAGAGAGAGAGAGAGAGTGAGGGAGAAAAGAGCGATCTATATGTATGTAGGACAATAGGGAATTCATGAAAACTCTTGTTCCGGACATGAATATAAGATTTTAATAAAGAAGAATGAAGATGTTATACTAACAAGCATTATGTTTGCGCTTATACACTGTTGTTTGCTTTATTTGAATTCCAGAGAAACCAAACACTTACTGTGAATAATATTTGCCAATTACAAGCCGGGGTAACTGTGGTCGTACAGTATGTAGAATCGTTTTTTTTAGAAAGTAAGCTTGTTCAGAGACAAGCATTGAGAGAGGGAGAGAGAGAAAGAGAGAGAGAGAGAGAGAGAGAAAGAATGAGAGAGACAGAAAGAGAGCTGGCATCCGCGCTATCTTACACGTTCGGCCAATTGATATTTCATCCCATTAAAAACTGGCAAGCTGAAAGTGCTCACTCAGGCCCAGTGGTAAGCCGCCTAAGCTCAGATTACGTTTCTGAATATGATTTCATGTGCACAATGAATGTTTCCCCTCAATCTCCCAGTTGAGACTATCAACAATTGACAACTTCTTAGAAACCACTTGTTTAACTTTGAAACCCTACTTGATCTCTTTATCGACGGACTGATATCGCATAATGGTGACAGGGTAATCAGAGAGGGCGCGCAGCGCCCTCTCTTTTGGCTTAGGGTAGGGCTCGCGCTAGAATTTTCAAGAAGCGATATCCAAAGGTCACGTTAGCAACACTGTGAACTCATCCAATTCATGTTAGTTAGATTCACACAGTTCCGTAGGTCAGATCACTGGTTGACGGCATCTTTGTATCTTTTCTCCGAAAGAAGTTATGAGTGATCGCGCGCACCCATGAGGCGAGAGGCCAGCGTGTGGGTGTGTGTGGGTGTGTGTGTGTGTGTGTGTGTGTGGACCGTTTTCAGTCAACGCTGGCTGCTAGCTCTCTCCCGGTGGGCGGAGCGCCCGAGAGAGAGAGCGCGAGAGAGCACGCTGATAGCAGAGGGCGCAGACAAAGCAGACATGCACTTATGCCACCGCGATCGCAAATGCAGAGAATTGTGTCGTGCGTTTCTATACAATACTATGAAAATCTAGTTCTATATACGCAACACGAACTGCAGTCTGTAGTAGTCAATTACTTGCTACTCACTCACTCACTCACTCACTCACTCACTCACTCACTCACTCACTCACTCACTCACTCACTCACTCACTCACTCACTCACTCACTCACTCACTCACTCACTCACTCACTCACTCACTCACTCACTCACTCACTCACTCACTCACTCACTCACTCACTCACTCACTCACTCACTCACTCACTCACTCACTCACTCACTCACTCACTCACTCACTCACTCACTCACTCACTCACTCACTCACTCACTCACTCACTCACTCACTCACTCACTCACTCACTCACTCACTCACTCACTCACTCACTCACTCACTCACTCACTCACTCACTCACTCACTCACTCACTCACTCACTCACTCACTCACTCACTCACTCACTCACTCACTCACTCACTCACTCACTCACTCACTCACTCACTCACTCACTCACTCACTCACTCACTCACTCACTCACTCACTCACTCACTCACTCACTCACTCACTCACTCACTCACTCACTCACTCACTCACTCACTCACTCACTCACTCACTCACTCACTCACTCACTCACTCACTCACTCACTCACTCACTCACTCACTCACTCACTCACTCACTCACTCACTCACTCACTCACTCACTCACTCACTCACTCACTCACTCACTCATTTCAGACGGCGATTTGTCAAGACTTGTGAAGGTTGGCTCTCTATCACTAACTTCAAATATCCCTCCCCAGATGTGTTTCATACAGATTCTAAGAAAAGGCTGAATACCGACAACCACGGTGAACGAAACAAAATGTTATGTTTTAAAATGACTCCCGTAGAGTTTGTAAAGTTTGTCGAAAAAAGTAGAGTTTATTTTACCCAACGTGATGCAACAAAATCTCATGCATCAAATCTCATGCGCTATCGTGCGCTTCCGCACTAGGCATACAAGAATGGAAAAATAGAAGAATAGTTCATTGTGTTTTTGTATCGCTGATTGCTCTCTAATGACTCTTGCGGAAAGACATTTATTTTTTTCTTATAAAGAAAACGCGCTGGTCAGGAGGCCTGGCCAAGGTAACGCACTGGCCAGGAGGCCTGGCCAAGAAAACGCGCTGGCCAGGAGGCCTGGCCAAGAAAACGCGCTGGCCAGGAGGCCTGGCCAAGAAAACGCGCTGGCCAGGAGGCCTGGACAAGGAAACGCGCTGGCCAGGAGGCCTGGCCAAGAAAACGCGCTGGCCAGGAGGCCTGGCCAAGAAAACGCGCTGGCCAGGAGGCCTGGCCAAGAAAACGCGCTGGCCAGGAGGCCTGGCCAAGAAAACGCGCTGGCCAGGAGGCCTGGTCAAGAAAACGCAAGCGGTTTCTTATTAGCCAAGGCATTGGCTACGAAATGTCTCCTGTGATGACATTATCACAAAATACCGTAATCATCATTTACCATTGTTTTCGCGTTTTTGCGAAAGCCAGTTTTTTGACCACCCGACATTTTGCTAGCCGCAAATCTCAAATTTTGCTTTACCTTGGTCTTCTATCCGCAATTGTCGTCTTTGGCGTTTATTTTGCTCCACAAATTACTGTAAAAGTATCGCCCATATATCTTTTCAAGTACTTCCAAACGAAAATGTAGTTGGTTTGTAATGATTGTCTCACTTGAGTAAAAGGACCGAAATGATTTCACTTGAGACATGTAAAAGCAGGCATTAGAAAGGGCGCACAGGCAACTTTATATCTTTTCTTTGAAAGAAGTTATGAGCGATCGCGCACGGGGGGCCACCGTGTCCTTTCTTTCCTTCCGTCGGTCCTCCTCCGCGGCGAGAGGCAGACTGGAGGGGGGGGGGGGTGCGAGAGACAAAGAGTGCAGAACAGATGAAGAATTTTTTTCATGAAATTCAACAAAAGCACATGCACAAACAACTTATCACTACCACAAAGCTGCTCGAAAGAGACTGTTGTGAATCGTAAACTTAATGAGAAAAAAGTTTTACGTGCTACTTATGAGAAATGGTTCGTATCGAGTAGGTTTGTGTTAGTGAAAAGTTGTTTGTGCATGTGCGACTTTTTACGCAAGTACTTTTAAAAGATAATGTTTATTATGATAGAAAAAAACGAATCGAGTGAGACCATGCAGATTCATTTTCATTTTCAGATAACATGTCGTTTAATCTTCTATTCTCGGAGCTAGCGACAAACACAAGAACAAGAGTAGACTCATTCAACACGAATGGAACGAGCCAGTTCATCGAGTGAGTTCAAAGCAAAAGCGAAAGCGAAAGCGAAAGCGAAAGCGAAAGCGAAAGCGAAAGCGAAAGCGAATCTATCTTTCAGTTCGGTTCCTTCGGGCCAGGCGATAAAGATGTCGGGATACGGAATGGATGTCCACTCTAGCGGGGACGGTATCCACTACCGTATGGTCTACTTAATGGCAAATGGCAGCCACGTACCCACAACCGCAGCGTTGATCCTGTCCATCGCTGCTGTGCTGCTGCGCTGATCATGTGTTTCTGTATGCATGTATGTATATGAGACGACATTATCAAAAAAAAAACTAGTTAATAGACATCTGTCCCTCGACGTTGCTTCATTGTCTTTTCCGGTTCCAAAATAGCAGAGTTCAGAGCTTTGATCATTCGTTATCATCAATAAACAGTCACTTGTTACTCTATAATCACGTTAACCTCTGCCATATCTACATTCTTGCTCTAAAGTCTAGGTTAAAATCTTGCGATGACGTATTTGTGATTGATACAATTTGATACATGTAAAAAAAATTGGAAAAACCTTATCACTGGATGGTGAACTTATCACCATCCAATGATAAGGCGATTTGTCTCATATCAGCAATGACACATGGAAGAGTCGTTTGCAGTTTGCATGCTCAAGCGTGCCACGCGTGCTCTTATCAAATACACCATGGTACATACACACACGTGAAAGAGAAATAGACGGAAAGAGAAACAGAGAGAGAGAGAGAGAGAGAGAGAGAGAGAGAGAGAGAGAGAGAGAGAGAGGGAGAGAGAGAGAGAGAGAGAGAGAGAGAGAGAGAGAGAGAGGGAGAGAGAGAGAGAGAGAGAGAGAGAGAGAGAGAGAGAGAGAGAGAGAGAGAGAGAGAGAGAGAGAGAGAGAGCCTGCAAGTTATAGGCAATATATGTGATCGTTGTATGCAAAATGCATGTGATTTTGTTTTGTTGAACGATGTCAAAACAAACTGACCCGTTCTACTAAGTACTTTTTGAGACAGATCCCCCTCAGAGAAGGTATGTATCACCTGTTTTCTCACAGTAGAAATAGCAGATTTTTCTTCACTATTTCCAATACATACTCTACTCTTACACGAAAGTCTTTTTTGGACTGTGGGTATACGAGTATGACACATGTTGGTGAATGATGACACAAAGTGATTTTGAATACTGTAGCGGGAAGAAGATGGGCGAGAGAGGGAAGAGGGGGAGAAGAGAGGGGGGAGAGAAAGAGAGATAAAGAGAAAGAGAGAGAGAGAGGGAGAGAGGGGGAGAGAAAGAGAAAAAGAGAGAGGGAGAGAGAGAGAGGGGGGAACATCTGTTTCTTCATTCGAGAGTGCGAGTATGTGGAGGGAGAGGACGGCATAGTTGAAAGGGGAAGCGCCGCCACCGCCTCTCGGAATTAGTGATGACCAAGACCAAGGTACAATCCCCGTCGATGCAAAACGTTTTGCCAAATTTGCCACCGCCTCCCCGCGAGTAGGCCAGTGAAATGGTAACGACTAGCGTTGTCATCGATTTCCGCAACGGTCATTTTCGTAAAATGAGGCATTTTACGGCCACCGGTGCGGTTACCGCGTGGCTGGGCAATGATCTGCCGCATAGCTTCCGCTTTTCATCGTCTCATTGCGGAAATTCCGAATGCGGGTGCGACCGGTGCGGTCGCTGCCGTTACGGAAAATGCCGTACTCGTTCTTTGGGTTGCGATGTGATGTGTTGAAATGACACATCACAGATGCCCACAAGCCAAACAACTCTGCTGAACCGCGAGATTGCGAGTTATCGGCTGGTATGCAAATTTTTACGGAAAATTCCGTAATTTCACGGCCGCCGCACCGGTCGGCCGTAATGGACCGCACAGTGTTGGCGAATTACGGGTAAAATTAACTGCGGTGATTGGTCGCCGTTAATTCGCCGAAACGATCATTCCCGCACACGGCATGATTTTACGGGAGGTCATTTTTACGGAGGCATTTACGGAAATCGGTGACAACACTAGTAACGACACAAAGTGAATCGGTCCATTTCCACTATTTTTGGGTATAAGGTGGTTGGAGTCATGCATGGCGAGGGATGATGTGGAAGTCTTCGTAGGTATTTTTTCTCTCGATTTTTTTGGAAATGAAGTTTTAATGATCGTAAAATTTTGTACATAGCTGTAACAACAATTATGACCGTTTTAGTTTGAAAAAAAGTATAAAAGATAGTTTTCTATCGACTTCCCAATTGTCACCAAAAAGTACAAGTCTGGGAAGTGTCGGCAAAACGAAATGTGTCGACAGGGAGCGAACCCACACCCATCAGCTTGGTAGGCGACTGCTCTACCCACTAGGCCACCGCCGCTGTTTCACAGCCTGCGCGAATAGAGAGACAGACCGCAAAAACAATCCACACGGTTTAGCTCCAAAATTTGAAACGTAAATATTAGTGTTGGGTCGATTAAGAAAAGTTCGATTAATGATTAACGATTAATCGAAAAATTAATCGAATCCTTCGATTAACGATTAATCGATTAATCGTTAATCGAGAAATTGTCGATTAATCGATTAACGATTAATCGTTAATCGAAATTTTGTCGATTAAACGATTAATGAGTAATTTCCAATCTTGTTTCCGTAGCTTGATATGAACAATGACCATAAACAGTACATTTCTGAGAAAATGTGGCTTATTTCAACTCATACAACGCTCCAGGAAGCGAAAATTGTACTGAAATTGAGAGATATACTTGCGATTTAATCGAGATTCTTTCGATTAATCGAATAACGATTAATCGTTAATCGAAATTGTCTCGATTAATCGATCAACGATTAATCGTTAATTAAAACATGTTCGATTAATCGATTAATCGACCGATTAATCGATTAATCGAGCTGATTAATCGAAAATTAATCGAAAGTCGATTAATCGACCCAACACTAGTAAATATCTCGAAACGTATGGCCGGTCCTGTGGATTTGAAAACGGTTTTCGACTAGTGACCTCCTAGGGTATCTCTGATATCAGTTTGGTCACCAATCACCATCGGCTTCTGTGACCTAAACGACACTCCATGTGAAGAGATTGTAATTTGAACTTTAACAATTTTAATGAAATGAACGTACAAATCATGTTCAAAATTATTTAGCACTTGTCTGCCTGCCCCTCTTCTTGCTCTTTCTCTCTCTTCCCTCTCTCCCTCTCTCCCTCCCTCTCTCCGTCTCTCTCTCTCCCTCTCTCCCTCTCCTTCTATCTCTCCCTCTCTCCACTCCTGCAAAGACGGAGGATGGGAAGCGTGACAAGAGATGAAAAACCAGTCACACCAGACGTCAACCAGTCCCACTCTGCAGATATGAGAAGAACCAGCTGGTGTGTTATACAGTAATTTATACAATACAATAACCGCATATCCTCATCCCGATTCATTTGATTGAAATGAGTCTAATTATAACTCGATCCATAATACCATATTCCACAGGTTTTATTTGTATTTTAGGATATGCTAATCGATCGTTGCCATTTGTGAACGGGTCGTAATCGATACAGCAAACGGATATCTAGATGGCAGATGAAGGGATATACAGTGCATAATTGGGACACTGTGACCCTGATCATATCTGATATTGCTAGTGTGCGCCCATTTCTCGTGACTTCAGAGCGTATTATATATAACGTATCATATCTATACTACATCTGAAACTTATATTTTTCTATATTATATCTCTGAACACCTCCCGCTGTGAACCGATTGGTTGCTGTGGCGGCGTCGGCCTCTCGAGTTGAGGTGCGAGAAGCCTTGGCCGTCTATGTGGCGAGGCTTCCGCCCTCTGCAGCTGACGGAAGACGTCTCGGGATGGGCCAGGATCTATCTGCCCAGCGCTCGATCGCGGCGTTGTGGCGGCTGGCCGATGATCTGTGCGAGCGGTCCCTTTGTGTTCTGGACGACTACATTGACTTGCACGAGTGTTTGTGGCTGAAACGCGGCAGCCCGACGGTATGGACGTCATTCGACGTGTGAGTGGTTCGCATTTTTTCGCGTTTGTGGAATCGATGACTTTGCTTTCAGCTCTTGCCCGATTTCGAAGCGGTGGCACGGTTACCGAACGTGGCCACGTCGGTGAGTGGTCTCGTTTGCTCGTTTTACCTGTGTGTGTGCCTTGTGGCATACTTACGAGGGAGGTGTATAGATCCTTCACTCGGATTTACTTCATAAAGTAGAAATTGAAAGTCTTTAACCTACTGTTTAACATATCGGAAAATCAGCTGCCCTCGTCCTCATTTCCGTTTAAGCATACTTTACATAGGAAGTAACAGTCAAAATTTTCAGGGTCTGGCATTTTGTTCTCGACTCGCTTAAGTTCGCAACCACGTTGTGGCTGCTCGCTCTCGGCTGTCTGTTTCACGATGGCTGGTGGGTCTACTCTCGCCTGTCCTCTGTCCTGCGGCACATGCGCTCCCCCGACTTCTACTCGTCTCCTACTTTCACAAATGAGTCCCTGTCTCCTTCTGATTGATTACTGGGTTTATCTGATAACCGAATAAACGATTATTCTCGTTTGTCACATCGCATAATCGAAATCGATGACTCATGTGTAGTGTTCGGACCAATTCATCGACCAGAAATTTGGCCGAATGACTGGCCAAAAACAGATCTGCACCGGTCATTTCTCTCGGCGGCCAGAGAAATGACCAACCAAAAATTTCTGTTTTCGTGAAATCTGGCCGGAAAAAAAACAGAAACAGAAATTTCTGGTTCAAGAAAAAACAGAAAGTTTCTGTTTTTTTTATGCAAACGAAGCTAACTTACATACGGACGCCATTTCTCGCGCCTCATCAACCGATATTGACCCTCTGCGCATCATTTCGAGAGCATTTCTCATCTTGACCGGTGGCTAATTGTGATCAAAATGTAAATGAACCTCACGACCGCCGAACAGAAACAGACCTGTTCGAATGAGAAACAGAAACAGAAAATTTCTGTTTTTTTTGACCGCCAACCAGAAAGTTTTGGTTTGGCCAAAGACCGACCAATTTCTTCTGTTTTTAAATGACGCTGATTCTAAAAAGTCGGCCAGATTACTGTTTAAACAGAAGAAAAACAGAAATTTGGTCGCAACACTACTCATGTGTGTCGGAAAGACTGGCAGGAAAAACGCTGCTTACCAGATGTTCACAAGGCACTGTGTTTGTTCAAAAAATGCAAATGGACAAAAAGATACACGTGTATCGTGGTGACAATCTGATTTACAGGGTCCGGTCGCGACTTCAAAATGCAGGTCTCCCCGCTACCGCTGTAGAGCGCATTCTGCTCGATCCGGACCACCAATTTACGCGCAATATCGCGTCCCACTTGCACAAAGTGGGAAAACACGAATCGGGACGGTCCATACTCGTGAGTATGTGGCAAAAATACTACATTCCACGAGGAAGAGTCATGATCTCTTCAGTGGTTCGAGCCTGTGTCGATTGCCAGAAGAGAAACAACATCCCTTCCCAGAAGCACCGCGCCCACCGCTTCCAGCGGAAAGGGTCACTGAGTCACAGTGCTTCGAACATACAGGTATGGATGCCCTAGGCCCAGTGATGTATCGCGCGTCCAAAAATGGGTCGCCGCAAAAAGCGTGGGTTGTCCTATTCACGTGTTTCTCCTCCATGCGGAGACAGTGTTTGCAATGTCAGGAGAAGAGCTCCTACTAGCCATCTCGAAATTCATTTCGAAATTCAGGGCTCCAGTCAGTTTCCATTCTGATAATGGAACAAACATGACACTTGTCGCAAAAATACTGCGAGGTCAACTCCCAATGAAGGAGGGGCTGTCCTTCTTAGAGGAAGCCGTGGCAACGAGAGAGATCAAATGGGTCTTCATTCCAGCCGCAGCTCCCTCAATGGGAGAAACGTGGGAGCGCATGGTGAAGTGCCTGAAACAAGCACTACAAGTCAGCCTGAAAAACAACATTCCCACGCGAACTGAACTTGACACTTTCTTGGCAGAAGCGGTTCGAATCGTCAACATTCGGCCGTTGACACAGTTGGACTCGTCCGGAGAAACCATTGTGATAAGGTTCTGAGCAACAAAACGTATCAACACGTTGGCCTCGCAGTATTTTTGCGACAAGTGTCATGTTTGTTTCATTATCAGAATGGAAACTGACTGGAGCCCTGAATTTCGAAATGAATTTCGAGATGGCTAGTAGGAGCTCTTCTCCTGACATTGCAAACACTGTCTCCGCATGGAGGAGAAACACGTGAATAGGACAACCCACGCTTTTTGCGGCGACCCATTTTTGGACGCGCGATACATCACTGGGCCTAGGGCATCCATACCTGTATGTTCGAAGCACTGTGACTCCGTGACCCTTTCCGCTGGAAGCGGTGGGCGCGGTGCTTCTGGGAAGGGATTGTTGTTTCTCTTCTGGCAATCGACACAGGCTCGAACCACTGAAGAGATCATGACTCTTCCTCGTGGAATGTAGTATTTTTGCCACATACTCACGAGTATGGACCGTCCCGATTCGTGTTTTCCCACTTTGTGCAAGTGGGACGCGATATTGCGCGTAAATTGGTGGTCCGGATCGAGCAGAATGCGCTCTACAGCGGTTGCGGGGAGACCTGCATTTTGAAGTCGCGACCGGACCCTGTAAATCAGATTGTCACCACGATACACGTGTATCTTTTTGTCCATTTGCATTTTTTGAACAAACACAGTGCCTTGTGAACATCTGGTAAGCAGCGTTTTTCCTGCCAGTCTTTCCGACACACATGAGTCATCGATTTCGATTATGCGCAATTCAGGGATTTTTGCCTTCAGGCGTGCTGCACTCAGTGGACCCAGTTTGTCCAACATTCTTTTCTTGATAAATTTCAGAATGCACGCGGCTTTTCCGATGAGGAAATTCAGACTGTTGCTTCGCTCGAAGCCAAGCATATGTGTGCTTGTCTGCATCACTGCTCTCTCTAGTGCGTATGCACTCTCTACCGTGACCTCATCTGTGTCTCGCTCGAGAGAGAAGCGCAGCGCCGAGATGGGCCAATTGCCCTCCGGCTTTCGCAGCCACTTGGGTCCATAATGCCATCGATTGTATATCGATTGCATTTCGGTTGCATTGTGCACGCGTGTAGCGTGGTCGGACACGTTTTCTTCTGAGGGCAGATGAACAAAGTGAACTGTTATACCCTTGTTTTCGAGATCACGTACGATAGCATGAATCTCGCGCACTCTGTTTAGAGCAAAGACGCCACTTGTTTTTGCGTGTGGCCCTTTCTTGATTTGATGCAGTGCAATCATTGAATCGGAGAAGACGTGAATCACGTTCACCTCCTTTTCCAGCGCCTGACACAGATACTTCGCCTGTCGGAGACACATTGTAAGGCTCATGATTTCGCCTTTCGGAATGGTCAGTTCTCGTCCTCCCGTGGCTTCTTTTTTGCCTATCAGTCTCTGTTTGCTGACGAGGAGGCCGGTTTCGACCTTGGACCCAAACACACAACGCGCGTAGCTGGCTGTCGCATACAGCCTCTCGCTCGAATCTCCGAATATAGCGAGTTCCAGCTTGTCCGATTTGTTGACGGGAATGTATCTCGGGACAGTCATGTTGGCTGACTGTATTTCTTCGAAATACTTGTCCATCCGAGTCTGCAATTCCGCCGACTCGATACGCTCTGTCCATTTTTGTGACAGACTGTGCGCGTCTTGCATGATCAGCTTGCCCTCGCAATATAAGGGTGCAAAGAGATTGGTGGGATTGTATATGCCTGCGGCAAACGAGAGGAACGATTTGCGTGTCCAATGCGATGGTTTTGTAGCAGATGGCTTTTTGATGGCCAGTGTGTCATTGACAGTATCCCACATAAGACCCAACACTTTTGTGGTCGTCTTATCACTTATCAGTCCTATCAGCTTCAGGGATGTCCCTTACGTGAACTGAGTTGCCCTCAAAAGCTCGAATGTCCATTTTCATTTTCATGCACGCATTCTTGCTTATGGAGTATAGTGGAACTGTTTCATCTGCATCATCATATATCATGTTCAGATTGTCCACGTAGAAATTTTTGTCTACAGCGTTTTTGACCCGTGTGTCAATATCCATATTTTTAATCATGTGTTTGATTGACATGGCAAGCAACGCGGGGCTCGGTGACAGCCCGAATGGGAGCCGGCTGAAGGTCATCACTCGCAGGTTCTCGCGAGATGGGGACTTAGCCGGATCACGTAGCCAAGGGCATGTGGAAGGCTGGACCACCCGGATGAATGGGCGCATCCACAATGATGCCGTCAGCAATGTGTTCCTCGAAAGTTTTGATGAAACTTTCCCACAGACCTTTCTTTCTGTCCCTTTTCTCGTACTCCTGGCATAACCGTTTGTACGCGACAGCAAAATTGTCTGCTCCGATCAGTTTTTCTGGATCATCTTTGAATGGAAGCCGGACCGTCACCACTCCATCATCCACCCTTACGGTGTTTCGAAAGTGCTGAATAGCCTCCCAGTTGGAGTCCGCCTCCTGAGAGGGATCCTCTATGCCAATCTGATCAAGCGTCCACATGGCCGAGATATCGGGTTCGACTCTCGCCATGTTCACCTGGATGCTTCCGCATCCAAATCTCTTCCTCCCGCACACAATGGGACCGCCCTTTGTCATGAGCATCTTAGCCCCTGATGGCAAATCCATGTTACCCGAGGGCTCAATAAAGTCCCAGAAGAACTCAGCCCCGATCAGTACTTGCGGTTTGTGGGAACTAGCCGAGGGCAACGACTTTCCAAAGTGCGCTCGGATTGCCGCCACATCGCGCGGCTCCAGTGCCGCCGGGGCAATGGGAGAAGTGATTTGCTTCTTTGTGAGCATAGGGCAAATCAATGTTTAACCCGGGAGGATAATCTCCAACCGAGCGAGTGACGACTTCTCACTCACCCGCTGTCCTCCGAATAGGATTAGCTCGAGATCGATGTTGTCCCTTATTAGGGAGCAACCCAATTTTTTCACTAATTCCTCAGTGACGAACGATTGTTCGGATCCCGAGTCGAGAATCGCTTCAATTCCGACAGTTTTGCCGTTTTTGGCATTTCTCACTTGCAGAGGGATTATCATCAGATTTCCGGAGCTGATGGTTCCATCTGCCGCCATGTTTTGACGGATAGAGAAGAGTCCCTTCTTTTTTGTCTTTCGACTCTTTGTCTCGTTTTTTGCACCGCAGATAGCGACATTATGCGCTTTTCCGCATTTCGAACAGGGTGGATCACGACAGTCCCGGACATAGTGATTATCACGGAAACAGTTGTAACATGCTTTCTTTTCAGCAACGCGTGATTTTTTGTCGTCAGGAGTTTTGTACTGAAAACAATTTTCGTGTGTGTGATTGGTTTTCGCACAGAGAAGACACTTTTGTTTGTCTTTTGGTTTGTCGGCTTTTTTGTTGCTGGACTGTGGAGCGTAACCATGACAGTGTTTTTGAGCGAACTGTCGGTCTTCCATTGCAATCACGATCTCCTCGATCTTTTTCAAGAGACCGTTCACATCCGATTGCTCGAGATATGGGCATGAGAGGGACAGTTTGTCCCAAATCTCACCTGGGAATTTTCCCTTTACAACCGCACCCACCCACGTGTGATTTATTTCACCGTATCTTTTGAGGAAGGCAATTGTTGCAAATAGCTCATTGAGCACTGACCGACATTGCGAAACGGAATTGTTCGCTTGCGCGACGTTGTGCAATTTTGTCCACAGGCTCGTCTCTTTAGCCTGTGCGCGGCCATATGTCTGCTTGAGCAGGCTAATAGCCTCATTGTACCTGCTGCCGTTGGCTGGAAAGCGTTTGATTAGCTCCGCAGGCTCTCCGATCAGAGAATTTTTCAGCGCCGTGAATTTGACCACCTGGAAGTACTCCCTATTCATACAAATACTCAATCCATACAGGCTGGCTGATGACGGAATTCTCAATCCGTACAAAGTCATTTCAGACAAACCTTGTAGACTTCAATTGATACGTGTTCTCATTTCATACAAATTTCAATTCATACAATCGGTCTGGTTTTGCTGGTTGTTTGGCTGAGTGGCTGGCTGGTTGCTGGTTGATCTGGCTTGTTTGTAATGTTTCTATAATTAAATACGACTGCGATATTCTAATTTTTTGAAGAGTATTTAGAATTTTCACTCATTTTGATGCACAATGATTGAATGCATATGCATTTTTCAGAAGAAGGGTCGCTACCCTCACCGATTGTAAAGGTGGCATTGAGAGGAGCCCTATTCTCACGGACTAGCCGCGGGGTTTGCGTGCGGCGTGGCGGGGGCGGGCCGGTCTTATCGGTGTGGTCAGTTGCGAGTTTTGAGTCAGCACTGACGCACTCTCCAGAATGTTCACTTTCGCGACTTCACTTCCTTGAAAGAAGGGACGGTACGGGATGCTTCCGGTTTTTTCCGGAATGTAGCGACGAATGATTTCGTCCACCTCATCCACCCTGTACACTAGGCGGTCCACTGTTAGCGTGGCCTCCACAACGCGTGCATTCAGCGTTGCACGGAGAGCAGAGTATTCTCTGACCGCGCTCTCGCGTGATCGCTCACTCTGGATATTCTGCGATGCCGTCTCGCCACTGGAGACAGCCAGTATGGCTTTGTTGATTGCCTTGTCGATTTCAGTTATCGACTTGCAGACACTGCTTCTGATTTCAAGCAGTTGCGGTCCCGTATCCTCCGTGACAGAAGTGACGGAGAATCCATTTTTGAATTTGTTTGCGGCTTTCACCGCGCAGGTCGCGATTTGCACAACCGCACGGCTGGCCTCTCCTATTTTGGGAGCAGTCATTTAGCCGGGGTCACAACACAGTTCAACTTGTTCAAGTTGTATTTATTTTGGTACAATGTAATACAAATCAATGTTCAACACACACAAACGATACCCACACTTCACAACAGCAATAGTATGTCACTTAGTCTAGATGACCTGTTTACTAGATGACTACACTACTTGTCTGTCTGTGATATGTTGTGACTACGGTAGAAAGCTAGGAAACTGTGTAATGCTGGCCTGTGGGTGACTAGTAGGAAACTAGTTCGCCCGATTTCTTCCTACTAGGAAACTAGATAAATTTTTGACTACTAGTAAACTAGTTCAAAAACTAGTAGGAAAATTTCCTACTAGTTTCCTACTAGTCTTTTCAGAATGGTCCCACCACGATTTGTAATATACTGTACAGCAACATTTTCGTATTGTTTTGACGAAAGTTGTTGTTTGTTTTGTTTTAATTGTTTGTTAATGTATTTTTCTTTGTATGCATTTATGATGATATCAGAGCATGGGTGTGCTCATTCTAGTCGATCTTCCTGGTCAGCATTGTCGCGAACAACATATTTCCGTTTGTTTTTGTTGTTGCCAAAATATCAGATGAAAGCGCATATTCATCCTTTCCGTCGTCATCTCCGTCTTCAACCCTCATTCATCTTATTTTTCAAATATATTTCCCAGTATGTATTGAATCATAATAATTCCCGTTACACCGATTCGCATATTATATTGTTCCATTGTTCGCTTTCGCTTTTTTCACTCACATTATCTCGCTCCGAAACTATTGTTTATCACTCAACTTTGGCACAACATAACGTGTGATTACAGGTGATCTGCGAGCTGGCAAGGACTCTGTACATGCGTCGCGCGTGTTCGCCTATGTGGCGCACTTGCAACGTCATCAAGCAGGCGAGGTGAGACGAGGAATTGATTGTATTTCACTCTGCTGACCATCTTCAGATTTGATTGATATTAATCACGATATGTGAGCTAACAGCGTATTAGCGAATAGCGCTAGTCTGTAAATGTATAAAAAAATTGTATTTTTTTTTTTAACAATTTTAGGTGACGTGTCGCGGTATGGATAGCGGACACCGACACGGCCTCGCTGGGTCTTCATCACTAGGCAAGGTGAAAATTATGTTCTATAGTGGGCGTGTGTGGTAGAGCGTTGCCTGATATGACATCTGCGTACTCTCAGCAAGAGCCATGATATCGAGTATTGGCAGCATGACCACCAAGGTCAGATCTATTTGCAATCAGTGAAGCCTCTGATGATTGTTGATTTATCTTGAATGTCTTTTAGGCGACTGGCTCGTCACATGGAGTCGGTGATCGAAGTTCGGATAGTCTGAGGCGCACGCGCGCACGCCAAGATTTATCTCAGGTGAGGGGTAGACAACTGATTGTCATGAGCGGTGATGATAATTCGTTGCGTTGCGTTGATTGAAGTTCACAAAACGTGTTTCAGGTCGCATGTGAACGATGACGGCGTGACCACCCGAGTCGTGCGCGAGGGCTACATCTCCAGTCAGATGGCGGCGGTCGTGCGCCAGATGAGGCAGACACATTGGAAGCTCCAGGCCCACCCCATTCTGCGCTCCTTCTTTTCGTTTTCAAGCAACTCGTAAAAGAGCATGATCTAAGATGTTATGACGCTACACGTGTGAATTTGATTGCAATATTCCTGTAAACTTTATATTTATTGTCTGTAAATAATTGAATGTTTTGAGTTGTTCATTTATCGTGCTCTGATTCTCCGATGTTGGTGAAATAATAAATTTGTTTACTCAAAATCGTTATTACTGTCCGATTTTATACAAATGACGCATAAAAATCCTACTGTTTTTCAACAACATAAAAAAACTACTAGTAAACTAGTTCACTATTTTTCCTACTATTTTTTTCAACAAAAAAACTACTAGTAAACTAGTCACTATCGTAACTAGCCGCCGACTAATTTACCACCTCACTAGTAGGAAACTAGCTCGTTTCCTAGTAGTTTTTCGACTAGTTTCCTACTAGTCGTGACTGAGCCGAGTGGATAACAATTTACTGACCTCTTGCCGCGTCGTTGTACTCGTCCACCTCCCGATCCGTCGTCTCGTCGGCACGCGTTCAGCAGCAATACAGTACACACAGGGAATACACAGAAAAAACACAAAAAGGGGGAGAGAAAAGAAAGGGGGGAAGGAAAGGGGGAAGGGAAATTAGACCGAAAACAGGGGAAGAGTGTGTATGGAGAGGCTACTTGCTGAACACAATGAGAGAGACACTGATACGGAAGAGAGACAAGAGAGAGACAAAGAACGCTGGAAACTGTAGTCGCTACTCGCTACGAAAGCAGAGGAGCGAATGGAGACGGTCTGCCACAACATGATGATGTAATTGCAATCACATTTGCGTACTGCCCGCATCCCGAATGCACATCTACAACAAGTGTAGGCGCTCGCTAGCACTGCCACTACTACGCGGGTGCGACCAAACAGTACGCTTGCGGCGAGGCTGCCTGTCTTTTTAAAACGTTAGCACCTTCCTTCGCCATCAGTGAATAGATACATAACCGTTCACTCCTGTGGACATCACGGGATGTGACTCCATGCTCACCATGTCCGATTGTCAGTGCGTCTTTTGCAAGACCACGACATTCCGCGGATCGGACTGCTTCTGTGTTAACTATCTGATGAGAGGTTAGCAGTTCGTCGCTGTACAACAACTGCGCTATGCCCCTCGAAGGATTAACATTCGCACTCTTGTTGCAATGTGCTTTCCTTCCCTGTGCTTGTCAGCCATTGGCGACCTGGATGCCCCGAGGGCGATTGAATTGCATGTTCGGATTTCTTTTGAGATCGGCTCCCACATATTTTAGTGTCGACAGAGAAGTGAAGAGTCACGTCTCCAGATTCCGAACATCCAATCAACCATTGATGTTATTTATGCACAGTTTTCAGACAAAAACTCACAACGACTACGCGCCAGTCGTGTGAAGAAGCAAAATGTGAATGCAATTTGCGACTTTTTCGCAACGGGTTGTGGTGCTCTCCTGATGGGCGACCTTGTTATTTGACCGATAATGCACACTGTGACAAAGGCATATTGCATAATAGCCAGTGTCCCTTTCTTGATAGGTGGTGGTTCAGTGGATATAGCGCCAAAGGGATTAGAGGAGAAGGAGAGAGCCCGATAGGTACATTGACCTCAAGTGGGCGACACCAGTGTGACTACCGATTAGTCACACAACAACAACAATAAACAACTCCGAACATCATCCTTCCTTCACTCAAACGCAACACATAATTGTTAAAGCAATGTATTACATAAAGGAAGTGGTATTACAACAGAAACATAGTAGCGCGAGAGAGATCTAGTGAGCGAGACGGAAAAAAGGGGGCGGGGCCGCTGGTCGGCGGCGAGCGTAGCGTGGCGCGCTACATCCACCGTTAGCCCAGGGGTCGGGGTCATTGGTCCCGCTAGAGAGAGCGGTATATCAAGAGATTACAGTGATCGATAGCGCGGGACTGACAATACCATTGAACCAATATTGACGGGATGTTCGGGATGTTCGGAAGTCTATTTATGCAGTGCCGCCTGTGCTCCTTAAATGAAAAAAGGTTACTTAAAATCATAAAAGCGTACCCCTGATTCCATCTGTTTTCGAGGCGATTATGATATTAGATACTAATTTTTCTGTTATGATGATTTCTTTTTCGAGAAGTTGTCCACCCTCGACTCGTTCTTTGTCTAATAGGTGTTCAAACTCTTTACTTTCCTCTTTCCCCTGAATTCATATTAGATTAAACGTGATACATTCTACGTTAACCCTTTTCATCTGCTCCAAACGGCTTCTTGCCAGCGAGCAACGACTCCTTGCGCCGTTGGATGTTTGAGTGAGAACATCTATTCCATCGAAAGTATGACCGGACTGGACAGAACTATACTTCGTGTGAATTGGACTCACAGCATCTTCAAACACAATCTAAAATAATATTTCATCAATATCTAACCATCATCCAATTCTTTCTAGAGTATTTCTATATACATTTAAGACGTACCGTGACAATATCACTTTTATTGTTTTCTTTTTTCTCTATATCGTTTTTTTTTTTAGATTCCATTTTATTATTTTTAGGATTATTGTTTTCTGACAATTTGTCCTTTTTCACTTCTTTATCAGCGTTTTTAGGAATAAAGTTGTTGTTTTTTTCTTTTTTCTACAAGCAATATGTTATGCATTAATTAATATTGTATATTACCAGTTTGCGCATTCCGCAACAAACTAATAGTTGGGGAATCATAAAGACATACATCCCGAAGATGTATAAAAATGGTACATGTATGCCTTCCACGGAGGTAGTACTGTAGGGGAAACCGTAATCGAACTTGCAGTGGCTGTGCAGTTCACGCATCTATGAAAGGAGAGGGATGAGGAGAGAAAGAGAGAGAGAGAGAGAGAGAGAGAGAGAGAGAGAGAGAGAGAGAGAAACCGGGCGTACCGATCGGAAGCCGGCAGCATAGCTGTTCACAGTGGCGTAGTAGCACTCTCCCCTTCCATAGTGCGTCGGCAGACCGACCGTGGGAAAGAATATCTTGCACGATCCCTCCAATCCCTTCTGTGTCTGCGTTCCCTGCCGCACGCAGAGCATGTGTGCAGTCGCATCGCTCCGCCTAGACCACACCACATTGTAGTTTGTACATTGTGTTGTGTGTCATGCTCACACTTGAAACATGTCGCCCGGTTTGCGGTAGTTGTAGTGGGCGCTGTCGTTGGTGACCATCTGAATCAATCGCACAGTCCGGCCCCGCCCACGCAGGCCCGCCCACTCACTCACCTGAGACACCACGTTGAATACGTGTCCTCCACCAGTCTTTTCAGCGTGATGATCATAGTTCTGCAGCAACTTGTACCGTCCCGGTTCGACTGGATCCAACCACACTAGGCCAACTTCTGGACGGATGGTGCCTTCTGATATGATAAGAGATTAGGACAGGGGGGGCAGGAGAAAGAGAAAGAGAAAGAGAAGAGAGAGAGAGAGAGAGAGAGAGAGAGAGAGAGAGAGAGAGAGTTGGTATAACGGCATGTGGAGGGGCAATGACGTCATCCACTCACGAACTATGCACTTGAACTCTTCATTCGTTTGTCCACTGGGATCGGCAAAGTACTGAAACAAGCCATAAGGTTACATAAGGTATACCTTATGAAGTACCACAGAACACCATATTACGTCAGTACCGTTCCGAAGAAGCGCGTATTTCCTAGTTAGGTATACGGTACCCTACAGTACTCCAGCTACAGTACCCCGTACCGTTTCGAAGAAGCGCGAGTCGACGACGGCGCAGCACTTGGCGCGCGCCTCGTCAGAGAGAACCATGACGAAGGTGCACCTGCAACCGTTCTCTCTGCCGTTCCACTCCGGGTCCTCCGCCCTGCAACGGATACGGTACAAGTACTGTAGGGGGAACGGGGACACACCGATGGTTCTGAATATGCAAATACACCGATCAAACTCACGTATTGCCTATCTCCATCCAGTATACAAATTCAGTTGTTACAGTATCCTTTGTTATGTCATCAGGAGTGAGGACGCGCTGGCGTATACCGTAATCGAACTTGCAGTGGCTGTGCAGTTCACGCATCTATAAAAGGAGAGGGATGAGGAGAGAAAGAGAGAGAGAGAGAGAGAGAGAGAGAGAGAGAGAGAGAGACCGGGCGTACCGATCGGAAGCCGGCAGCATAGCTGTTCACAGTGGCGTAGTAGCACTCTCCCCATCCATGGTGCGTCGGCAGACCGACCGTGGGAAAGAATATCTTGCACGATCCCTCCAATCCCTTCTGTGTCTGCGTTCCCTGCCGCACGCAGAGCATGTGTGCAGTCGCATCGCTCCGCCTAGACCACACCACATTGTAGTTTGTACATTGTGTTGTGTGTCATGCTCACACTTGAAACATGTCGCCCGGTTTGCGGTAGTTGTAGTGGGCGCTGTCGTTGGTGACCATCTGAATCAATCGCACAGTCCGGCCCCGCCCACGCAGGCCCGCCCACTCACTCACCTGAGACACCACGTTGAATACGTGTCCTCCACCAGTCTTTTCAGCGTGATGATCATAGTTCTGCAGCAACTTGTACCGTCCCGGTTCGACTGGATCCAACCACACTAGGCCAACTTCTGGACGGATGGTGCCTTCTGATATGATAAGAGATTAGGACAGGGGGGGGGGGGCAGGAGAAAGAGAAAGAGAAAGAGAAAGAGAAAGAGAGAGAGAGAGAGAGAGAGAGAGAGAGTTGGTATAACGGCATGTGGAGGGGCAATGACGTCATCCACTCACGAACTATGCACTTGAACTCTTCATTCGTTTGTCCACTGGGATCGGCAAAGTACTGAAACAAACCATAAGGTTACATAAGGTATACCTTATGAAGTACCACAGAACACCATATTACGTCAGTACCGTTCCGAAGAAGCGCGTATTTCCTAGTTAGGTATACGGTACCCTACAGTACTCCAGCTACAGTACCCCGTACCGTTTCGAAGAAGCGCGAGTCGACGACGGCGCAGCACTTGGCGCGCGCCTCGTCAGAGAGAACCATGACGAAGGTGCACCTGCAACCCTTCTCTCTGCCGTTCCACTCCGGGTCCTCCGCCCTGCAACGGATACGGTACAAGTACTGTAGGGGGAACGGGGACACACCGATGGTTCTGAATATGCAAATACACCGATCAAACTCACGTATTGCCTATCTCCATCCAGTATCCAAATTCAGTTGTTACAGTATCCTTTGTTATGTCATCAGGAGTGAGGACGCGCTGGCGTATACCGTAATCGAACTTGCAGTGGCTGTGCAGTTCACGCATCTATAAAAGGAGAGGGATGAGGAGAGAAAGAGAGAGAGAGAGAGAGAGAGAGAGAGAGAGAGAGAGAGACCGGGCGTACCGATCGGAAGCCGGCAGCATAGCTGTTCACAGTGGCGTAGTAGCACTCTCCCCATTCATGGTGCGTCGGCAGACCGGCCGTGGGAAAGAATATCTTGCACGATCCCTCCAATCCCTTCTGTGTCTGCGTTCCCTGCCGCACGCAGAGCATGTGTGCAGTCGCATCGCTCCGCCTAGACCACACCACATTGTAGTTTGTACATTGTGTTGTGTGTCATGCTCACACTTGAAACATGTCGCCCGGTTTGCGGTAGTTGTAGTGGGCGCTGTCGTTGGTGACCATCTGAATCAATCGCACAGTCCGGCCCCGCCCACGCAGGCCCGCCCACTCACTCACCTGAGACACCACGTTGAATACGTGTCCTCCACCAGTCTTTTCAGCGTGATGATCATAGTTCTGCAGCAACTTGTACCGTCCCGGTTCGACTGGATCCAACCACACTAGGCCAACTTCTGGACGGATGGTGCCTTCTGATATGATAAGAGATTAGGACAGGGGGGGGGGGGGGCAGGAGAAAGAGAAAGAGAAAGAGAAAGAGAGAGAGAGAGAGAGAGAGAGAGAGAGAGAGAGAGAGTTGGTATAACGGCATGTGGAGGGGCAATGACGTCATCCACTCACGAACTATGCACTTGAACTCTTCATTCGTTTGTCCACTGGGATCGGCAAAGTACTGAAACAAGCCATAAGGTTACATAAGGTGTACCTTATGAAGTACCACAGTACACCATATTACGTCAGTACCGTTCCGAAGAAGCGCGTATTTCCTAGTTAGGTATACGGTACCCTACAGTACTCCAGCTACAGTACCCCGTACCGTTTCGAAGAAGCGCGAGTCGACGACGGCGCAGCACTTGGCGCGCGCCTCGTCAGAGAGAACCATGACGAAGGTGCACCTGCAACCCTTCTCTCTGCCGTTCGACTCCGGGTCCTCCGCCCTGCAACGGATACGGTACAAGTACTGTAGGGGGAACGGGAACCGGTGTGTTCCCGTTCCCCCTACAACGGTGTGTTTCTTCGGGTACTTGGCTGCGGCATCGGTGAATCCGCGTGTCGCGGCGGAGAGTGCGGGAGAAGGGGCAAGGAGGGGAAGTAGGATTGGAAGGAAGAGGAGCGGCAGCAGTCGCCTGAACAGATGACCGGGCGAGGAGGCGACCATGCTCGACTGATGTGGAATGACGGCGGCCGCCCGCTTTTATGCCGTCCGAGTCGCTCCATTTCAATTAGCCTACGCGTATGTAAAGCTGATTCGTCGCCGAAATATGCGGCTATTCGGCGCGAGCGATTAACAGCCAACGCGGATATGCAGATTACAGCGCGCAGTTGTGATAGTGATTTTCTCCGCCCGCTCTCCCACGCCACCTCCTAGTTTCTTGAATTTCGAAATTATTCGTTATATCGCAGCGAACCCTGGCTCCTGGCGCGTGACGTAAAGTGAAAGTTGACCGAGATTTTGTATAAAAGTAATAAAAGTCAAACTGATTATATCATTCAAATCGTCTTACTGTGAAAATGTCTGCAAGAATACGTGTGCACTGCAGTTTTTTTTGACTTCGTTCTACTATCAAGAAAGCCTGTTGATTACTCCAAACTAACCAATAGTCAGATTGGTCTAATTATTGAATTGTTTCTCAATTTTCCACGCAACATGTAGCAGTCACCGATCAAGAAAAAAGCGCCCTGTTCAAAGTGCTATCCGAAATTGAAGTGATTGCTGGTATTCGTTCTCGAAAACTAGCTGTCCAAGTGTTGTCAAAACATCACCGACTCGTAAAAATGATTGTTCGCACCACATTGGATCAATTTTTTTTAGTGTCCACGATTGAAACATTTATAAATAGTGGATAATGCTACGCATCCAATTATCAAATGCTCCTCGAATAGCGAGACTGTGGATAACGCGCGACTCAAGAAGAATCAAGTGCTGCACATCGAACGACTGTCGACGGATCAAAAACTCGTTCTACAATGATCTCTCGCTACGGTTTCGAAAACTGAAAAGTGAGCTAGACGTGAGAGACGACGGGAGACAAGGTTAATTGTCCTCTTCTCATTTGCAAACGTTTCATAATGCAATTGATGAAATATCTTTTAAAAGTATTTGCGTAAAGAGTCACTGCTTGTGGAAACCCAATTCAACAAAAGCACATGCATAAACAACTTTTCACTAACACAAACCTACTCTGTACAATCTCTATTTCTCTTTGTGAAACTCTTTTTTTCTATTCGTTTTACGATTCACAACAGTCTCTTTCGAACAGCTTTGTGGTATGGAAAAGTTGTTTATGCATGTGCTTTTGTTGAATTGGGTTTACACAAGCTCAAACAGTGACTCTTTACGCAAGTACTTTTGAGGCGGCTCTCAGGCACGCGCGCCGGCGCGTATATAGGGTAACGATCTTGCGTTTATGTCGGGCGCGAACGCTTGACCGAAGGGGACATTTTTGGCTGCGCGCCAACACATATAATAATCTTTATCTGCCAAGAGATTATAGAGACACAATAACACAACAGGAAATGTACAGCGTGGCAAATATTGAGCTGACCATAGGCTATCTGTATCAAACATCTAGTGGGGGGCTTATGGGGGGCTCCTACCGGACATATATAGTTACAACATTGCTGTTTTATAACATATGGGGGATGGGGGGAAGGGAATATACAAACACTTTGATAGAACAATACTATATAAAAAAATCGCGGCCTTTTTCGGCAATCGCCCCTTCTCGCCGGAGGCAGTTTCAAGGTCGGCCCTCAGCCAGTATTTCAGGTCACATGTGTTCTCGAGGCTATCAAAGTTTCAATCCATTGCTTTCTCCGTTCCTTCACTACGGCTCTTTTCTTTTCGCTATTTTTCATCAAAACGTCACTTTTTCGGCTCTCTAACTTCTCTCGCCGACGTCTCAGCGAGACGGCGTTTGCGCAGGCGTAAAAAGCGTGTTCGATTTGACACGTGTGCAGAAGTTGATGTCATTTTCTCACTTTTGAAAACCTGAAACAGTCACCCGGAAATCGATCGATTTCCCATTGCTCCCCAGATGGCTCAACTATTTCGCAATCGCTACCCTTTCCTGTCTGCCGCGCTTGCTCTCTCGCCCCGCCGCGTTCGATTAGAGGCGATTTCTCTCTCCGGGACACTCTTCTGGAGCTCGTCGCGGGCTTATCTTTGCGTTTCATGACGTGCAAATTGATATGGGCCTTCTAGAAGCTGCAAATGACGTCCCCTCCAATTTTCAGCAAAATTCGCCAACACTTTACGTGGTAAAGGAGGCGGGAATATCGTGTTTTCTCAACGATATCGTGTTCGCCGGACCGAATTACCCCTATTCCAATGGAAACGTTTTAAAAATTGACCTGTATAAGCTGGCTGGCACGCCATCGCGGGGTACACGGCGCCGAGGCGAGGCTATGTCGGCATGTTTCAAACAGAGTTATCTGTCGTAGTGGGTCACAGGGTCAACCGATCGGGGCGATCAATAGCTCTATTGATTCCTCTCGGCAAACCCGAGTTTACCTATCCAGTTCATGTTTCATAATTTAGAATTTCAATACTGAATATGAAGGTGTGAAGGTCACGATTTCGTTAATGTCAGTAATATCGTATGTGAAGTGAAAGTATATTATCTGTTAAAAAGTACTTGCGTAAAGATAGTAAGTTTGTCTTGACCCAATACAACAAAAGCGCATGCATAAAACGTTTACAAATACTAACACAAACCTGCACCTCTCTCTCCATCTTCTCCCTCCCTCCCTCTCTCTCTCTCTCTCTCTCTCTCTCTCTCTCTCTCTAATATTGACTTTTTCATTTGTATATTGTTATATTTCATCTGTTAGTGTCCACTGTCCGTTATGCGCAGGTTTGTGTTAGTGTTTGTAAACGTTTTGTGCATGCGCTTTTGTTGTATTGGGTCAAGACAAACTTACTATCTTTACGCAAGTACTTTTTAACAGATAATACATGTGCTTTTGTTAAATTTCATAAAAAATTTCTAATCTTTGGGCCTCGGCAGACTTATCGCAATCGCCGAATCGCCGGCGAATCGCTGGCGAATCGCTAACATTCGAAAACGCCAAGCTTGGCGATTCGGCGATTGCGATAAGTCTGCCGAGGCCCTTACTGATTCCCAAGCTCTGTCGTTCATTAGTACGCACAGAACTTTGATGTGACACATTTTATGATGTGACATGTGACAATGTTGCGTGTATATGATATGCAACTATATTTTTCTTTGTATTGTATAGAAACGATTTTAAACGACACTTTTCTCTGCATTTCGGTCGCCGTGGCGTAAGTGCATGTCTGCGCTCTCTGCCGACAGCGTGCTCTCTCGCGATTTCTCTGCGCGCCCTGCCCGCCTGCCGGGAGAGAGAGCTAGCCAGAGTGACGGGAACCACACACACACACCCACACGCTGGCCTGCCGCCTCATGGGTGCGCGCGATCGCTCATAACTTCTTTCGGATAAAATATACAAAAATGGCGTCAACCAGTGATCTGCCCTACGGAACCGTGCGAATCTAACTAACATGAATTGAATGAGTTCACATTGCTGCTAACATGACCTTTGGATATCGCTTCTTGAAAACTCTGGCGCGAGCCTTATCCTAAGCCAAAAGAGAGGGCGCTGCGCGCCCTCTCTAATTCGAAGTCAACATTTTCCCATATAGAGCATTAAATAAATCCTCTCGGCCGTCCGGATATCACTGTCTCTTTTTCATAGCACATGAATTTCACTTTCAGTACTGACATTGAATTGAGAAGACATGGACATGGTAAAAAAAAAAGTTCATTTGCTCATATTTCGCGATCGATTTTAGTTAGTGAAGGGGGAGGTGGTTTTCATTATGTACTCTCTCTCTCTCACACACACACTCTCTTTCTCTCACTCTTTCTCTCTATCTCTTTGTCTCTCTCTCTCTCTCTCTCTCTCTCTCTCTTTGTCTCTCACTTGCGATTGTGGTGGCTTAACTCATAGTTAGTTCATTCTTTCTTTCTCTTTCTACTGCGTGCACCCTTATTTTTATCAAACCAACAGACACCATAGCAAATTTAAGGGAGCCGGCAGGGGCAGACTAGCGGGCCGGAGGCTCGCTTCGCTCGCCTCCGGCCCGCTAGTGGCGGCGGCTTCGCCGCCGCATTGCGCGCCAAGGCTCGCGCGCCTTCGGCGCGCTCGCCTTTCTGCGATAGTAAGTAAAAAAAGATTTCTAACAGGATTCTACTTGAAAATGGAACGTTTGAGCTTTGTTTACTTTTTGTTTACTTCACTTATAAACAATAGTTATGAACTCAGTACTTGGTCTAGTACACGTTAGATACCTTTGAAATGAGATTTGCAATTGTTTACGTTTTTGTTTACTTGTTTACTGTTGTTGTTTACCAAAAATTTTGAACTCGTGTACTTGTTGCTTGTACCAAATATCAACTCTCCAAGTCCAAAACTGACAGAGTTCATATAGAAGTGTTACAAATTTCAGATTCCAAGTCCAGGGTTCTTAGTGAACCCATATAAGGAATTATGCAAATGAGGTGCCAGGTAAACGCGAGCGTCACAGGCCCATACCAAGTCTAACCCTTTAAGGGCAAGTGTCTAAGTCCACGCCATAGAGCTGGAGACCTCTGGACAAACAAACAAACAAACAGACACACGCCATAGCAAATTTAAGGGAGCCGGCCGGGGCAGACTAGCGGGCCGGAGGCTCGCTTCGCTCGCCTCCGGCCCGCTAGTGGCGGCGGCTTCGCCGCCGCATTGCGCGTCAAGGCTCGCGCGCCTCCGGCGCGCTCGCCTTTCTGCGATGATCCGTGAAAAAAAACAGGATTCTTCTTGAAAATAGAACGTTTGAGCTTTGTTTACTTGTTTACTTACTTTGTAAACAATATTTATGAACTGAATACTTGGTCTAGTACACGTTAGATACCTTTAGAACAAAATTTGGAGTTGTTTACTTTTTTGTTTACTTGTTTACATCTCAAATAAACAACAAAATCGAACTTAGTATTTTGTGTACTACATGTTAGACAGCTTTAAAACACATTTCTGAGTTGTTTACAAATTTTTTTACTTGTTCACATGACTTGTAAACAATAAATATGAACTGAGTACTTGGTCTAGTCCACGTTAGATACCTTCAAAAAGAGATTTGGAGTTGTTTACTTATTTGTTTACATGTTTACATGCCAAATAAACAACAAAATCAAACTCTGTACTTTGTGTACTTTATGTTAGAGTCATAAAAAACACATTTCTGAGTTGTTTACAGATTTGTTTACTTGTTTACATGACTTGTAAACAATAATTATGAACTGAGTACTTGGTCTAGTACACGTTAGATACCTTCAAAAAGAGATTTGGAGTTGTTTACCTATTTGTTTACTTGTTTACTGTTGTTGTTTACCAAAAATTTCGACGTTGTTTACTTGTTACGTGTACCAAGTATCAAGTCTCTAGGTCTAAAACTGACAGAGTTCATATAGAAACGTCACAAGTTTGAGATTCTAAGTCCAGAGTTCTTAGTAAACCCATAAAAGGAATTATGCAAATGAGGTGCCAGGTAAACGCGAGCGTCACAGGACCATATCAACTCTAACCCTATAAGGAGAAGTTTCTAGGTCCACGCCATAGAGCTGGAGACCTCTGGACAAACAAACAAACAAACAAACAAACAAACAAACAGACACACGCCATAGCAAATTTAAGGGAGCCGGCAGGGGCAGACTAGCGGCCGGAGGCTCGCTTCGCTCGCCTCCGGCCGCTAGTGGCGGCGCTTCGCGCCGCGTTCGCTCCAAGGCTCGCGCGCCTTCGGCGCGCTCGCCTTTCCGCTGTATAATCTCTAACTATATAGTCATAGCATAACTTTTAACAACAACTCTGAACTCAGTAGTCGGTCTAGTACACGTTAGATACCTAATAAATGAGATTTGTACTTGTTTACTTTTTTGTTTACTTGTTTACATGCCAATTAAACAACAAAATAAAACTCTGTACTTTGTGTACTTCATGTTAGAGACTTTTAAAACACATTTCTGAGTTGTTTACTGTAAACAATAAACATGAACTCAGTACTCGGTCTAGTACACGTTAAATACTTTTTAAATGAGATTTGGAGTTGTTTTCTTAGTTGTTTACTACTTTTTACTGTTGTTGTTTACCAAAAACTTGGAACCTGTGTACTTGTTGTTTGTACCAAGTATGAAGTGTCTAGGTGGAAAACCGACTGAGAAACGATTTTTACAATTTGAAAACTATTTTAGAGACAACATTTACCGTATTTGGGAATATGCAAATGAGGTGATATTATGAAATCTGATTATCGACACTTATCGTGTCATAACCCTGAAAGGGTATCTTCATATCTCAAAAATAAGATGAAGTTTACATAGAAGTTCTGAAAACTGGAACTTTGAACATATGTTTATTGTTTACTTGTTTGTTTACTTGTTTACTTGTTTTGTTTACCTAAATTATAAGTCTTGTGTACTTGTTATATGTACCAAGTAGTGACAGTGTACCTGTGAAATGAAGCGAGTTATAACAAAAATTTGGTCGAAAAGTGTCATTTTCAGTCTATGTCCAGGTGTCAGGTTGCTAGTGAACCCCTATAAGGAGTTATGCAAATGAGATGAAAAAATTTATGTGCCGACTCATTGAGTAATCTAACTTAAGTCTGAAAGGTCAGCTCGAGTCCTCTACCCAGAAACTCTGTACGTGAGCGGACAACAAACTCCATAGGAAATTTTAGGGGGGGGAGAGTGGCGACTAGCGGCCGGAGGCTCGCTTCGCTCGCCTCCGGCCGCTAGTGGCGGCGCTTCGCGCCGCGTTTGCTCCAAGGCTCGCGCGCCTTCGGCGCGCTCGCCTTTCCGCTCTAAAACCTCTAAATAATACCTCTTAAATGAAAAATTGTGTTGTTTACTTCTTTGTTTACTTGTTGACATGAGTTGTTTACTATCATAAATGTACTTGTGTACTTGTGTTATGGTATGAGTATGAAGTGTCTACATTGCAAACTAACAAAGTTATTAAGGTTTCCGAGATTGTTTACATAATTTGTTTACTTGTTTACTTGTTTACATAATATCTTTACTAAAAGTTTTGTCTTAGTTAGGTTGTTGTATGGTGTGAATATGAACTGTCTACCTCAATTCGTTATTGAGTTATAGTGAAAAGTCTATTTTCGAGTCAAAGTCCAAAGTCCCTCTCGTAGAACCCATATAAGGAATTATGCAAATGAGATGTCTGAATTATGCTGACATCCCAGGGACCATAGAACCTTAACTCTAATACTCATAACATAATTTCAAACAACAATTCTGAACTCAGTACTTGGTCTAGTACACGTTAGGTACCTTTTAAATGAGATTTGGAGTTGTTCACAAATTTGTTTACTTGTTTACATTTCTCGTAAACAACAAATTTGAACTCAGTACATGGTCTAGTACACGTTAGATACCTCTTAAATGAAAAATTGTGTTGTTTACTTCTTTGTTTACTTGTTGACATGAGTTGTTTACTATCATAAATGTACTTGTGTTATGGTATGAGTATGAAGTGTCTACATTGCAAACTAACAAAGTTATTAAGGTTTCCGAGATTGTTTACATAATTTGTTTACTTGTTTACTTGTTTACATAATATCTTTACTAAAAGTTTTGTCTTAGTTAGGTTGTTGTATGGTGTGAATATGAACTGTCTACCTCAATTCGTTATTGAGTTATAGTGAAAAGTCTATTTTCGAGTCAAAGTCCAAAGTCCCTCTCGTAGAACCCATATAAGGAATTATGCAAATGAGATGTCTGAATTATGCTGACATCCCAGGGACCATAGAACCTTAACTCTAATACTCATAACATAATTTCAAACAACAATTCTGAACTCAGTACTTGGTCTAGTACACGTTAGGTACCTTTTAAATGAGATTTGGAGTTGTTTACAAATTTGTTTACTTGTTTACATTTCTCGTAAACAACAAATTTGAACTCAGTACATGGTCTAGTACACGTTAGATACCTCTTAAATGAAAAATTGTGTTGTTTACTTCTTTGTTTACTTGTTGACATGAGTTGTTTACTATCATAAATGTACTTGTGTACTTGTGTTATGGTATGAGTATGAAGTGTCTACATTGCAAACTAACAAAGTTATTAAGGTTTCCGAGATTGTTTACATAATTTGTTTACTTGTTTACTTGTTTATATAATATCTTTACTAAAAGTTTTGTCTTAGTTAGGTTGTTGTATGGTGTGAATATGAACTGTCTACCTCAATTCGTTATTGAGTTATAGTGAAAAGTCTATTTTCGAGTCAAAGTCCAAAGTCCCTCTCGTAGAACCCATATAAGGAATTATGCAAATGAGATGTCTGAATTATGCTGACATCCCAGGGACCATAGAACCTTAACTCTAATACTCATAACATAATTTCAAACAACAATTCTGAACTCAGTACTTGGTCTAGTACACGTTAGGTACCTTTTAAATGAGATTTGGAGTTGTTTACAAATTTGTTTACTTGTTTACATTTCTCGTAAACAACAAATTTGAACTCAGTACATGGTCTAGTACACGTTAGATACCTCTTAAATGAAAAATTGTGTTGTTTACTTCTTTGTTTACTTGTTGACATGAGTTGTTTACTATCATAAATGTACTTGTGTACTTGTGTTATGGTATGAGTATGAAGTGTCTACATTGCAAACTAACAAAGTTATTAAGGTTTCCGAGATTGTTTACATAATTTGTTTACTTGTTTACTTGTTTACATAATATCTTTACTAAAAGTTTTGTCTTAGTTAGGTTGTTGTATGGTGTGAATATGAACTGTCTACCTCAATTCGTTATTGAGTTATAGTGAAAAGTCTATTTTCGAGTCAAAGTCCAAAGTCCCTCTCGTAGAACCCATATAAGGAATTATGCAAATGAGATGTCTGAATTATGCTGACATCCCAGGGACCATAGAACCTTAACTCTAAAAGGGCATCTCTGAGTCTCGTTCCGTAAGAGCTGTACCTCAGCTGACATACCTTAACCATAGGAAATTTTAGGGGGAGAGAGGCGACTAGCGGCCGGAGGCTCGCTTCGCTCGCCTCCGGCCGCTAGTGGCGGCGCTTCGCGCCGCGTTTGCTCCAAGGCTCGCGCGCCTTCGGCGCGCTCGCCTTTCCGCTGTATAATCTCTAAATATATAGTCATAACATAACTTTAAAAACAACTTTGAACTCAGTACTCGGTCTAGTACACGTTAGATACCTAATAAATGAGATTTGTACTTGTTTACTTTTTGGCTTACTTGTTTTCATGTCAAATAAGCAATAAAATAGAAATGAGTACTTTGTGTACTACACGTTAGAGACTTTAAAAACACATTTCTGAGTTGTTTACAAACTTGTTTACTCGTTTACTTCACTTGTAAACAACAAATATGAACTCAGTACTTGGTCTAGTACACGTTAGATACCTTAAAAATGAGATTTGGAGTTGTTTACTTATTTGTTTACTTGTTTACTGTTGTTTTTTACCAAAAATTTCGAACTTGTTTACTTGTTACGTGTACCGAGTATGAACCTTTTAGCTCAAAAACGAACCAAGTTATCAAATTGAATGTGATTCTGAGTAATTAAAAGTGAAATTTTAAAAATAAATTAAAATTTAAAAATTAGATAAAAATTTGGAAAAATTCACAGTGCAAGGTGTTAAGGTACTGATAATTAAACAACAAAATCCAGCTCTCAACTCTCGCTCAGTAAAAAGTTACGAACCAGTTTTCTGTATACCAAATATGGAATATGCAAATGAGGTGTCAGAGAAACGATTGCGTGCCAGACCCTAACGATGCTTAACCCTAAAAGGAGAGCCCCGAGACTTGAATGAGTAATGAGTTCTGAGGTGGGACAAACGGCATCTGACATTTTAGGGGAGGAGAGAGGCGACTAGCGGGACGGAGGCTCGCTTCGCTCGCCTCCGGCCCGCTAGTGGCGGCGGCTTCGCCGCCGCATTGCGCTCCGAGGCTCGCGCGCCTTCGGCGCGCTCGCCTTCGGCGCGCTCGCCTCTCTGCGTCAAATCATCAAAGCTTCAAATCTGAACTCTACTACAGCTCCAGTACACATCAGACTTGGAAATCTCAAGTTTTATAGTTGTTTACATTTTTGTTTACTTGTTTACATGACTTGTAAACATTAGATATGAACTCTCCTTTGGGTCTAGTTTACATCAAACATCGGAATCTGAAGTTATGGAGTTGTTTACAACTCTGTTCACTTGTTTACCTGACTTATAAGCATCTGAAATGAACTTTTTATCGAGTCTAGTACACTTTAGATATCAAAATCTCTAGTTTTGGAGTTGTTTACATTTTTGTTTACTTGTTTACCTGACTTGTAAACACTACATTGTAACTCTCCGTCTGGTCTAGTTTCGATTAGACAAGTAAATCAGAAGATTTGGAGTTGTTTACTTTTTTGTTTACTTGTTTACCTGTTTTGTTTACGTAAACATCGTACTTGTTTACTTGTTACCTATACCAAGTATGAAGTTCGTAAAAGTAATATAAGCTGAGAAATGCACATGACCTTATTTGGAATATGTAAATAAGGTGAATGAGGACGAATTGTTTATCTAAAAATTAGTACTCGTTTACTTGTTACCTGTACAAAATATGAACCTTCTACCTCGACAAATAACCGAGTTATGAATTTTTAAATATTTCTGAGCATTTAATGTGTTTTTTTTTTGAAAAAAAAATGAAAAATCAAAAAAATAGCTAAAATTCTGGTAATTTGCATACGAGATGGTATTGATACACTGATAATTAAATGATAAAATCCAGTTTCCAACTATCTCATTAGTGGACCCAGTAGATGGTTTTGTAATCTGACACTGAAAACAAACACTTATTTTGTGTGTAGTTTGCTTCCTTGTTTACTTGTTTACCTGAATTGTTCACCCAAAGCGAGATACTTATCTACATGTTAGTTGTAGAAAGTATCAGTATTGCTACAAGTTTGTGGAGAAAGTTATTGGGACTCAAATGTGAAAAGTGGTCAAAAAATCGATATTTTCAGGTGTATCTACCTGTGCAGGTGAGCTAGGTAAATAAATCTGAGCGGTGACCGTGTGGTCAAGGAACCCATCAAAACGTACCAAGTTGACAAGATTTGAACTTCTGACTCTTGAGATATGTGCCCGGACAAAGAAACATATGCCATAGCAAATTTTATACAGCCCCAGCCGGGGCGACTAGCGGCCGGAGGCTCGCTTCGCTCGCCTCCGGCCGCTAGTGGCGGCGCTTCGCGCCGCGTTCGCTTCAAGGCTCGCGCGCCTACGGCGCGCTCGCCTTTCCGCTGTATAACCTATAAATATGTACTCATAACCTCACTTTAAACAACAAATCTGAACTCAGTACCCGGTCTAGTCCGAGTCAGATGCCTATTAAATGAGATTTGTATTTGTTTACTTTGTTTACTTGTTTGTATGTTTAAATAAACAATAAAATCGAACTGAGTACTTTGTATACTACACGTTAGAGACCTTTAAAACAAATTTCTGAGTTGTTTACAAACTTGTTTACTTGTTTACTTCACTTGTAAACAACAAATATGAACTGATTACTTGGTCTAGTACACGTTAGATACCTTTAAAATGAGATTTGGAGTTGTTTACTTTTTTGTTTACTTGTTTACTATTGTTGTTTACCAAAAAAATTGAACTTGTTTACTTGTTACCTGTACCGAGTATGAACCTTTTAGCTCAAAAACGAACAAAGTTATCAAATTGACGGTGATTCTGAGTAATTAAAAGTGAAATTTTAAAAATAAATTAAAATTCAAAAATTAGATAAAAATCTGGAAAAATTCACAGTGCAAGGTGTTAAGGTACTGATAATTAAACAACAAAATCCAGCTCTCAACTCTCGCTCAGTAAAAAGTTACGAACCAGTTTTCTGTATACCAAATATGGAATATGCAAATGAGGTGTCAGAGAAACGATTGCGTGCCAGACCCTAACGATGCTTAACCCTAAAAGGAGAGCCCCGAGACTTGAATGAGTAATGAGTTCTGAGGTGGGACAAACGGCATCTGACATTTTAGGGGGGGAGAGAGGCGACTAGCGCGCTTCGCGCGCTAGAAATATAGGTATAAAATAGAGAAGAAAATTATCTATCGATTGATATATAGATTGACTTGATATTTGCTCTGGAAGTATTATTAGGAGCTGTGCTAGAAGTGCTGTTGTCAGTCTTCCAGTAGATGACTGATCTTCAATTATTTCCTTATTTTTTTTATTTTCAGTAATTTTAAATAATTAGAAAGTGTCACAGTCTATCTGGTTGATAGTATCTGGTTGATTGCTTTTCTACAGATGTATTTACTATGCTCATAGAAGGCGCTCCGGCACGCTCCGCTGTCAGAGCCTATCAGTAGATCAGTAATAAAAATAACAATTTAATTATCACTGATACTGATATGCATTTTCTTTGACTCTCTGATCTTTTACTTTCTCGTATGTACATAGAAAGCGCTTCGGCGCGCTTCGCGCCCCTTCGCGGTCAAAGCCGATCAGTATATCAGTAATTATAATAATATATTGATCACTGATACTGATATGCATTATCTCCTACTTTCTGATCTTTCAATCTCTCGTTTGCACATAGAAAGCGCTCCGGCACGCTTCGCGCGCACCCGCGGTCGAAGTATATTAGTAGATCAGTAAAATTAAGAATATCTTGATCACTGCTAATGATATGCATTTTCTCCGACTCTCTGATCGTTCACTTTCTCGTATGCACATAGAAAGCGCTCCGGCACGCTTCGCGCGCCTCCGCGGTCAAAGCTGATCAGTAGATCAGTAATTATAATAATATACTGATCACTGATACTGATATGCATTTTCTCCGACTCTCTGATTTTTTACTCTTTCGTATGCACTTAGAGGGCGCTCCGGCACGCTCCGCGCGCCTCCGCGTTAAAACTCTATCAGTAGCTGGTTGACAATTATTAGTTATCACGGATCTAATATTATAAAATCTCTACTCTCGCCTTTGATCACAGACAGCCGCTCCGCGCCCCTCAGCGGTCAAATTCTATCAGTAGCTGGTTGACAATTATTAGTTATCACGGATCTAATATTATAAAATATCTTCTCTCGCCTATGATCATAAATAGCCGCTCCGCGCGCCTCCGCGGTCAAATCCTATCAGTAGCTGGTTGACAATGATTAGTTATCACGGATCTAATAATATAAAATATCTACTCTCGCCTACGATCATAGACAGCCGCTCCGCGCGTCTCCGCGGTCAAATTCTATCAGTAGATCAGTAATAATAAGAATATATTGATCACTGCTACTGATATGAAGTTTCTCCGAATCTCTGATCGTTAATTTTCTCGTATGCACATAGAAAGCGCTCCGGCACGCTTCGCGCGCCTCCGCGGTCAAAGCCGTTCAGTAGATCAGTAATTATAATCATATATTGAACACTGATACTAATATGCATTCTTTCCTACTCTCTGATCTTTCACTCTCTCGTATGCACATACATAGAGGGCGCTCCGGCACACTCCGCGGTAAAGCCTATCAGAAGCTAGTTGACAATTTTTATTTATTAGATATACAAATATAATTTATAGTTATCACTGGGCTTTTATTATAAAATCAAGAGAGAGAGAGAGAGAGAGAGAGAGAGAGAGAGAGAGAGAGAGAGAGAGACGAAAGAGAGAGCGAGAGAGAGAAAAACGAAAGAGAGAGAGAGAGAGAGAGAGAGAGAGAGGGAGAGAGGGAGAGAAAGAGAGAGAGAGAGAGAGAGAGAGAGAGAGAGAGAGATGAGAAAAGGAATTGGATGAGAAAAGAAGGTTACATAGTGTTTTGCCTCGCCTCACTTCCCTGATTGAAGGTAGAATGTCTTTAGTGCATACAGTTATATTTGTATTGTGTTTGCTCAGAATATAGAATTTGCACAGTTTGTGAAGTGTGGTGAGCTGTTTCGTAGTGCGTGGTGATGTTCTCGCTCATTTGCACAATTGACTGTCTTTTTCTCTGACATCAGACAGACTGGCAGCTGGCGCACTCTCACCGCGCCACACTCTCTCGTCGCGGGGCAATAAAGTGGCGTCGATTAGAGGAATTTAATTGATAGCGGGCGTCAGAGGTCACAAAAAGATGCAAATTTTGGAAGAAGTGTAGTGGCCACCTATTTGCATGTTGTAGTAAAGGGAGATCTGACACGGTTGCCTAGTTTTCTTGAACAGCCCGCGACAACTGTTTGGTGTCGCCTCGCCTCGACTAAATCACTTCGTGAAAGGAAACCAGGAGGAATTATGAAAAGATTACGGGCAGATTTGTAGGTGAGGGAGTGTAGAGGAGTGACGTCGAAACCGTTTCTCGAAAGCTGAAGTCTGCGATTCGCAGTACTCGTTCTTGTAAGGTCTACTCGATGCAACCGTTCAACGACCTAACCGTCTCTTCATCTGACACACTATTTCGCCTGTTTTCTGTCTGACTCTCTCGGATTACGCGCTATTTCGTCGGACTTTCTCGAGCTTATAGCTCCGCGGATATGAGAGATATGATAAAATAAAGATTTTGGGAGCATCTCCAGACCGAGGGCTTTACAGCCATACCAAATTTAGCCGGATCCATGCATCGGTGGCCTTTGTGGAGCCATGTATGGACGGACACCATAGGGCATTTTGCACATACAGGCGCAGCGGCGCTGCGACTAGCGCGCTTCGCGCGCTAGAAATTAAAGTTTGAAAAGTGGAAAAAATTTTCTATCGATTGATATATAGATTGACTTGATATGTGGTCTGGAAGTGCTATTAGGAGCTGTGCTAGAAGTGATGTTGTCAGAGTCTTCCAGTAGATGACTTATCTTTATATATTTCCTTGTTTTTTTATCTATAGTATTATAAAATATTCAGGAAGTGTCACAGTCTATTAGTAGCTGGTTGACAGTTACTGCTTTTCTACAGATATTGTATTTACTATGCTCATAGAAGACGCTCCGGCACGATGCCGCGTGCCTTCGCGGTGAAAACCTATCCGTAGCTGGTTGACAATTATTAGTTATCATCTACTATCTACTCTCTCCTATGCTTGAGAAGGCGCTCCGGCACGCTCCGCACCGCCTCCGCGGCTAAAGCTTATCAGTAGCTGGTTAACAACTATAAGTTATCCACTGATCTACTATCTACTCTCTCCTATGATCATAGAAAGAGCTCCGGCACGCTCCGCGCGCCTCCGCGGACAAAACCTATCATTAGCTGGTTGACAATTGTTAGTTATCACCGATCTAATATCATAAAATTTCTACTCTCTCCTATGCTCATAGAAGGCGCTCCGGCACGCTCCGCGAGCCTCCGCGGTCAAAACCTATCAGTAGCTGGTTGACAATTATTAGTTATCACTGATCTAATATCTTTTCTCTCCTATGCTCAGAAAAGGCGCTCCGGCACGCTCCGCGCGCCTTCGCGGTCAAAACAGATCAGTAGCTGGTTGACAACTATTAGTTATCATCTACTATCTACTCTCGCCTATGATCATATAAAGCGCTCCGGCACGCTCCGCGCGCCTCCGCGGTCAAAACCTATCAGTAGCTGGTTCACAATTATTAGTTATCACCGATCTAACGGTAAAAATCTATCAGTAGCCGGTTGACGATTTTTAGTTATCACCGATCTAATATCATAAAATTTCTACTCTGGCCTTGATCATAGAATGTCCTCCGGCACGCTCCGCGCGCATCCGCGGTCAAAGCCGATCAGTAGATCAATAATAATAACAAAATATTGATCACTGATACTGATATGCATTTTCTCCGACTCTCTGATCTTTCACTCTCTCGTATGCTTACAGAGGGCGCTCCGGCACGCTCCGCGCGCCTCCGCGGTCAAAGCCGATCAGCAGCTAGTTGACAATTCTTTCTTTATTAGTTATCACTGATCTAACACCATAAAATATAAGCGAGAGAGAGAGAGAGACGAAGAGAGGGATGAGAAAGGGAGGTTGTAAAGCGTACTACATAGTAGCATTCTTTCGCCTCGCCTCACTTCCCTGATTGAATATATAATGAGTGCATGTAGTATTGTTTTATTGTATCTGCTCAGAATATAGACTTTGCACAGTTTGTTGGAGTGTGGTGAGCTGTTTCGTAGTGCATGGTGATATTCGCGCTCATTTGCACAATTTACTGTTTCTTTCTCTGACAGCGGACAGACTGGCAGCTGGCGCACTCTCACCTCGCCACACTCTCTCGTCGCGGGGCAATAAAACGACGTCGATTAAAGGAATCCGCGGATAGCAGACGATAGAGGTCACAAAAAGATGCAAATTTTGGTAGAAGTGTAGTGGCCACCTATATGCATGTTGTAGTAAAGGGAGATCTTACACGGTTGCCTAGTTTTCTTGAACAGCCCGCGACAAATGTTTGGTGTCGCCTCGCCTCGACTAAATCACTTCGTGAAAGGAAACCAGGAGGAATTATAAAAAGATTACGGGCAGATTTGTAGGTAAGGGAGTGTAGAGGAGTGACGTCGAAACCGTTTCTCGAATGCTGAAGTCTGCGATTCGCAGTACTCGTTCTTGTAAGGTCTACTCGCCGCAGCCGATTCGTCAGTGACCTGTCTCTTCATCTGACACACTATCTCGCCTCTTTTCTGTCTGACGCTCTCTGATTACGCGCTATTTCGTCGGACTTTCTTGAGCTTATTGCTCCGGGGATTTGAGAGATAAAAGGGTGGAGGTTTAAACTGAGCATCTACAGATCGAGAGCTTTCCGGCAATATCAAATTTAGCGAAATCCATAGAGCCGTGGCGCAGGGAAAACCATGTACGGATGTACACCATAGGACATTTAGACAGACCGGCGCAGCGGGCGCTGCGACTAGCGGCCGGAGGCTCGCTGCGCTCGCCTCCGGCCGCTAGATGTGCTTTAGAACAAGTCAAACACATGATGTGCACCAAACATCTTGGATTTGTTTACTTGTTACCTGTACCAAGTATCAAGTTTGTATCTACAATAGGAGCTGAGCTAAGAACATGATTTTATTTAGGATATTGAAATGAAATTAAATAAATTGTATACCAACAAGTTTGTACTCAAGAGAAATAGAGAGAGAAAGAGAGAGAGAGAGAGAGAGAAAGAGAGAGAGAGAGAGAGAGAGAAAGAGAGAGAGAGAGAGAGAGAGAGAGAGAGAAAGAAAGAAAGAAAGAAAGAAAGAAAGAAAGAAAGAAAGAAAGAAAGAAAGAAAGAAAGAAAGAGAGAAAGAGAAATAGAGAGATAGAGAGAGAAAGAGAGAGAGAAACGATCTTACTTGTGGCCTGACCTGTAGTGTGACCTGCTCTGACAGTTTCACGGCCTCTTCTCTCAAAGGCGGTCCGCGCTTTATTGACTGCAGCGTACGCTGAGTGTACTTTGTGTGCGAATTTTGTTTCAAATGATATGTTTTTGTATGTTTTATACTAAGGCGTGGATTGTGTACAGCTTTGTCATGTCTTGATTCGTGATATCAGTAACAGTAAACAGTGATTACATTCTATTTCATCAATTTGTTTCGTTCATTTCCACTATCATATCCCGGTAGACACGTTTCTTTGTTGATTGCAAATAATGATACAAGTCTGTGGTAACGATTACTTGTAGTGGCCAGTACGTTTCTATCGCATGATGCTAACATCTACGAGCACTGTGCTTCACGAAATGTGAGTGTTTTTACATTCTACTTTTTTTTTTTACTTTTGTTCCGTGTCATATTTCACTTGTGAGAGTTTAACAGTGACTGAATAATGTTATAACTTTTGCATAGTACCTTTTTTTGATAATATTGATACGTATCTGTACACATTTCGAGAAAATATAGCCATATGAATTTGGCAAAACATTTTTGGGGGTCGGGGACCCGATCCCCTCGCTCGGAAACAAGCGATAGGCCGCCAGTCGCGCACACTGCCACTGGACTATGCGGCCTTGAGAATATGACCTGGCGTTTTGAAAGTCATGCCACTAACAGCGCGTTGTTTTGAGAGATGCACGAAGTTTGACCGATATGAGCATATCCCATATATGTTTGAGTTATACATATATTTTTTTCGATTCGATTGAGATATAGATCTCACTGGTTGTGTGTGTGAGAGAGAGTAAGTGAGTTCGTGAGAGAGAGAGAGAGAGAGAGTGAGTGAGTGAGTGAGTGAGTGAGTGAGTGAGTGAGTGAGAGAGAGGGAGAGAGAGAGAGAGAGAGAGAGACTCAGATGAATGTGGAAAGTGTGTCATCATAGTGATCGTTCATGCCCATGTCAATCGGTGGCTCTTCTTCGTCATGAGTGATGTCTTTCTCGGAACATTTGCATATGATGTGATGGAATGATGCACATTGTGTCTAACAAGTGACAGTGATGACTCACTATGTTTCATTTCCAGTCTCTTGTCGGGCAATGGGGCGAGTAGTGGCATGAGATCTTTGCAGTGATGCTTGTATCCGAGCCTTCCGAGCAGGTGGATGAGCACTTAACAGAGCGGGTCCATCAAGAGACTGAAATGTATACATTAAATTCCTATTGACCAGAGCGATCATGATGATGAAGTACATACTGCGATGAGTGAAAAAAACGTGAAAAATTACGTAGTTTCACCTGCAATACGATAGCAGTCTTTTCTTTCCGGAATGAATGTATAAGACGAGAAGAGGCCAGGGATCGAGCGGGCGGCCGGTCTTCTCAGTGAATGAGTAATACGGTCTGTCCTTCGCGCACAAGTCCATACGTCTTCAGAAGGGGATTATCTCTACCTCCCCCTCTCTCTCCATGCATCTCTCCCTCTCTCTCTCTCCCTCTCTCTCTCTCTCTCTCCGCGAGCGCGCGTCCCAGTAGATTAAACTGAGTGAAATCTCAAGTGTCTTTACGTGTAATGATTTTGTTCTGAATGTGAGAATTTATATTAATAACAGAAAAAAACAATTAATATTTATACACATATTTGAATGGTATGAGTAATTACAAAAAAAATAACTTGTGAAGAACAGTAGACAACTGAGTCAATTTTCTGCTTGCCCACTCCTCCATTTCTCCCTCCTCGGAGTGCACAGTGCGCACGTTCTGGGCTCCCACCCCGGTCTCTCCAACGTCCATCGGCTCGAATCCGTCGTCTGCCTCCTCCTCCAGGTTTACGTCTGCCATCTCCTCTATTCTCAGTCTTCAAAGCTCCTTTGAGGAGTGGGGATAGCATTGCATGGACGGCCTTGGCATTCCCTCTCTCCCCCTCTCTCTCACTCTCTCTCTCTCTCTCTCTCTCTTTCTTTCTTTCTTTCTCTTTCTCTGTTTCTCTCTTTCTCTCTTTCTCTCTCTTTCTCTCTCTTTCTCTCTATTTCTCTCTCTTTCTCTCTCTTTCTCTCTCTTTCTCTCTTTCTCTCTGTCTCTCTCTCTCTCTCTCTCTCTCTCTTCCTCCCTCCCTCCCTCCCTTCCTCCCCCCGTTGGAACATGGGATAAGAGAAGGAGGAATGAGAAATGGCAACTGTCGTGGTATGTAGTGAGTACTGGTGTAGTTGAGAAACAGACTCTCTCTCTCTCTCTCTCTCTCTCTCTCTCTATCTATATCTTTCTTTCTATCTCTCTCTCTTTCCGCCCCTCCCCTCTTCTCCCACTTTTTTCTGATTTGTATCGTCTTCTTCTTGTGCGATGAGAAAAGATTGCGTGTGAGACGAAAGAGAAGGGAGTAATGGCAACCGTCGTGGTAGTGAGTACTGGTGTAGTTGAGACACAGACACCAAATATGTATATTGCATTCTGAGATATAGTGAAAACAAACTGTAAAAAAAGAGAAAAATAAACAGAACAAATAAACAAAACAATGACGTATGTGTAATGTACAAATAAATTCAATATGTTATATACATTTATCTTCAAATTTTTAACAATAATGATAATGTGACCATCCTGCATATCTGCATTAGTCTACAATAGTGATGAATAGTGAAAACAATATGTACAATATGAATAACAACAACGAGATACGAGAATCTATGTACAAATGAGAACAACAAGGAACAATTTGGTTCAGAATACAGACATATTCCTGGACATCAAATGAAACTCGCAATAGTATCATGAGTCAACAGAACAGTCTACTCAAACTCCCTCTCAATCTCCATCTCGAGTTCCCTCTCATACTCACTCTCCTCATCCGTCTCCTCCTCCCCCTCACTGTCCATGTCCTCGTCTCCGGACTCGTCCATCTCCATCGCCTGCGCCTCGCCCTCTCCCTCTCCGGCGTCTCCGCCCTCCTCCATCCCGTCCTCGCTCTCGTCTCCTCCCATCCTCACGCCCTCCTCACCCTCACCCAACATTACCTCGATTGCCTTCGGGTACACGATGTTGCGCATCTGACAGAGGGATGCGCGGTGGCCGTGGCGACACTCCTTGTGTGCCGGAACAGACTGAAATTTGTCATCTCTCTCTCCTTCCCACCCCTTTCTCTCGCCTCTCTCGTCTTTCTTCACCTGCATGGATGTGAAGATCCGGATCGAGTTCCGATCACGCACCCTGCTCATGGCAACAAACAACTGACCATGGCTGAAGACCGGGTTGGTGAGGATCAAACCCACCTACAAGAAACAAACTATAATATCTAGTAATAAAGGCTCGCCTTTCCCAGAGTGGCTCCCTGTGCCTTGTTGATAGTGATGGCAAAGGCCAGCCGGATCGGGAACTGAAAACGGGAGAAGAGCGCTTTGCCCGTCTCCGAGTGTTGGAGCAGCATCCTGAAACCATCGTACCCATATATTTTTGACTCTTTTCCTCTCTCTCCTTCCCTGCATTTTCTCTTTCCCTTTCTCCCTCCCTCCCTCTCTCCCTCTCTCACTCACTTGCTCAGATCGAACTCCTCCTCGTTCTCATCGTCGATCCTCTGCACGACCAGCGAGTGTTCCCTCTGAAAGCAAAACAACTAAGTATATACTGAATGATCTCACCATCTTGCGAATGATGATCCGCGTGCCGTTGGTCAATCCTCGACGCACATCTACGTTTTTGATCAACATGCAGGTCGCACCGAGCGAAAAGAAAAAAGAATTCATTCAACCTATTGTCAATCAGATACCTTGAGGTGGAGAGCGTGAGGCGGCATTCCGGTGGGGCACTGCTTGTGGCAGTCCTCTGGAGCGAGCTGCAGTCCTCCTGTCGAATCCGGCGAGTCGATCGACAGGTAGGTGTGCTCCGAGTAGCTTCCCTCTGTCTCAATTCTCGGCATCCTCTCCAGCACCTGACATCAACAAATGATCACAATGAAGCAAGTATCCACCCACCATCTGGTTGTACTGCTCCACGTGGTCGTTGGTCAAAGCGAGAATGCAGCTGTCCACTCTCTTCTCCTCCACCTCCATCTCGTCGAACGTCCAGTCGACGACATCTTGCGGAGACGGGAGAAACATGGGGAAGCATTCCGAGCACACCTACAAACACCTCACGTTCTTTCTGTGATTCCTCTTTCATTCTCTCTCTCTCTCTCTCTCTCTCTCTCTCTCACTCTCTCTCTCTCTCTCTCGCTCCTTCTCTTTCTTTTCACTCTTTTATCCACTCACTTGCACAGTGCCGTCTCGGGTATCGACGCCATCTCCGATCTGCCTGATCAGCGCCGCGTAGTCCTCGTCGTCCACTGCGCGCATGTTCTTCTCCAGAACAGTCTTCTCCGCCTCATCCCACATCGGGTGGTTGATGAGTGACTCCACCAGTACCTGGTCTCCCTCGAGGTCCTTGATGATTGGCAGCGTCTGTAATCAGTATCTCTCTTCTTTCTTTTCTCATTCTTCTATTTCCACTCTTTCTATTCTCACTCAATCCAAACAATTTTTTGCTCTTAATCTCTCCGGATGAACTGTACACAAGTACATGTATACTCAAGTACCGTATACACAAGTATTACCAATTAGTGCATACCCAAGTAGTGCAGTAAATCCAAGTACCGTATACCTGTATAACCAAGTACTGTATATCCGCACGCCACGCACCCCAAATGACCACGTATACTTGTAAAACCAAATACCGTATACCCACGTCCTCAACTACTTTCGCAGATTCACGTAACAGCTTAGCCAAGTACCGTCAAAGTCAACAATATAGGTTAGTGGTGGACGTCGATTGATAGTTAGCTGATAACATCGGTGTGCGTTGGTAGAATCGATAATATATTTTTTCTCACCTGTCGGTAGTCTCCGACCAGAATGACCTTCTTGCCACCGAAAAATACGTCGATTCCAGTGGCCTTCCTGAGAAGCTGGTCGAGCAGGTCGATGATCTCGCAGTAGAGCATTGACATCTCGTCAATGACGAACAGCTCTGTCTGCAAACATTTCTCTCAGTCTTCCTCTCTCCCTCCGTTTTTTTTTCCTCTCTCTCTTCTCCTCCCCCCTTTTCCCTCCCCCCTCTCTCTCCTGATAATCTAATAATTTTGTTAACCTCGATGAGCTCTTTCTCCTTTCCACTCCAGCCAGTGATCTTGGAGTACAGCTCTCCATCCGCTTTCGTGTTGATCCAAAAGTGGCGGTGCAGAGTCCGACCCTCCGGAAGGAGATGAGCTGCACATCCCGTGTATGCCAGACAAGTGGCCTACAAGATTATGATTGTGAAGAAAATGAGCGAGCGAATTGAGGGAACCAGAGAGACGCACCTTCTTGCCCTCATCTAGGACAGCGTAGTAGATAGCTCGTAGCAGCGTGGTCTTGCCGCATCCGCCAGAACCCAGCACGATCTGCGGCTTCCATACACCTTAACAAAACATTTCATTTGATCGTCTAGATAATCAAGTATCATCAATCTCGACCTGTTTCATCACTTTTTTTAAATTATGTATATTTTTATAAAGATGAAGAGCAACAAGCAAAACTCACTTTCCTCCCGATCCATCTCCTCCTCGTCCTCTCGGATCGTGTTCATGATCCGGTTGAAGATGGCCCTCTGCTCAGAGTTCAGCATATCCTGTAAAGTACGAATCTCATAGACTGTCTCTCTTTCTCTGAAGTCTTCCTCTCACTTAAAACGGGGGGACCTCCCCCCTCTCTTTCGTTTTTGGTCTCTCTCTCTCTCTCTCTCTCTCGCTCTCTGCTGTCTCTCATTTTCACTCAGAACATGAAAAGTATCTCTCTCTCTCCCTCTCTCTCTCTCTCTCTTTCTCTCTCTCTATCTCTCTCTTTCTCTCTCTTTCTTTCTCTTTCTCTGCTGTCTCTCATTCTCACTCTGAACGTGAGAAGTATCTCTCTCTCTCACTCACTCTTTTTCTCTCTCTCTCTCTTTCTCTTTTTCTCTGCTGTCTCTCATTCTCACTCAGAACGTGAGAACTCTCTCTCTCTCTCTTTCTCTATCTCTCTCTCTCTCTCTCTCTCTCTCTCTCTTTCTCTCTCTCTCTCTCTCTCCCTCCCTCCCTATCTCTCTCTCTCTCACCCTGGTCTCCTTGGCCAGTTGCTGCACACTCTTCCCCTGCTCCACGACGAGGTCGTCGATGAAGTCGTCCTCGTCCTGTGCCGTCTTGTCCAGCATTGTCCAGTCTGCTCCCGGAAGTCCGAACTGCTCCAACGAGCAGTCGTGTCTTGCCAGCATAGTCTCAAATAGTTCAATTCAATTCTGAACCAATAAAAGTATGTACCTGAAGAGCAGCGAGGAGGATCTGCATCTGCCTGTTTTGCCTGTCCGTTTTGGCTCTGTGCAGAAACATCGCGTCCGCATTCTCCTCCAACATCTCGAGTGGAAGATCCTATAACACCAGTATTCATGACAACTGGTATCGAGAGAGGGGGAGGGAAGGAGTAAGAAACGAAAAAAACGGGTAGGACAGTAGCGGATTACTGTAAATTACCGTAATATGACTGTTAGACAATATATCGAAATTAGGCCTAAAAGCAAACGAAACTGAAGAACGGAGAAATCATCTCACTTTGCTCGGTCCTCCATGAACAAGGAGAAGAACGAAAAAGCGCGCGACTCTGCGGGGCGACACATCCGAAGAGGCAACCTCCCTGAGCGCCTTCCTCAGCTGCAGGTCGTCCGTCAGCAGGTCCAGCTCGGCCGCAGCCTCCGCGAACGTCGAGCACACACGGCCGTTCACCTGAACCAATGATATCTTACTTGCGCTAGTTCCCGAATACTCTCCATTTCAATTTATGTCCTTTCTTCACTGATAATTGTACGTACATACTGTTTTCGAAATTCATATTGTCTACTCACAGTCGCAAATTTCCGGAACGAATCAGCTCCTCTCACGTTGCTGAACAACAGCCTCAACGCGTAGTTCTCTCTTCGGGATGGATCCACGGGTCGGAGACGGAGAATAGGCTGAACGATTTCATGTTTCATGCTTATCGTTTCTCTCAGTTATCGCTATCTGTTTCTCTTTTGTAATCTCGCTCTCTCTCTTTCTCTCTCTCTCTCTATGTCTTTATATTTATCTCTCTCTCCCATCCCTGCACTCACCGGATGAAGCCTCTGCTTGCGCGTCCTCCGCGTCCACTTGTAGCCGAACCGTTTCTTCTCGTACTTGAAGTGCTTGATGGCCTCGTTGATGGTGTAGCGGTGGGCCAGTTCGTCCTTGCTGTTCAGCTCCAGCCAACCCTCAATCACCGACAGGGACTCATGCGAGTCGATCTCCGCGAGAATCTGAAAGCATTTTTATTTCCCCCCTTTCTCTCTTTTTATCTCTCTCACTCTCTTTCTTTCTCTATTCTTCCCTCTCTCTTTCCCTCGCACCTCCTCATAGTCGTCCTCCTTGTCGAACACGACAGCCGCATTCCTTGGAAGATGCACGCTCGCAAACCGTACCTCGTGTGAGATCTAAATATTATCAAAAATACCATAGTGCGCATGCTAACAAACTATTTCAATGCAACTTCATAAGACACGTTACATTCCCACTCACTCGAGAGATGGGTAGATCACGAATGGACCACATGGCCTGGTTGGCGGTGATCAGCATGCGAGTGGTCCACTGCGCATACTCGTCAAAAATGACGACATTCTTGAGACCGGGCGGCAGAGGCTCCTCCAACAACTGGAAAGAGAAACTTGCTCGCTCGCTCGTTTCCCCCCTCTTGCTCTCTCTCCATCTCATTTTGTTTTCCCTCTCTTTCTCTTTTATTTCCCTCTTTTTCTCAGCTTGTCTTTCTTTGTCTCTTATCCCCACCTCGAGCTCCTTCAACAGTTTCTGCGAGTCCTCGTCGAGATGCTTTCTCTGGGTGGCGTTGAGATCCAGAGACGATGGAATCAAGCACTGCAATATTGATTTCATCCCGTACCCCCCCCCCTCCTCTCTCTCTCTCTCTCTCTCTCTCTCTTTCTGTTTGTGTCTGCGCGTTTGTGTCTGTCGATCTTGATTTCATCACACCGTTTCTGTTCCAGACTCACGTGGTCGAATGTGGTCATGTCCGGCAGTCCCTCGTGGCTGCCGTCGTTGGCCACCACACTGTCGATCAGCTCGCACAGCGCACGATCAAACCCCTGAAAGCACTCTTTCACTTTTTCTCTCTCTCTTTTATCTCGTTCTCTCACCTTGAACAAATACTTGTACATGTATTTGCAGCAGAATACACTGGAACACGCCTCCACATTGCAGTGGCTGCGGTACTTCTTGAGGATGTACGCGTTGTAGGGCACAACCCAGCTGAAATCATTCACAAAAGTAGCGTACAATAGCAATTTACATAACAAATTACTTGGGTATACAGTATACGGTAATACGGTATTTGGGTAAACGGTATACGGTACTTAAGTATACGGTATACGGTATATGGGTATACGGTACTTGAGTATACGGTATACGGTATTTGGGCATATGGTATACGGTATACGGTACTTGAGTGTACGGTATACGGTATTTGGGTGAAAGGTATACGGTACTTAAGTACACGGTATACGGTTTTGGGATATATGGTATACGGTACTTGAGTATACGGTATACGGTACTCGAGTATACGGTATACGGTATTTGGGTAAACGGTATACGGTATTTGGGCATATGGTATACGGTACTTGGGTAAAAAAAAATTGAAATGGATGATATGTGGTATACGGTATTCAGCACTTGGGTATACGAAAAAGTGAGAAAGGGGAGAGAAAGAGAAAGAAAGAGAGAGGGAGAGAAAGAGAAAGAGAGACTCACCTATTATCCGCCCAGTACTTGTTCCGTCCGGTGGTCTCCACCTTCTCTCCCTTCGGACGCGCCGGTTCTGCGTAACCGTTCTCGCGCATCCTGGTGAAGTCGGAGAACGGCTTGGGGAATCCCTTGGAGCACAGTGGAGCGTCCGGGTTCTTCGCATCGACTCTGTAAAAAGAAATGTATATTTTATTCCTCCCTCATTTCTCCCTCATTTCTCTCTCTCTCTCTCTTTCTCTCTCTCTCTCTCTCCCTCACCGACAAAAGGCGGTCTTGTTGGGATGGAATCCGTTCCTGTCCCTCTTGCTGCATGGTTTATGCACCATAAACTGCAATACCAAGTCGCGCAGTTCCGGGTCTTCCTCCTCGGTCGGAATGGAGGCGCGCACGTACTTGTCCACCTTCTCTACCGTGTCCAGCCTCTCCTATAGCATTCTTTTTATGCCAATTCTTAACTCCCTTTCGCTCGTTTACTCTTTCATTTGTTGTCTCTTTCTCTCTTTCTCTGCATTCCTTCTCACCTCCAGAGTGATGAGGCAGTGAACGTGGGGCATGCCTCTCGCCTGGAACTCCAGCGACCATGCGTACGCGGCCACCTTGCCGAATCCGCCTTCCTCGATGATCTCATCCATTAGAGACGTCATCTTCTGGTAAAACACCTGAAAACAGTTTCAAAATTTAGTGTTCCTATGTGTTTCATTCTTACATAAACGATTACGTTGTGTATGTTTAATTTTTTATACACCGGCACACAAACAATTCATATCGTACATTTGTGTCGCACTCACCCGGTTCACCAGATCGGGCGCGTCGCACCACTTCTGCCCCGGTAGCAGCTGCCTCTGGATTTCGCCCCAGACAGGCGAGCCTAAGATTGCGTCTCTCTCTCTATCTCTCTCTCTCTCTCACCTGTGAATGTGACGAACAGGTCGGGCGAGCCGACCTCGTTCATCACTGCCATCGCCTTCTCGGCTTGCGCCCGCATATAGCGGGGCGACCCCTTCACTTCGGCATGGGCCACCATCTGCAAAAAAATCTGTCTTTACATTTCGTTTTTTTGCTCCTCTGGTTTCCTCTCTCTCCCCCCCCCCCTCTCTTTCTCTCTCTCTCTCTCTCTATCTCTCTCTCTCTCTCTCTCGTTGCTCCCGCTTTTCTTGTTTCTCTCTCTCTCTCTATTTCTTTCCCCACTCACGATCGCTCCGAGATCCACGTGCATCTTGGCAGCGGTGGCTCTGTGGCGGAGGAAGGCGTTGGACTGGTGGATGTCCGCCCTGTCCTCTCTCGAATGCGAGACGCGCAGCTTCTCTACCTTCTCGCTCAGCTGGAACAGATACAATCCATTCAACTCATTAAAATACGACAGTTATAAACAAGTATTTGAATGTTATAATAATATATGTCTCTCACCTCCATCGCAGAGCATCTTCTTTTCTCCACTCTCTTCCTCTTCAAGAAGTCGTGTCTGTAAGAATAATGTACACAAAACAATTTAAAATGAATTCATGAAAACGCTGCAACCGTCGCTCACCTTGCTCGGAGAATGCGCATCGACCAGTCCTCCACATACAGTTGGCCGAGTCCGCACTGCGAGTAGACTGGGTGGTACATCTCCTCGATCTGTTTGGCGGTGGTGCGCAGAAGGAAGCAGGCGTACTCGCGCATCGACATGCGACTCGTGCGCTCTAAGCGAGTTGGGGTTAGAGAGAGATAGAGATAGAGATAGAGATAGAGAGAGAGAGAGAGAGAGAGAGAGAGAGAGAGAGAGAGAGACTCACTCTCTTGATGGTGAACACGAATCTTCCTTGCCGGCAGAGAAGAAGCGACAGTAGAGACTGCAGGAGACTCTTCTTCCTAAATGATTTATAACTTAAATTGCAAGTTATTTTTTAAAAATCAAGTTCAAAGACTATTTTTAAATTAGAAGTGCATTGTTAACAGGTAAAAGCATTATAAAATGTAAACAATGATTACTGTATCAATAACGTCGAATTATATTGAAACTTAATTACTTAATCTCACTTCATCTGCTTCGAAGAAGTCACGGTCATACGCGATGAGGGAAGCGGTGCGAGGGACGCGACTCGAACGCACCGTTGCTTCTCCCGGCTCGTTGCAGTTGACGGGAGCTGACAAAGAAAGATAAATTTTGTTAGAACGAATGCGTGTGAAAATGAGAGATGGAAACATACTTGTTCCATACCTGTATCGAACTCGTCATCTTCCATTGTCCACTCTGCGCGAAGACCTTGCTGATCTTGCGTCTCTCCCTCTGCCACATCACTCTCGCGATCATCTGAATGAGTATTTTCAACGCATTCAATTTCCCTTCATCCTCTTCACCCGTCTCTCTTATTCGTTATCCAAACGCTCAATTAGTATCGACTTCCCAAAAGGGACACGGTGTGACTCCTAAATCTGTCCTCCCTTCTCCCTCCTTTGAATAGATCACATATAATATCATACGTCACAGTATGCCGCTCATCATTGTGCATATATTGTGTGAGTCAATTGTGTCATTCCCCTCCTTCCCCTTCTCTCCTGATAACTGATCGATATTACTTCAATCAATCGCTTATCATATGTCATAACATGGCACAGTATGCCGTTCATCAATCTATGTCTCTCTCTTTCTCTCTCTCTCTCTCTCTCTCTCTTCCGAACTACATGCGTGAATGTTTCTCTCTCACCTTCTCCTCCGACATCGTGGTGCATGTATGCAGTCTCCTCTCCTCCCTCTCCTTCGATCGTCTCCCTTCCCTCGTCAACCGGATCTGTGGGAGGAAAACATAAATCAATAAATCATTCCACCCACCTTGATCGCCTTGCTCGTCTCCCTCTTCAAGTGGCTCTGCTTGCGGCAGCTGGTCTGCTCTCGGGAGGCGTGGTCCTGTCGAGTGGTCAGCTAAACATTCAATAATTTGGGATAGGGATTTAACAAAAAAACACTTGTCGTTATTAAAGTCAATGCATTGCATTATATATAATACTGTACTGTATAGATCTCTTTTCTCTTTCTCATTTATGAACTGACTTGGTGAGACTCCGATACGCTTGTCGGAGAAAGTGGGCGGCAACATCGACTTGGACTTGGAGTCATAACCGAGTTCGGCCATGGTGTGGATGAGTGGGTACGTGAGAGGCTCCAGCAGCGGACTGAACACAATTACTCAGATCTTCATCTCTCTCTCTCGTATGTACATACCTGAAGTACGGGAGCGGCTTGGATTTCCCTGAGTGGATGTACTCGACGGTCAGCTTGGGTCCTTCGACCGGCCGTCCCTCCTTGTCCACCTCACTGAGCAGCACTGTGTCCTCGTCACGCAGACGATTGAAAGTGCCCTAAAACAAATACATCATTTATGGTAAATAAAATAGTTTATGAGATGACATCATAATAGTACATTGCCGAAGTGAAAATGTATCGAGTATACTCACTTTGTGCACTGTCGGATCCGCCCTTTCCTTGAGCGTACGGTAAGCGGTGTGAATCACCAGCCACCGCTTGCGCAAGCTCTCCCTCATCACATTGCGCACCTCTCTCCCTGCCTGCTTGTACAACATAGCCAGCGGGTTGTACTTGAAGAGGCATCGGGCGAGTTCATCAACTGCCTGTAAGCACTTCTATCTTCCCCCCCTCTCTCTCTGTCTCTCTCTCTCTCGCTCTCTCTCTCTTTTTTCCACTCCACTCACGAGTCGGATGTCTGCGGCCATGTGCTTGTCTCTGTCCTCCGGGTTCTGAATGTACCGCTGCAGTTCCTCGGAGAATGTCACTTCCGGGTACTGTCCAGTGCCGGACCAGATCTGTCCGAACATTCTCTTGCCATTCGGATACTGCGGAAGAACAGACGACAACGAGTGAGACGGCATACCACGAGTCTGGAATCACAGTTGGAATAACATGCTTGAAATTCATTATATATAAGTAATGGGTAAAATGGCTATCTGTCCGTTATATCTACTCATTTCTCCTAAACTTACCTGTGTTTCAAGTCAATGTTTGCATGTATTTTTCACCTTGCGCGCTGGCACGCCGTGTTTCACGATCACTTCGCTCCTGTTGGTCGACGCGAACGCCAGGCACTTGTTGATCACAGCGGAGTTCTGCTGCACGATCCTGTAAGAAGACAATGCTCTAATCTCTCTCTCTCCCGTTCTCTCTCTCTCCCGTTCTCTCTCTCTCTCTCTCTCTCTCTCTCTCTCTTTCTCTTTTCTCACTCTACTCACGGCGCCTTGAGAACCTCCAAAATCTCTGTGGGTCGTTCCTTCCAGTCATCCGGTTTGTACTGTCCACCCATGCAGCACTTGATCCGGGTCGACTCGCCTCGCAGGTACATGGCGCCGCAGTGCTCGCACTCTTCCTCCATGTCTCCCACGTCCAACAACTCCACACCCTCGCTGCGAGACAGAAATCCAGCTGAACAGTTTTTATTTGAAATCAACTCTAAGACATTATTACCACATGTGTAATCATCTGCAACCCACCACGTTTTGTTGCATATCGTCGCTCTGCTCTTTTCTCGCTTTCCGCTTCTCTTTCATCGTACGACACTGGAATTCGCAATTTTCACAATGACATGTGAATACTGAGATAAAAGTAGAAAAATGATCACTGAGTGTACTGACTGGATTGTCTTCTTTCGATTGAACGAGTCATCTCTCCATACAAGCGAACGTCGTGCGCATCGGATGTTTCTTAATACGAAAGCGTTTTAGCGGAAGTAGTAAATTTTATTATGAAAATTTCAAGAGAAATAAACGCACCAAAGAATCTTGAGTGAACGGATCTGTGTGATTGGATCCGTATGCGATCCGAGTGCTCAGTAGATGACTCTGATGTTCAACAGATCGCCCCGGCTGGGGCTATATAAAATTTGCTATGGTCCTTGTGTGTTTGCCTGTCCGGGCACATAACTCAAGCGACACTGCACATTCACGGCTCATACTCTAAACTTAACATTCTTTTTGTGACAGCATGCAATCGTTTCATTTTCACAATCACAGCTCTTCTTACCGTATGACTTTACTAACAACTTGACATAGCCTGAAAAACTTTTCACCCATATGCTCAGTCCATGTTTCAAGATGTGAATCTAATATTGTAAACTTAGACTCAACACACTAAAATGACTTGACACACGTCACTAGGACTCATTCCGATAACTCCTTGTATGGGTTTATATAGAATTTCCAAAATTTCAGAAGGACATAACTGAAGACTGAAGAAACATTTCACACTCAAACTACAAAATTAATATCAACTAATCACTCTTAATAGACACACATTAGCATAGGTTCCTATCTAATTTCCTTGAATGGGTTCACTAACAACTCGGTTCACTTCTATGTAAACCTACCTTCAAACCTCATATTTTTTCATGAAACTTGCACAGTAACATAAAACACGCATGTTATTTACAGTTTTACAGTTTCATTTCGAAAAACCAGTTCAAAAAAGTTTTACAGCAATTTTCATTTTCTGACAGGATCAATCACGTAAGATGCAAAACGCAAAAACCTTGAATATCTTTGTTTGTTTTGAAGACTGAAATTTCAAACTTCAGCTGATGATAGAAGACACTTGGCCGTTCACACCATTTCAATTTCAAATGAAATACTCATTCCGTTTTCAAAATATAAATATTCAAATTTTCGTAAAAATTTTACATTTTCGATCATAACTTCTTTCGTTTTCAATATTAATTTTTCAAATTTGTATGGTAAATCACTCTATTAGCCACAATCAACACAAATACGTATGCTCAACCCTATTACTGAAAATAAAAATCATATTTCATGATTCACTAGATCAACTACAATCCCTTACTATATAAGAGTTGAGACCTGGATTTTGCACCGTAATTCATAACTCAAAAACTAATATTTACTGACAAAGTTTCAGATTTTTCGCTTCACTGTGGAAGGATTTCACTTTTTCAAAAAACCTTGATTTTCAACTAAATGTGGCTCATTTTTGCAGTTGAGCATATTGACCGCTGACAGGATCAATCAGGCAAGATGCAAAACGTAAAATACAGTAGATCTAAGTTACAAATTCTTAGAAAAACTATTTTAATTCTCTCATTCCTTTCACCAATGACACCTTAGGTCCTGAGTACCTGTCAGGTACCGTCTCACCTGTCGCCTCTCACATATCACCTGAGATAAATTAGCATAAACTTCAAATCTCACTTTACGACCCTGTAACTTTCGTCTAGATGAGAGTTGGCACCTGGATTTTCCTATTTAATTATCACTACCGTAATACCTTCGTTCATGAATTATTTCAGATTTGTATTTAATGTTTGAATATTAATTAATTTTTCAATTTCCGCCTTTTTAATACTCAGAAATGTTATAAAATTTATAACTTTGTTATTTTTTGAGGTAGAAGGTTCATACTTGGTACAGGTAACAAGTAAATAATTACAATTTTTTAGGTAAACAACTCAGGTCAACAAGTAAACAAAAAAGTAAACAACTCCAAATCTCCTGATTTTGATATCTAATCGATACTAAACCTTCATGAGAGTTTAGGTATAGTGTTTACAAGTCATGTAAACAAGTAAACAAAACTGTAAACAAGTCCGAAACTGTAGATTTTGATATCTAAAGTGTACTAGACTCAATGAAGAGTTTGTATCTGATGTTTACATGACAAGTAAACAAGTAAACAAAGTTGTAAACAACTCCAAAACTAGAGATTTTGATGTCTCATGTGTACTAGACCCATAGGAGAATTCAGATTTGAAGTTTTGATGAGTTAACGCGGAGAGGCGAGCGCGCCGAAGGCGCGCGAGCCTCGGAGCGCAGTGCGGCGGCGAAGCCGCCGCCACTAGCGGGCCGGAGGCGAGCGAAGCGAGCCTCCGGCCCGCTAGTCGCCTTTTCTACTAAAATGTCCTATTGTCTCTGTCCGTCATTCCAGAGTCATAACTAGCTTCAAACTCAACCAATTCACATGAAACTTGGTAGAAAGTTGTATTCCTTTGCAAGGACGACGACAAAATTCAGGCACCTCTCAACTCCTCCTCTACGTCCATATTTGGTCAAAAAACCACCAAAAATGGTCACTTTTGCACTTTTTCTTGTGTGTCCGCGAACATAACTCCGTTCCTACCGAACCGATTTGCGTCAAACTTTGCAAAAAGTTTACAAAGTACTTCAGGATGCAGTCCACTTTGTGATTACTCTCCAATTACACTCATTGCCTTTATTTAGTAGAAAAACCTCAAAATTCGCCGATTTTGGTGGTGTCCGCTGCAAAAGCTTCTCACCTAAGAAACAGTTTCGCTTCTTGTTCTGTAAGTACTTTCAACAAATAGTTCTGTCACTAACCTGCAATTTTCATCATCATTGGTTACGGTGTAAGGAAAATATAGCCAAATTAGCAAGAGCCGCGCGCGCGCTCTCGCCTCACTTTTGCGATTTTTAGTATTTCCGCGGTCATAACTCGATTCATACAGAACCAGTTTGCATGAAACTCATAAGATAGTTGAGTTCACGTCTTCTGGTGCAGTCCATTCTGTGACAGTTCTCAATTTTGCTTTCATTACCTTTTTTATGGTCGAAAACCACCAAAAATAGACACTTTTGCACCTTTTCTTGTGTGTCCGCGGGCATATCTCCGTTTCTACTGAACCGATTTGCGTGAAACTTCTCAGAAAGATTACATATTACTTCAGGACGCAGTCCACTTCGTGATTACTCTCCAATTACACTCATTGCCTATATTTCGAAGAAAAACCACGAAAGTAATCGATTTTGTTGCTGTTCGCAGCGAACGTGTCTCATCTAAGAAACATCTTCGCTTCTTTTTCCGTAAATACGTTCAACAAATAGTTTCAACAAAAAGAGCGTACCTGCCAAATTCAGCGTTATTGGTTACGGTGTGAGGAACATATTGTCCAATCATCAAAAGATGCGCGCGCCCTCGCATTTCTTTACGATTTTGATTAGTTCCGCGTTCACGACTTGATTCATACTAAACCAATTTGTATGAAACTTTGCAGATAGTTGAGTTCACGTCCTCGGCTGTAGTCCACCTCCTCAATTTTGCTTTCAGTATCCGGTTAAAAAAACATCAAAATCTCGCTGTCCGGCAGCGGAAGCTCCATGTCCAAGCAAAAGTTTTACTTCAATCTCTAAAAATGCATTGACAAAGAACGGAGAGAGAGAGAGAGAGAGAGGGAGAGAGGAAAAGTTAGAGAGAAGCATATAGATATATATAGAGAAAGGCAGCGGAAAAAGAGGAAGAGTTAGATAAAAAAGGGAAGGGAGAGATAGAGAGAGACAGAGAGAGAAAGAGAGAGAGAGAATGCGAGAATAAAAGAGGGCGAGAGGTTGCAGTAGCAAAGCTCGTAGCATTAAAACTAAAAGAAATACGAGGAGAAAGAGAGAGAAAGAAAGAGAAAAAAGAGAGAGAAAGAAAGAGAAAAAAAAGAGAGAGAGAGAGAGAGAGAGCAGAGAAAGAGAGAGAGGAAGCAGAGAGAGAGAGAGAGAGAGAGAGAGAGAGAGAGAGAGAGAGAGAGAGGGAAGAGAGAGAGAGAGTTTTTATGAGCAAAGGAAAGTATAGTTCAGAAAAAAAGTATAATGATTATCATTGATCTATGTATTCATAGATATTGATAGCGGAGCGGGAGCGCGCGGCACCGTGCAGGTGCTCTTTCCGTATACGCGAGGACATTCAAATTCAAAAATATACATAGATCTACTGACTTGTACAACGGAGGTACGCGGCAGCTAACCAAAGCACTTGCAGACCAGGTATTATTATTGCATTGCCTCTAGACCACATTATCAGTGCAATCAATACATCAATCGACTAATCTTCTCTACTTTAATAACCAGTTTCACTCGAAATGTTATGAAATTGTAAAAAAAAACACAGTATTATTGATCATAACAAAAACTTGAGTTTCTATTCTATTCTATGAGTTTCTATTCTATTCTTCTTATTTTCATGATCTAGCGCGGAGGCGCGCGACAGCGCGCCGAAGCGCTAGTCGCCTTTTCTACTAAAATGTCCTATTGTCTCTGTCCGTCATTCCAGAGTCATAACTAGCTTCAAACTCAACCAATTCACATGAAACTTGGTAGAAAGTTGTATTCCTTTGCAAGGACGACGACAAAATTCAGGCACCTCTCAACTCCTCCTCTACGTCCATATTTGGTCAAAAAACCACCAAAAATGGTCACTTTTGCACTTTTTCTTGTGTGTCCGCGAACATAACTCCGTTCCTACCGAACCGATTTGCGTCAAACTTTGCAAAAAGTTTACAAAGTACTTCAGGATGCAGTCCACTTTGTGATTACTCTCCAATTACACTCATTGCCTTTATTTAGTAGAAAAACCTCAAAATTCGCCGATTTTGGTGGTGTCCGCTGCAAAAGCTTCTCACCTAAGAAACAGTTTCGCTTCTTGTTCTGTAAGTACTTTCAACAAATAGTTCTGTCACTAACCTGCAATTTTCATCATCATTGGTTACGGTGTAAGGAAAATATAGCCAAATTAGCAAGAGCCGCGCGCGCGCTCTCGCCTCACTTTTGCGATTTTTAGTATTTCCGCGGTCATAACTCGATTCATACAGAACCAGTTTGCATGAAACTCATAAGATAGTTGAGTTCACGTCTTCTGGTGCAGTCCATTCTGTGACAGTTCTCAATTTTGCTTTCATTACCTTTTTTATGGTCGAAAACCACCAAAAATAGACACTTTTGCACCTTTTCTTGTGTGTCCGCGGGCATATCTCCGTTTCTACTGAACCGATTTGCGTGAAACTTCTCAGAAAGATTACATATTACTTCAGGACGCAGTCCACTTCGTGATTACTCTCCAATTACACTCATTGCCTATATTTCGAAGAAAAACCACGAAAGTAATCGATTTTGTTGCTGTTCGCAGCGAACGTGTCTCATCTAAGAAACATCTTCGCTTCTTTTTCCGTAAATACGTTCAACAAATAGTTTCAACAAAAAGAGCGTACCTGCCAAATTCAGCGTTATTGGTTACGGTGTGAGGAACATATTGTCCAATCATCAAAAGATGCGCGCGCCCTCGCAATTCTTTACGATTTTGATTAGTTCCGCGTTCACGACTTGATTCATACTAAACCAATTTGTATGAAACTTTGCAGATAGTTGAGTTTACGTCCTCGGCTGTAGTCCACCTCCTCAATTTTGCTTTCAGTATCCGGTTAAAAAAACATCAAAATCTCGCTGTCCGGCAGCGGAAGCTCCATGTCCAAGCAAAAGTTTTACTTCAATCTCTAAAAATGCATTGACAAAGAACGGAGAGAGAGAGAGAGAGGGAGAGAGGAAAAGTTAGAGAGAAGCATATAGATATATATAGAGAAAGGCAGCGGAAAAAGAGGAAGAGGGAAAAAAGGAAGAGTTAGATAAAAAAGGGAAGGGAGAGATAGAGAGAGACAGAGAGAGAAAGAGAGAGAGAGAGAATGCGAGAATAAAAGAGGGCGAGAGGTTGCAGTAGCAAAGCTCGTAGCATTAAAACTAAAAGAAATACGAGGAGAAAGAGAGAGAAAGAAAGAGAAAAAAGAGAGAGAAAGAAAGAGAAAAAAAAGAGAGAGAGAGAGAGAGAGCAGAGAAAGAGAGAGAGGAAGCAGAGAGAGAGAGAGAGAGAGAGAGAGAGAGAGAGAGAGAGAGGGAAGAGAGAGAGAGAGTTTTTATGAGCAAAGGAAAGTATAGTTCAGAAAAAAAGTATAATGATTATCATTGATCTATGTATTCATAGATATTGATAGCGGAGCGGGAGCGCGCGGCACCGTGCAGGTGCTCTTTCCGTATACGCGAGGACATTCAAATTCAAAAATATACATAGATCTACTGACTTGTACAACGGAGGTACGCGGCAGCTAACCAAAGCACTTGCAGACCAGGTATTATTATTGCATTGCCTCTAGACCACATTATCAGTGCAATCAATACATCAATCGACTAATCTTCTCTACTTTAATAACCAGTTTCACTCGAAATGTTATGAAATTGTAAAAAAAACACACAGTATTATTGATCATAACAAAAACTTGAGTTTCTATTCTATTCTATGAGTTTCTATTCTATTCTTCTTATTTTCATGATCTAGCGCGGAGGCGCGCGACAGCGCGCCGAAGCGCTAGTCGCCTTTTCTACTAAAATGTCCTATTGTCTCTGTCCGTCATTCCAGAGTCATAACTAGCTTCAAACTCAACCAATTCACATGAAACTTGGTAGAAAGTTGTATTCCTTTGCAAGGACGACGACAAAATTCAGGCACCTCTCAACTCCTCCTCTACGTCCATATTTGGTCAAAAAACCACCAAAAATGGTCACTTTTGCACTTTTTCTTGTGTGTCCGCGAACATAACTCCGTTCCTACCGAACCGATTTGCGTCAAACTTTGCAAAAAGTTTACAAAGTACTTCAGGATGCAGTCCACTTTGTGATTACTCTCCAATTACACTCATTGCCTTTATTTAGTAGAAAAACCTCAAAATTCGCCGATTTTGGTGGTGTCCGCTGCAAAAGCTTCTCACCTAAGAAACAGTTTCGCTTCTTGTTCTGTAAGTACTTTCAACAAATAGTTCTGTCACTAACCTGCAATTTTCATCATCATTGGTTACGGTGTAAGGAAAATATAGCCAAATTAGCAAGAGCCGCGCGCGCGCTCTCGCCTCACTTTTGCGATTTTTAGTATTTCCGCGGTCATAACTCGATTCATACAGAACCAGTTTGCATGAAACTCATAAGATAGTTGAGTTCACGTCTTCTGGTGCAGTCCATTCTGTGACAGTTCTCAATTTTGCTTTCATTACCTTTTTTATGGTCGAAAACCACCAAAAATAGACACTTTTGCACCTTTTCTTGTGTGTCCGCGGGCATATCTCCGTTTCTACTGAACCGATTTGCGTGAAACTTCTCAGAAAGATTACATATTACTTCAGGACGCAGTCCACTTCGTGATTACTCTCCAATTACACTCATTGCCTATATTTCGAAGAAAAACCACGAAAGTAATCGATTTTGTTGCTGTTCGCAGCGAACGTGTCTCATCTAAGAAACATCTTCGCTTCTTTTTCCGTAAATACGTTCAACAAATAGTTTCAACAAAAAGAGCGTACCTGCCAAATTCAGCGTTATTGGTTACGGTGTGAGGAACATATTGTCCAATCATCAAAAGATGCGCGCGCCCTCGCATTTCTTTACGATTTTGATTAGTTCCGCGTTCACGACTTGATTCATACTAAACCAATTTGTATGAAACTTTGCAGATAGTTGAGTTTACGTCCTCGGCTGTAGTCCACCTCCTCAATTTTGCTTTCAGTATCCGGTTAAAAAAACATCAAAATCTCGCTGTCCGGCAGCGGAAGCTCCATGTCCAAGCAAAAGTTTTACTTCAATCTCTAAAAATGCATTGACAAAGAACGGAGAGAGAGAGAGAGAGAGGGAGAGAGGAAAAGTTAGAGAGAAGCATATAGATATATATAGAGAAAGGCAGCAGAAAAAGAGGAAGAGTTAGATAAAAAAGGGAAGGGAGAGATAGAGAGAGACAGAGAGAGAAAGAGAGAGAGAGAATGCGAGAATAAAAGAGGGCGAGAGGTTGCAGTAGCAAAGCTCGTAGCATTAAAACTAAAAGAAATACGAGGAGAAAGAGAGATAAAGAAAGAGAAAAAAGAGAGAGAAAGAAAGAGAAAAAAAAGAGAGAGAGAGAGAGAGAGAGCAGAGAAAGAGAGAGAGGAAGCAGAGAGAGAGAGAGAGAGAGAGAGAGAGAGAGAGAGAGAGAGAGAGAGAGGGAAGAGAGAGAGAGAGTTTTTATGAGCAAAGGAAAGTATAGTTCAGAAAAAAAGTATAATGATTATCATTGATCTATGTATTCATAGATATTGATAGCGGAGCGGGAGCGCGCGGCACCGTGCAGGTGCTCTTTCCGTATACGCGAGGACATTCAAATTCAAAAATATACATAGATCTACTGACTTGTACAACGGAGGTACGCGGCAGCTAACCAAAGCACTTGCAGACCAGGTATTATTATTGCATTGCCTCTAGACCACATTATCAGTGCAATCAATACATCAATCGACTAATCTTCTCTACTTTAATAACCAGTTTCACTCGAAATGTTATGAAATTGTAAAAAAAAAACACAGTATTATTGATCATAACAAAAACTTGAGTTTCTATTCTATTCTATGAGTTTCTATTCTATTCTTCTTATTTTCATGATCTAGCGCGGAGGCGCGCGACAGCGCGCCGAAGCGCTAGTCGCCTTTTCTACTAAAATGTCCTATTGTCTCTGTCCGTCATTCCAGAGTCATAACTAGCTTCAAACTCAACCAATTCACATGAAACTTGGTAGAAAGTTGTATTCCTTTGCAAGGACGACGACAAAATTCAGGCACCTCTCAACTCCTCCTCTACGTCCATATTTGGTCAAAAAACCACCAAAAATGGTCACTTTTGCACTTTTTCTTGTGTGTCCGCGAACATAACTCCGTTCCTACCGAACCGATTTGCGTCAAACTTTGCAAAAAGTTTACAAAGTACTTCAGGATGCAGTCCACTTTGTGATTACTCTCCAATTACACTCATTGCCTTTATTTAGTAGAAAAACCTCAAAATTCGCCGATTTTGGTGGTGTCCGCTGCAAAAGCTTCTCACCTAAGAAACAGTTTCGCTTCTTGTTCTGTAAGTACTTTCAACAAATAGTTCTGTCACTAACCTGCAATTTTCATCATCATTGGTTACGGTGTAAGGAAAATATAGCCAAATTAGCAAGAGCCGCGCGCGCGCTCTCGCCTCACTTTTGCGATTTTTAGTATTTCCGCGGTCATAACTCGATTCATACAGAACCAGTTTGCATGAAACTCATAAGATAGTTGAGTTCACGTCTTCTGGTGCAGTCCATTCTGTGACAGTTCTCAATTTTGCTTTCATTACCTTTTTTATGGTCGAAAACCACCAAAAATAGACACTTTTGCACCTTTTCTTGTGTGTCCGCGGGCATATCTCCGTTTCTACTGAACCGATTTGCGTGAAACTTCTCAGAAAGATTACATATTACTTCAGGACGCAGTCCACTTCGTGATTACTCTCCAATTACACTCATTGCCTATATTTCGAAGAAAAACCACGAAAGTAATCGATTTTGTTGCTGTTCGCAGCGAACGTGTCTCATCTAAGAAACATCTTCGCTTCTTTTTCCGTAAATACGTTCAACAAATAGTTTCAACAAAAAGAGCGTACCTGCCAAATTCAGCGTTATTGGTTACGGTGTGAGGAACATATTGTCCAATCATCAAAAGATGCGCGCGCCCTCGCATTTCTTTACGATTTTGATTAGTTCCGCGTTCACGACTTGATTCATACTAAACCAATTTGTATGAAACTTTGCAGATAGTTGAGTTTACGTCCTCGGCTGTAGTCCACCTCCTCAATTTTGCTTTCAGTATCCGGTTAAAAAAACATCAAAATCTCGCTGTCCGGCAGCGGAAGCTCCATGTCCAAGCAAAAGTTTTACTTCAATCTCTAAAAATGCATTGACAAAGAACGGAGAGAGAGAGAGAGAGAGGGAGAGAGGAAAAGTTAGAGAGAAGCATATAGATATATATAGAGAAAGGCAGCGGAAAAAGAGGAAGAGGGAAAAAAGGAAGAGTTAGATAAAAAAGGGAAGGGAGAGATAGAGAGAGACAGAGAGAGAAAGAGAGAGAGAGAATGCGAGAATAAAAGAGGGCGAGAGGTTGCAGTAGCAAAGCTCGTAGCATTAAAACTAAAAGAAATACGAGGAGAAAGAGAGAGAAAGAAAGAGAAAAAAGAGAGAGAAAGAAAGAGAAAAAAAAGAGAGAGAGAGAGAGAGAGAGCAGAGAAAGAGAGAGAGGAAGCAGAGAGAGAGAGAGAGAGAGAGAGAGAGAGAGAGAGAGAGAGAGAGGGAAGAGAGAGAGAGAGTTTTTATGAGCAAAGGAAAGTATAGTTCAGAAAAAAAAGTATAATGATTATCATTGATCTATGTATTCATAGATATTGATAGCGGAGCGGGAGCGCGCGGCACCGTGCAGGTGCTCTTTCCGTATACGCGAGGACATTCAAATTCAAAAATATACATAGATCTACTGACTTGTACAACGGAGGTACGCGGCAGCTAACCAAAGCACTTGCAGACCAGGTATTATTATTGCATTGCCTCTAGACCACATTATCAGTGCAATCAATACATCAATCGACTAATCTTCTCTACTTTAATAACCAGTTTCACTCGAAATGTTATGAAATTGTAAAAAAAAACACAGTATTATTGATCATAACAAAAACTTGAGTTTCTATTCTATTCTATGAGTTTCTATTCTATTCTTCTTATTTTCATGATCTAGCGCGGAGGCGCGCGACAGCGCGCCGAAGCGCTAGTCGCCTTTTCTACTAAAATGTCCTATTGTCTCTGTCCGTCATTCCAGAGTCATAACTAGCTTCAAACTCAACCAATTCACATGAAACTTGGTAGAAAGTTGTATTCCTTTGCAAGGACGACGACAAAATTCAGGCACCTCTCAACTCCTCCTCTACGTCCATATTTGGTCAAAAAACCACCAAAAATGGTCACTTTTGCACTTTTTCTTGTGTGTCCGCGAACATAACTCCGTTCCTACCGAACCGATTTGCGTCAAACTTTGCAAAAAGTTTACAAAGTATCGCCTTTTCTACTAAAATGTCCTATTGTCTCTGTCCGTCATTCCAGAGTCATAACTAGCTTCAAACTCAACCAATTCACATGAAACTTGGTAGAAAGTTGTATTCCTTTGCAAGGACGACGACAAAATTCAGGCACCTCTCAACTCCTCCTCTACGTCCATATTTGGTCAAAAAACCACCAAAAATGGTCACTTTTGCACTTTTTCTTGTGTGTCCGCGAACATAACTCCGTTCCTACCGAACCGATTTGCGTCAAACTTTGCAAAAAGTTTACAAAGTACTTCAGGATGCAGTCCACTTTGTGATTACTCTCCAATTACACTCATTGCCTTTATTTAGTAGAAAAACCTCAAAATTCGCCGATTTTGGTGGTGTCCGCTGCAAAAGCTTCTCACCTAAGAAACAGTTTCGCTTCTTGTTCTGTAAGTACTTTCAACAAATAGTTCTGTCACTAACCTGCAATTTTCATCATCATTGGTTACGGTGTAAGGAAAATATAGCCAAATTAGCAAGAGCCGCGCGCGCGCTCTCGCCTCACTTTTGCGATTTTTAGTATTTCCGCGGTCATAACTCGATTCATACAGAACCAGTTTGCATGAAACTCATAAGATAGTTGAGTTCACGTCTTCTGGTGCAGTCCATTCTGTGACAATTCTCAATTTTGCTTTCATTACCTTTTTTATGGTCGAAAACCACCAAAAATAGACACTTTTGCACCTTTTCTTGTGTGTCCGCGGGCATATCTCCGTTTCTACTGAACCGATTTGCGTGAAACTTCTCAGAAAGATTACATATTACTTCAGGACGCAGTCCACTTCGTGATTACTCTCCAATTACACTCATTGCCTATATTTCGAAGAAAAACCACGAAAGTAATCGATTTTGTTGCTGTTCGCAGCGAACGTGTCTCATCTAAGAAACATCTTCGCTTCTTTTTCCGTAAATACGTTCAACAAATAGTTTCAACAAAAAGAGCGTACCTGCCAAATTCAGCGTTATTGGTTACGGTGTGAGGAACATATTGTCCAATCATCAAAAGATGCGCGTGCCCTCGCATTTCTTTACGATTTTGATTAGTTCCGCGTTCACGACTTGATTCATACTAAACCAATTTGTATGAAACTTTGCAGATAGTTGAGTTTACGTCCTCGGCTGTAGTCCACCTCCTCAATTTTGCTTTCAGTATCCGGTTAAAAAAACATCAAAATCTCGCTGTCCGGCAGCGGAAGCTCCATGTCCAAGCAAAAGTTTTACTTCAATCTCTAAAAATGCATTGACAAAGAACGGAGAGAGAGAGAGAGAGGGAGAGAGGAAAAGTTAGAGAGAAGCATATAGATATATATAGAGAAAGGCAGCGGAAAAAGAGGAAGAGGGAAAAAAGGAAGAGTTAGATAAAAAAGGGAAGGGAGAGATAGAGAGAGACAGAGAGAGAAAGAGAGAGAGAGAATGCGAGAATAAAAGAGGGCGAGAGGTTGCAGTAGCAAAGCTCGTAGCATTAAAACTAAAAGAAATACGAGGAGAAAGAGAGAGAAAGAAAGAGAAAAAAGAGAGAGAAAGAAAGAGAAAAAAAAGAGAGAGAGAGAGAGAGAGAGAGAGCAGAGAAAGAGAGAGAGGAAGCAGAGAGAGAGAGAGAGAGAGAGAGAGAGAGAGAGAGAGAGAGGGAAGAGAGAGAGAGAGTTTTTATGAGCAAAGGAAAGTATAGTTCAGAAAAAAAAGTATAATGATTATCATTGATCTATGTATTCATAGATATTGATAGCGGAGCGGGAGCGCGCGGCACCGTGCAGGTGCTCTTTCCGTATACGCGAGGACATTCAAATTCAAAAATATACATAGATCTACTGACTTGTACAACGGAGGTACGCGGCAGCTAACCAAAGCACTTGCAGACCAGGTATTATTATTGCATTGCCTCTAGACCACATTATCAGTGCAATCAATACATCAATCGACTAATCTTCTCTACTTTAATAACCAGTTTCACTCGAAATGTTATGAAATTGTAAAAAAAAAACACAGTATTATTGATCATAACAAAAACTTGAGTTTCTATTCTATTCTATGAGTTTCTATTCTATTCTTCTTATTTTCATGATCTAGCGCGGAGGCGCGCGACAGCGCGCCGAAGCGCTAGTCTGGTGTAAGTGTAAAATGCCCTATGGTGTCAATCCGTCCGAGTCTCCACAAGGCCCACCGATACTCCTATCTAGCCAAACGTGACATCGATCGAATGCTCTCGGTCCCGAGATGCAGGATTCCAATTTTTAGCTCGTTATCTCTCATATCCGCGGAGCTATAAGCTCAAGAAGGTCCGACGAAATAGCGCGTAATCCGAGAGAGTCAGACAGAAAACAGGCGAAATAGTGTGTGAGGCGAGGAGACGGGTCACTGACGAATCGGCTGCGGCGAGTAGACCTTACAAGAACGAGTACTGCGAATCGCAGACTTCAGCTTTCGAGAAACGGTTTTCACGTCACTCCTCTACACTCCCTCAGCTACAAATCTGCCCGTAATCTTTTTATAACTCCTCCTGGTTTCCTTTCACGAAGTGATTTAGTCGAGGCGAGGCGACACCAAACAGTTGTCGCGGGCTGTTCAAGAAAACTAGGCAATCGTGTAAGGTCTCACTTCACTAGAACATGTATATAGGTGGCCACTACACTTCTACCAAAATTTGCATCTTTTTGTGACCTCTGACGCCCGCTATCAATTAAATTCCTCTAATCGACGCCACTTTATTGCCCCGCGACGAGAGAGTGTGGCGAGGTGAGAGTGCGCCAGCTGCCAGTCTGTCTGCTGTTAGAGAAAGAGACAGTCAATTGTGCAAATGAGCGAGAACATCACCACGCACTACGAAACAGCTCACCACACTCCAACAAACTGCGCGATTACTATATTCTGAGTAAATACAATAAAACATTACTATATGCACTCACGTCCTTCTATATTCAATCATAGAAGTGAGGCGAGGCGAAATAGTATGCAACCTCCTTTTCTCATCCCTCTTCTTTTCTCATCCCTCTTTTTTCGTCTCTCTTTTCTCTCTCTCTCTCTCTCTCTCTCTCTCTCTCTCTCTCTTTCTTCTTTCTCTCTCTCTCTCTCTCTCTCTCTCTCTCTCTCTCTCTCTCTTTCTTTCGCCTTTCTCTTTCTCTCTCGCTCTCTCTTTCGTATCTCTCTTTCTCGCTTATGTTTTATAATATTAGACCAGTGATAAGTGTAAATTATACTTGGATCTATAATAAATAAAAATTGTTAACCATCTACTGATAGGCTTTTACCGCGGAGTGTGCCGGAGCGCCCTCTATGTTCATACGAAAGAGTGAAAGATCAGAGAGTAGGAAGGAATGCATATCAGTACCAGTGTTCAATATATTATTATAATTACTGATCTACTGATCGGCTTTGACCGCGGAGGCGCGCGAAGCGTGCCGGAGCGCTTTCTATGTGCATACGAGAAAATGAACGATCAGAGAGTCGGAGAAAATGCATATCAGTAGCAGTGATCAAGATATTCTTACTATTACTGATATACTGATATACTTTGACCGCGGAGGCGCGCGAAGCGTGCCGGAGCGCTTTCTATGTGCATACGAGAAAGTAAAATATCAGAGAGTCGAAGAAAATTCATACCAGTAGCAGTGATCAACATATTCTTATTATTACTGATCTACTGATATACTTTGACCGCGGAGGCGCGCGAAGCGTGCCGGAGCGCTTTCTATGTGCATACGAGCAAGTGAAAGATCAGAGAGTCGGAGAAAATGCATATAAGTAGCAGTGATCAATATATTCTTACTATTACTGATATACTGATCGACTTTGACCGCGGAGGCGCGCGGAGCGTGCCGGAGCGCTTTCTATGTGCATACGAGAAAGTGAAAGATCAGAGAGTCGGAGAAAATGCATATCAGTAGCAGTGATCAAGATATTCTTATTTTTACTGATCTACTGATATACTTTGACCGCGGAGGCGCGCGAAGCGTGCCGGAGCGCTTTTTGTGTGCGTACGAGAGAGTGAAAGATCAGAGAGTAAGAGAGAATGCATATCAGTATCAGTGATCAATAAATTATTATAATTACTGTTCTACTGATCGGCTTTGACCGCGGAGGCGCGCGAAGCGTGCCGAGCGCCCTCTATGTGCTTACGAGAGAGTAAATTATCAGAGAGTAGGAGAAAATACATATCAGTATCAGTGATCATTATATTATTATAATTACTGATCTACTGATCGGCTTTGACCGCGGAGGAGCGCGAAGCGTGCCGGAGCGCCCTCTATGTGCTTACGAGAGAGTAAATTATCAGAGAGTAGGAGAAAATGCATATCAGTATCAGTGATCAACATATTCTTATTATTACTGATCTACTGATATACTTTGATCGCGGAGGCGCGCGAAGCGTGCCGGAGCGCTTTCTATGTGCATACGAGCAAGTGAAAGATCAGAGAGTCGGAGAAAATGCATATCAGTAGCAGTGATCAATATATTCTTACTATTACTGATATACTGATCGACTTTGACCGCGGAGGCGCTCGGAGCGTGCCGGAGCGCTTTCTATGTGCATACGAGAAAGTGAAATATCAGAGAGTCGAAGAAAATTCATACCAGTAGCAGTGATCAACATATTCTTATTATTACTGATCTACTGATATACTTTGATCGCGGAGGCGCGCGAAGCGTGCCGGAGCGCTTTCTATGTGCATACGAGCAAGTGAAAGATCAGAGAGTCGGAGAAAATGCATATCAGTAGCAGTGATCAATATATTCTTACTATTACTGATATACTGATCGACTTTGACCGCGGAGGCGCGCGGAGCGTGCCGGAGCGCTTTCTATGTGCATACGAGAAAGTGAAAGATCAGAGAGTCGGAGAAAATGCATATCAGTAGCAGTGATCAAGATATTCTTATTTTTACTGATCTACTGATATACTTTGACCGCGGAGGCGCGCGAAGCGTGCCGGAGCGCTTTCTATGTGCGTACGAGAGAGTGAAAGATCAGAGAGTAAGAGAGAATGCATATCAGTATCAGTGATCAATAAATTATTATAATTACTGTTCTACTGATCGGCTTTGACCGCGGAGGCGCGCGAAGCGTGCCGAGCGCCCTCTATGTGCTTACGAGAGAGTAAATTATCAGAGAGTAGGAGAAAATGCATATCAGTATCAGTGATCATTATATTATTATAATTACTGATCTACTGATCGGCTTTGACCGCGGAGGCGCGCGAAGCGTGCCGGAGCGCCCTCTATGTGCTTACGAGAGAGTAAATTATCAGAGAGTAGAAAAAAATGCATATCAGTATCAGTGATCAGCATATTATTATAATTACTGATCTACTGATCGGCTTTGACCGCGGAGGCGCGCGAAGCGTGCCGGAGCGCTTTCTATGTGCATACGAGAAAGTAAAATATCAGAGAGTCTAAGAAAATTCATACCAGTAGCAGTGATCAACATATTCTTATTATTACTGATCTACTGATATACTTTGATCGCGGAGGCGCGCGAAGCGTGCCGGAGCGCTTTCTATGTGCATACGAGCAAGTGAAAGATCAGAGAGTCGGAGAAAATGCATATCAGTAGCAGTGATCAATATATTCTTACTATTACTGATATACTGATCGACTTTGACCGCGGAGGCGCGCGGAGCGTGCCGGAGCGCTTTCTATGTGCATACGAGAAAGTGAAAGATCAGAGAGTCGGAGAAAATGCATATCAGTAGCAGTGATCAAGATATTCTTATTTTTACTGATCTACTGATATACTTTGACCGCGGAGGCGCGCGAAGCGTGCCGGAGCGCTTTCTATGTGCGTACGAGAGAGTGAAAGATCAGAGAGTAAGAGAGAATGCATATCAGTATCAGTGATCAATAAATTATTATAATTACTGTTCTACTGATCGGCTTTGACCGCGGAGGCGCGCGAAGCGTGCCGAGCGCCCTCTATGTGCTTACGAGAGAGTAAATTATCAGAGAGTAGGAGAAAATGCATATCAGTATCAGTGATCATTATATTATTATAATTACTGATCTACTGATCGGCTTTGACCGCGGAGGCGCGCGAAGCGTGCCGGAGCGCCCTCTATGTGCTTACGAGAGAGTAAATTATCAGAGAGTAGGAGAAAATGCATATCAGTATCAGTGATCAATAAATTATTATAATTACTGATCTACAGATCGGCTTTGACCGCGGAGGCGCGCGAAGCGTGCCGGAGCGCCCTTTATGTGCTTACGAGAGAGTAAATTATCAGAGAGTAGAAAAAAATGCATATCAGTATCAGTGATCAGTATATTATTATAATTACTGATCTACTGATCGGCTTTGACCGCGGAGGCGCGCGAAGCGGGCCGGAGCGCCTTCTATGTGCATACGAAAGAGTAAAAGATCAGAGAGTCGGAGAAAATGCATATCAGTATCAGTGATCAATGTATTATTATAATTACTGATCTACTGATCGACTCTGACCGCGGAGGCGCGCGAAGCGTGCCGGAGCGCTTTCTATGTGCATACGAGAAAGTGAAAGATCAGAGAGTAGGAGAAAAGGCATATCAGTATCAGTGATCAGTATATTTATATAGTTACTGATCTACTGATCGGCTTTGACCGCGAAGGCGCGCGAAGCGGGCCGGAGCGCCTTCTATGTGCATACGAAATAGTAAAAAATCAGAGAGTCGAAGAAAATGCATATCAGTATCAGTGATCAATGTATTATTATAATTACTGATCTACTGATCGGCTTTGACCGCGGAGGCGCGCGAAGCGTGCCGGAGCGCTTTCTATGTGCATACGAGAAAGTGAAAGATCAGAGAGTCGGAGAAAATGCATATCAGTATCAGTGATCAATGTATTATTATAATTACTGATCTACTGATCGGCTTTGACCGCGGAGGCGCGCGAAGCGTGCCGCAGCGCTTTCTATGTGCATACAAGAAAGTGAAAGATCAGAGAGTCGGAGAAAATGCATATCAGTAGCAGTGCTCAATATATTCGTATTATTACTGATCTACTGATCGACTTTGACCGCGGAGGCGCGCGGAGCGTGCCGGAGCGCCCTCCATGTGCGTACGAGAGAGTGAAAGATCAGAGAGTAGGAGAAAATGCATATCAGTATCAGTGATCAATATATTATTATAATTACTGATCTACTGATCGGCTTTGACCGCGGAGGCGCGCGAAGCGTGCCGGAGCGTCCTCTATGTGCTTACGAGAGAGTAAATTATCAGAGAGTAGGAGAAAATTCATATCAGTAACAGTGATCAATATATTATTATAATTACTGATCTACTGATCGGCTTTGACCGCGGAGGCGCGCGAAGCGTGCCGGAGCGCCTTCTATGTGCATACGAAAGAGTAAAAAATCAGAGAGTCAGAGAAAATGCGTATCAGTATCAGTGATCAATGTTTTATTATAATTACTGATCTACTGATCGGCTTTGACCGCGGAGGCGCGCGAAACGTGCCGGAGCGCTTTCTATGTGCATACGAGAAAATGAACAAACAGAGAGTTGGAGAAAATGCATATCAGTAGCAGTGATCAATGTTTTATTATAATTACTGATCTACTGACCGGCTTTGACCGCGGAGGCGCGCGGAGCGTGCCGGAGCGCCCTCTATGTGCATGTGAGAGAGTGAAAGATCAGAGAGTCAGAGAAAATTCATATCAGTATCAGTGATCAATACATTATTATTGTTATTATTATTATTATTATTATTATTATTATTATTATTATTATTATTATTTATTATTTTTTTTATTATTATTATTATTATTATTATTATTATTATTATTATTATTATTATTATTATTATTATTATTATTATTATTATTATTATTATTATTATTATTATTATTATTATTATTATTATTATTATTATTATTATTATTATTATTATTATTATTATTATTATTATTATTATTATTATTATTATTATTATTATTATTATTATTATTATTATTATTATTATTATTATTATTATTATTATTATTACTGATCTACTGATAGGCGTTGACCGCGGAGGCACGCGGCAGCGTGCCGGAGCGCCTTCTATGAGCATAGAAAATATTATATCTGTAGAGAAACAGTAACTGTCAACCAGCTACTGATAGACTGTGACACTCTCTAAATATTGATAATACTGTAGATTAAAAATAAGGGGGAAAAAGATCAATCTACTGGGAGACTCTGACAACAGTACTTCTATTAGGAGCACAGCTCCTAATAACACTTCCAGAGAACATATCAAGTCAATCTATATAGCAATCGATAGATAATTTTCTCCTCTTTTCAAACTTATATTTCTAGCGCGCGAAGCGCGCTAGTCGGGTGTATGTGTAAAATGCCCTATGGTGTCTGTGCGTCCATCGCTCTACCGCGCCACCCACTACTCCTATCTAGCCAAACGTGACATCGATCCGATGGTCTCGGTCCCGAGATGCAGGATTCCAATTTTCAGATCTTTATCTCTCATATCCGCGGAGCTATAAGCTCAAGAAGGTCCGACGAAATAGCGCGTAATCCGAGAGAGTCAGACAGAAAACAGGCGAAATAGTGTGTGAGGCGAGGAGACGGGTCACTGACGAATCGGCTGTGGCGAGTAGACCTTACAAGAACGAGCACTGCGGATCGCAGACTTCAGCTATCGAAAAACGGTTTCGACGTCACTCCTCTACACTCCCTCACCTACAAATTGGCCCGTAATCTTTTTATAACCCCTCCTGGTTTTCTTTCACGAAGTGATTTAGTCGAGGCGAGGCGACACCAAACAGTTGTCGCGGGCTGTTCAAGAAAACTAGGCAACCGTGTCAGATCTCCCTTTACTAAAACATGCAAATAGGTGGCCACTACACTTCTACCAAAATTTGCATCTTTTTGTGACCTCTTACGCCCGCTATCAATTAAATTCCTCTAATCGACGCCACTTTATTGCCCCGCGACGAGAGAGTGTGGCGAGGTGAGAGTGCGCCAGCTGCCAGTCTGTCTGATGTCAGAGAAAAAGACAGTCAATTGTGCAACTGAGCGAGAACATCACCATGCACTACGAAACAGCTCACCACACTCCAACAAACTGTGCGAATTTTATTTTCTGAGCACATACAATAAAACATTACTATATGCACTCACGTCATTCTATATTCAATCAGGGAAGTGAGGCGAGGCGGAATACTTTGTAGTACCACCTCCTTTTCTCGTCTCTCTTTTTTCGTCTCTCTCTCTCTCTCTCTCTCTCTCTCTCTCTCTTTCTCTCTTTTGTCTTGCTCTTTTTCGTCTCTTTCTCTCTCTCTCTCTCTCTCTCTCTCTCTCTCTTTCTCTCTCTCTTATATTTTATAACATTTTACCGCGGAGTGTGCCGGAGCGCCCTCTATGTATGTGCATACGAGAGAGTGAAAGATCAGAGAGTAGGAGAAACTGCATATTTGTAGCAGTGATCAATATATTCTTATTTTTACTGATCTACTGATCGGCTTTGACCGCGGAGGCGCGCGAAGCGTGCCGGAGCGCTTTCTATGTGCATACGAGAAAGTGAACGATCAGAGAGTCGGAGAAAATGCATATCAGTAACAGTGATCAATGTATTCTTATTATTACTGATCTACTGATCGGCTTTGACCGCGGAGGCGCGCGAAGCGTGCCGGAGCGCTTTCTATGTGCATACGAGAAAGTGAACGATCAGAGAGTCGGAGAAAATGTATATCAGTAGCAGTGATCAATATATTCTTATTTTTACTGATCTACTGTTCGACTTTGACCGCGGAGGCGCGCGAAGCGTGCCGGAGCGCTTTCTATGTGCATACGAGAAAGTGAACGATCAGAGAGTCGGATAAAATGCATATCAGTAGCAGTGATCAATATATTCTTATTTTTACTGATCTACTGATATACTTTGACCGCGGAGGCGCGCGGAGCGTGCCGGAGCGCTTTCTATGTGCACACGAGAAAGTGGACGATCAGAGAGTCGGAGAAAATTCATGTTAGTAGCAGTGATCAATATATTCTTATTATTACTGATCTACTGATCGGCTTTGACCGCGGAGACGCGCGGAGCGTGCCGGAGCGCTTTCTATGTGCACACGAGAAAATGAACGATCAGAGAGTCGGAGAAAATGCATATCAGTAGCAGGGATCAATATATTATTATTATAATTGATGATCTACTGATCGGCTTTGACCGCGGAGGCGCGCGGAGCGTGCTGGAGCGCTTTCTATGTGCATACGAGAGAGTAAAAGATCAGAGAGTAGGAGAAAATTCATATCAGTAACAGTAATCAATATATTATTATAATTACTGATCTACTGATCGGCTTTGACCGCGGAGGCGCGCGAAGCGTGCCGGAGCGCCCTCTATGTGCTAACGAGAGAGTAAATTATCAGAGAGTAGTAAAAAATTCATATCAGTAACAGTGATCAATATATTATTATAATTACTGATCTACTGTAACCTTCTTTTCTCATCCCTCTCCTTTTCTCATTCCTCTTTTTTCTTCTCTCTCTCTCTCTCTCTCTCTCTCTCTCTCTCTCTCTCTCTCTTTCTTCTCTATCTTTCTCTTTCGTCTTTCTCTCTCTCTCTCTCTCCTTCTCTCTCGCTCTCTTAATTTTTATAATATAAAACCAGTGATAACTATAAATTATATATGTATCTCTGAAAAAAAATGTCAACCAGCTACTGATAGGCTTTCACCGCCGAGTGTGCCGGAGCGCCCTCTATGTACATACGAGAGAGTGAAAGATCAGAAAGTAGGAGAGAATGCATACCAGTATCAGGGTTCAATATATTATTATAATTACTGATCTACTGATCGGCTTTGACCGCGGAGGCGCGCGAAGCGTGCCGGAGCGCCCTCTATGTACATACGAGAGAGTAAAAGATCAGAGAGTAGGAGAAAATTCATATCAGTAACAGTAATCAATATATTATTATAATTACTGATCTACTGATCGGCTTTGACCGCGGAGGCGCGCGAAGCGTGCCGGAGCGCCCTCTATGTACATACGAGAGAGTGAAAGATCAGAAAGTAGGAGAGAATGCATAAGATCAGAGAGTAGGAGAGAATGCATATCAGTATCAGTGATCAGTATATTATTACAATTACTGATCTACTGATCAGCTTTGACCGCGGAGGCGCGCGAAGCGTGCCGGAGCGCCCTCTATGTGCATACAAAAGACTAAAAAATCAAAGAGTCGGAGAAAATGCACATCAGTATCAGTGATCAAAGTATTATTATAATTACTGATCTACTGATAGACTTTGACAGCGGAGGCGCGCGAAGCGTGCCGGAGCGCTCTTTATGTGCATACGAAAGAGTAAAATATCCGAAAGTAGGAGAGAATGCATATCAATATCAGTGATCAAAGTTTTATTATAATTACTGATATACTGATCGGCTTTGACCGCGGAGGCGCGCGAAGCGTGCCGGAGCGCCTTCTATGTGCATACGATATGACCGCGGAGTGTGCCGGAGCGCCTTCTATGAGCATAGTAAATAAAACATCTGTAAAAAAACAGTCGAGCAGATACTATCAACCAGATAGACTGTTACACTTTCTAATTAAATACAATTACTGAAAATAAAAAAATAAGGAAATAAATAAAGATCAGTCATCTACTGGAAAAGTGACAACAGCACTTCTAGCACAGCTCCTATAGCACTTTCAGAGCACATATCAAGTCAATCTATATATCAATTGATAGATAATTTTCTCCTCTATTTTATACTTATATTTCTAGCGCGCGAAGCGCGCTAGTCGCCTTTTCTACTAAAATGTCCTATGGTGTCCGTACGTCATTCCAGAGTCATAACTAGCTTCAAACTTAACCGATTCACATGAAACTTGATAGAAAGTTGTGTTCTCTTCCAAGGACGACATCAAAATTCAGGTACCTCTCAACTCATCCTCTACGCCCATATTTGGTCGAAAAACCACCAAAAATGGTCACTTTTGCACTTTTTCTTGTGTGTCCGCGGGCATAACTCCGTTTCCACCGAACCGATTTGCGTCAAACTTTGCGAAAAGTTTACATAGTACTTCAGGTTGCAGTCCACTTTGTGATTACTCTCCATTTACACTCATTGCCTATATTTGGTAGAAAAACCTCAAAATTCGCCGATTTTGGTGCTGTCCGCTGCAAAAGCTTCTCACCTAAGAAACAGTTTCGCTTCTTGTTCTGTATTTACTTTCAACAAACAGTTCTGTCACTAACCTGCAAGTTTCATCATCATTGGTTACGGTGTAAGGAAAATATAGCCAAATTAGCAAGAGCCGCGCGCGCGCTCTCGCCTCACTTTTGCGATTTTTAGTATTTCCGCGGTCATAACTCGATTCATACAGAACCAGTTTGCGTGAAACTCATAAGATAGCTGAGTTCACGTCTTCTGATGCAGTCCACTTTGTGACAGTTCTCAATTTTGCTTTCATTACCTCTATTTATGGTCGAAATACCACCAAAAATGGTCACTTTTGCACTTTTTCTTGTGTGTCCGCGTGCATATCTCCGTTTCTACTGAACCGATTTGCGTGAAACTTTTCAGAAAGTTTACATATTACTTCAGGACGCAGTCCACTTTGTGATTACTCTCCAACTACACTCATTGCCTATATTTCGAAGAAAAACCACGAAAGTAATCGAATTTGTAGCTATTCGCAGAGAACGTGTCTTATCTAAGAAACATCTCCGCTTTCTTTTCCGTAAATACATTCAACAAATAGTTTTAACAAATAGTGCGTACCTGCAAAATTCAGCGGTATTGGTTACGGTGTGAGGAACATATTGTCAAATTATCAAAAGATGCGCGCGCCAAGAACTTTTCTTCTGCGATTTTGATTAGTTCCGCGTTCATGACTTGATTCATACTAAACCAATTTGTATGAAACTTTGAAGATAGTTGAGTTTACGTCCTCGGCTGTAATCCACGTTGTGATAGTTCTCAATTTTGCTTTCATTATCCGGTTAAAAAACCATCACAATCTCGCTGTCCGGCAGCGGAAGCTCCATGTCCAAGCAAAATTTTTACTTCAATCTCTAAAAATGCATTGACAAAGAACAGAGAGAGAGAGAGAGAGAGAGAGAGAGAGAGAGAGAGAGAGAGAGAGAGAGAGAGAGAGAGAGAGAGAGAGAGAGAGAGAGAGAGAGAGAGAGAGTTAGAGAGAGAGAGGGAGAGAGGAAAAGTTAGAGAGAAGCATATAGATATATACAGAGAAAGGCAGTGTTAGAGCGAATAAAAGTATTGTTATCGTTGCATTGACAATAGAAAAAAACGCGAGAGGAGACTTGAGAGAAGGAAAAAGAGGAAGAGAGGGAAAAAGAGGAAAGTTAGATGAAGAAGGGAAGGGAGATAAAAAAGAGACAGAAAGAGAGAGAGAGAGAGAGAGAGAGAGAGAGAGAGAGAGAGAGAAAGAGAAAGAGAGAGAGAGAAGGCGAAAATGAAAGAGGGAGAGAGGTCGCAGTAGCGAAGCTCTCTGTTTTCGTAGCATTAACACTAAAAGAAATACGAGGAGAGAGAGAGAGAGAAAGAGAGAGCAGAGAGAGAGAGAGCAGAGAGAGAGAGCAGAGAAAGAGAGAGAGGAAGCAGAGAGAGAGAGGGGGGAGAGAGGAGAAAGAGGGGGATAGAATGAGAGGAGATGAGAAAGAATTTTATTATGAGCAAAGGAAAGTATAGTTCAGAAAAAGAAATGTATAATATTATCATTGATCTATGTATTCAAAGACATTAGTAGGCAGCGTGCGGAATCTCTTTCTGTATAAGCGAGAACATTTAAATTCAGAAATATACACTTTAATAATCAGTTTCACTCAAAATGTTATGAAGTTGTAAATAAACAGTATTATTGATCATAACAAAAACTTATAAATTATATATTAGTATAAATTTCTATTTTTCTCATTTTCAAAGTATAAATTTCTATTCTTCTCATTTTCATGACCTAGCGCGGAGGCGCGCGACAGCGCGCCGGAGCGCTAGTTAATGATGAGAGATAGTATACCATTAATGTATGTGATAAAATAGTGAGAGGAAGCAATTTTCATTGTTTTTAAGATTTTATAGACAGTTTTAATATGATTTATCATGTTTTAAATTAAATTTGTTTATCATCTTCGATAGTTTTTTCTTTGTTTGCAATCTTTTACAAAACCCCAGAGAATGATTAAAAGCGTCAAATACTGCAAAAGTGCACACTTTGTTATTTCGAATGGTATTCAAAATGTTATTAGGTCGCCTTATCAAAAAAGTGTAAGATACGTTTCTATTTTTTTAAAATCAGTTTCCATGTCAACTGAATAGCTCCACAAATGTCAAAAGCACATACAGTGAACAGCTTCACAAACTTTGGAAACAGAAATAGAACGACATTTCGAACAAAACATGTTTATCTCATTAAAGGCACAGTGGGCGATTAGTTTTTGACTGTTTTATTGCTTGACCCATGGAAACACGAAACCATCAAAGAAAACGCGAACGAACAGCGTTTCCGCGTTACCTACACGCTTAAGAAAAAATGCACGGGCGAAGCTTGGTCGAATTCGAACTTTGCGCCAAAATGCTTACCGGAAAGCAAGCGGAAGCTCTGTGCGCATCTCATCGATATGAGTTCGACAGCACATGTCGTTGTAGTGTTGTCGTAACGCTCACGGTTCACGAACCATGCCATGCCGGTTTGATTCCCGCTACGTGCAATCGCTACGTGCAATCAGTTTAGCCAAGTTCTCGAGAGTGAATTTTGATAAACCTTGGCAATTCTTAACGCCCTCCAAGGTGTTTCGAAAACTTCTGAGTAAAACAATCTTTCTCAATCAACAATCAACGATCTTTGACGGCGTATATTTTGATTTCAAGAAAGTTTTCGCCACCGTAAACTGTTCAAAAAAAACTGTGCTGCGTGAGCGTGGCGCACTGATGCCTATTTTGACTTTCTCATTTTTATCAATGGAAAGCAAAACATAGGAAGAAAAAACTCAAGAAAACGGTAGTTTTGTTAATCTCACGCTCAAAGGCACAGAAGCGTTTAACGTGATCGGGGTTCAAGTAGCTGAGTCGGTTCAAGTACCGCCATGTGTAAACAGACCGATTTCAGAACGCAGACATGTGAAAAAGTGAAAGAAAATTCATTTTGAAAACACTTGTATGAACGGAAAGCATGAGAACAAACATCAGAAAAGCGTATTTAACTCACATTTTGTTACGTACATTAGCGGGAACCATGGCCATAGCTCAGCGAATTTACAACGACTTCCCTGTTCCCGCAATCATGCGAAAAACTTAGCGGATTACCTTTGCAGCAGACTGCTACCAACTGACCATTGGTACGGTCAAGCGCCCAGAAGGAGAATCGAATCTTCGACCCAGCGTATAGCGAACAACGCTAACCACTGCACTACACAGCGCTCCAAAAAACACAAATGCAACTAACGTTGTAAGCAAATGACACATTGCTTACAGATAAGCATAATCGTTCGAACAATTGTCGAAAAAAAGTAAATGTAATACACAATTATTTCAATAAGCAAGCATATGTAGGTATTTATACAAATTATAAAAAAGTACAGATTTGAGAATGAAAACATATTTGTGTAACCGCGGTGTTCTAAACCCAAGAAAAACAAAGTGGTTCAAAACACGTCTCATTATCATTCATTTATCTGAGTTGAGCGGCGCGGTTTGTGAGCAGACGGGAAACGTTCACATACGAGGACACGAAGATAGAAACTGATGGCTGATGCGGATTCAACAAACCTACACCAATTCGAAACGTTAATAGAAATGACAATCGCAGCGCCCGCTGCGCCTGGCTGTGCAAAATGCCCTATGGTTTCCGTCCGTCCATCGCTCTACCGCGCCACCCACTACTCCTATCTAGCCAAACGTGACATCGATCCGATGGTCTCGGACCCGAGATGCAGGATTCCAATTTTCAGCCATTTATCTCTCATATCCGCGGACCTATAAGCTCCAGAAAGTCCGACGAAATAGCGCGTAATCAGAGAGAGTCAGACACAAAAGCGGCGAAATAGTGTGTGAGGCGAGGAGACGGGTAGGTGGTTGAACGGTTGCATCGAGTAGGCCTTACACGAACGAGTACTGCGAATCGCAGACTCCAGCTTTCGAGAAACGGTTTTGACGTCACTCCTCTACACTACCTCACCTACAAATCTGCCCGTAATCTTTTTATAACTCCTCCTGGTTTCCTTTCACGAAGTGATTTAGTCGAGGCGAGGCGACACCAAACAGTTGTCGCGGGCTGTTCAAGAAAACTAGGCAACCGTGTAAGGTCTCCTTTTAATACAACATGCAAATAGGTGGCCACTACACTTCTACCAAAATTTGCATCTTTTTGTGACCTCTGACGCCCGCTATCAATTAAATTCTTCTAATCGACGTCGTTTTATTGCCCCGCGACGAGAGAGTGTGGCGAGGTGAGAGTGCGCCAGCTGCCAGTCTGTCTGCTGTTAGAGAAAGAGACAGTCAATTGTGCAAATGAGCGAGAACAGCACCATGCACTACAAAACAGCTCACCACACTCCATAAAGGAACTGTGCGATTTCTATTTTCTGAGCAAATACAATACAAATATAACTGTATGCACTCACGTCTTTCTATATTCAATCATAGAAGTGAGGCGAGGCGAAATAAGGCGAGAGTAGAGATTTTATACTATTAGATCCGTGATAACTAATCATTGTCAACCAGCTACTGATAGAATTTGACCGCGGAGGCGCGCGAAGCGGCTGTCTGTGATCAAAGGCGAGAGTAGAGATTTCATAATATTAGATCCGTGTTAACTAATTATTGTCAACCAGCTACTGATAGAATTTGACCGCGGAGGCGCGCGAAGCGGCTGTCTGTGATCACAGGCGAGAGTAGAGATTTTATAATATTAGATCCGTGATAACTAATCATTGTCAACCAGCTACTGATAGAGTTTGACCGCTGAGGCGCGCGGAGCGTCTGTCTGTGATCAAAGGCGAGAGTAGATATTTTATGATATTAGATCCGTGATAACTAATAATTGTCAACCAGTTACTGATAGAATTTGACCGCTGAGGCGCGCGGAGCGGCTGTCTGTGATCAAAGGCGAGAGTAGAGATTTTATACTATCAGATCCGTGATAACTAATCATTGTCAACCAGCTACTGATAGAATTTGACCGCGGAGGCGCGCGAAGCGGCTGTCTGTGATCAAAGGCGAGAGTAGAGATTTCATAATATTAGATCCGTGTTAACTAATTATTGTCAACCAGCTACTGATAGAATTTGACCGCGGAGGCGCGCGAAGCGGCTGTCTCTGATCATAGGCGAGAGTAGAGATTTTATAATATTAGATCCGTGATAACTAATCATTGTCAACCAGCTACTGATAGAATTTGACCGCGGAGGCGCGCGGAGCGGCTATCTATGATCGTAAGTAGGCGAGAGTAGTTATTTTATGACGAGAAAGTGAAAGATCAGAGAGTATAAGAAAATGCATATATGTATCAGTGAACAATGTATTATTATATTTACTGATCTACTGATAGAGTTTCAACGCGGAGGCGCGCGGAGCGTGCCGGAGCGCCTCCTATGTGCATCCGATAGAGTGAAATATCAGAGAGTCGGAGAGAATGCGTATCAGTAACAGTGATCAATATATTCGCTTTATTACTGATCTACTGATAGACTTTGACCGCGGAGGCGCGCGAAGCGTGCCGGAGCGCCTCCTATGTGCATCCGAGAGAGTGAAATATCAGAGAGTCGAAGAGAATACATATCAGTAACAGTGATCAATATATTCTTATTATTACTGATCTACTGATAGACTTCGACCGCGGAGGCGCGCGAAGCGTGCCGGAGCGCCTCCTATGTGCATCCGAAAGAGTGAAATATCAGAGAGTCGGAGAGAATGCATATCAGTAACAGTGATCAATATATTCTTATTATTACTGATCTACTGATAGACTTTGACCGCGGAGGCGCGCGGAGCGTGCCGGAGCGCCCTCCATGTGCATACGAGAGAGTAAATTATCAGGGAGTAGAAGAAAATGCATATCAGTATCAGTGATCAATAGATCAGTATAATTACTGATCTACTGATCGGCTTTGACCGCGGAGGCGCGCGAAGCGTGCCGGAGCGCTTTTTATGTGCATACGAGAAAGTGAAAGATCAGAGAGTAAGAGAAAATGCATATCCGTAGCAGTGATCAATGTTTTATTATAATTATCGATCTACTGATATACTTTGACCGTGGAGGCGCGCGGAGCGTGCCCGGATCGCTTTCTATGAGCATAGTAAATATAACATCTGTAGATAAGCAGTCAAGCAGATACTATCAACCAGATACTGATAGACTGTGACACTTTCTAAATATTTGAAACTAAGTACTGAAAAAAAAGGAAATAAATAAAGATCAGTCATCTATTGAAAGACTGACAACAGCACTTCTAGCACAGCTCCTAATAGCACTTCCAGAGCACATATCAAGTCAATCTATATATCAATCGATAGATAATTTTCTCCTCTATTTTATACCTATATTTCTAGCGCGCGAAGCGCGCTAGTCGCCTTTTCTACTAAAATGTCCTATTGTCTCTGTCCGTCATTCCAGAGTCATAACTAGCTTCAAACTCAACCAATTCACATGAAACTTGGTAGAAAGTTGTATTCCTTTGCAAGGACGACGACAAAATTCAGGCACCTCTCAACTCCTCCTCTACGTCCATATTTGGTCAAAAAACCACCAAAAATGGTCACTTTTGCACTTTTTCTTGTGTGTCCGCGAACATAACTCCGTTCCTACCGAACCGATTTGCGTCAAACTTTGCAAAAAGTTTACAAAGTACTTCAGGATGCAGTCCACTTTGTGATTACTCTCCAATTACACTCATTGCCTTTATTTAGTAGAAAAACCTCAAAATTCGCCGATTTTGGTGGTGTCCGCTGCAAAAGCTTCTCACCTAAGAAACAGTTTCGCTTCTTGTTCTGTAAGTACTTTCAACAAATAGTTCTGTCACTAACCTGCAATTTTCATCATCATTGGTTACGGTGTAAGGAAAATATAGCCAAATTAGCAAGAGCCGCGCGCGCGCTCTCGCCTCACTTTTGCAATTTTTAGTATTTCCGCGGTCATAACTCGATTCATACAGAACCAGTTTGCATGAAACTCATAAGATAGTTGAGTTCACGTCTTCTGGTGCAGTCCATTCTGTGACAGTTCTCAATTTTGCTTTCATTACCTTTTTTATGGTCGAAAACCACCAAAAATAGACACTTTTGCACCTTTTCTTGTGTGTCCGCGGGCATATCTCCGTTTCTACTGAACCGATTTGCGTGAAACTTCTCAGAAAGATTACATATTACTTCAGGACGCAGTCCACTTCGTGATTACTCTCCAATTACACTCATTGCCTATATTTCGAAGAAAAACCACGAAAGTAATCGATTTTGTTGCTGTTCGCAGCGAACGTGTCTCATCTAAGAAACATCTTCGCTTCTTTTTCCGTAAATACGTTCAACAAATAGTTTCAACAAAAAGAGCGTACCTGCCAAATTCAGCGTTATTGGTTACGGTGTGAGGAACATATTGTCCAATCATCAAAAGATGCGCGCGCCCTCGCATTTCTTTACGATTTTGATTAGTTCCGCGTTCACGACTTGATTCATACTAAACCAATGTGTATGAAACTTTGCAGATAGTTGAGTTTACGTCCTCGGCTGTAGTCCACCTCCTCAATTTTGCTTTCAGTATCCGGTTAAAAAAACATCAAAATCTCGCTGTCCGGCAGCGGAAGCTCCATGTCCAAGCAAAAGTTTTACTTCAATCTCTAAAAATGCATTGACAAAGAACGGAGAGAGAGAGAGAGAGAGGGAGAGAGGAAAAGTTAGAGAGAAGCATATAGATATATATAGAGAAAGGCAGCGGAAAAAGAGGAAGAGGGAAAAAAGGAAGAGTTAGATAAAAAAGGGAAGGGAGAGATAGAGAGAGACAGAGAGAGAAAGAGAGAGAGAGAATGCGAGAATAAAAGAGGGCGAGAGGTTGCAGTAGCAAAGCTCGTAGCATTAAAACTAAAAGAAATACGAGGAGAAAGAGAGAGAAAGAAAGAGAAAAAAGAGAGAGAAAGAAAGAGAAAAAAAAGAGAGAGAGAGAGAGAGAGAGAGCAGAGAAAGAGAGAGAGGAAGCAGAGAGAGAGAGAGAGAGAGAGAGAGAGAGAGAGAGAGAGAGGGAAGAGAGAGAGAGAGTTTTTATGAGCAAAGGAAAGTATAGTTCAGAAAAAAAAGTATAATGATTATCATTGATCTATGTATTCATAGATATTGATAGCGGAGCGGGAGCGCGCGGCACCGTGCAGGTGCTCTTTCCGTATACGCGAGGACATTCAAATTCAAAAATATACATAGATCTACTGACTTGTACAACGGAGGTACGCGGCAGCTAACCAAAGCACTTGCAGACCAGGTATTATTATTGCATTGCCTCTAGACCACATTATCAGTGCAATCAATACATCAATCGACTAATCTTCTCTACTTTAATAACCAGTTTCACTCGAAATGTTATGAAATTGTAAAAAAAAACACAGTATTATTGATCATAACAAAAACTTGAGTTTCTATTCTATTCTATGAGTTTCTATTCTATTCTTCTTATTTTCATGATCTAGCGCGGAGGCGCGCGACAGCGCGCCGAAGCGCTAGTAAAATAAAACAAATTTTGAAAACCCACCTCTTTCTCTACGATGGCTGGATCGAACCGCTTCCTGTTGTAGACGAGCCGCATATTCAACAGACGACTCTGAAATTCAGAAGAATATCAGATGAATGAATCGGTTGATTGCTCATATGTTTGTGAACAATATATATATTATATCTGTAATATTAAAATACAAACCTCTCTGTCGACGGCGCATAGTTTCTTGAACACGTTGATCGTGTTGAATGGGGGATTCTAAATAATATTAAATAAATAAAATGATTATATGAAAATGTAGCTAACCAAGAGACCGACTCAATCGCTTTCGTTCTGCGTCTCGATCCTTGCGTTGTCTCGGTGTGAGCTTGCGTCTGAAAGAAAACAAATTGCAGCAACAAAAAAAAACAATTCTACTGACCCTTTGTGCATCTTTCCACGCGACGGCGTCTCAGCTGGGTTTGTATCGATTGTGTCGTCTCCATCCGTTGTCTCAGCCTCGGGTGTCGCCTCGGGTGTCGCCTCTTTTTCTCGTGTGGGTAGCACAATGAGCGCCTCTGGCGGCTTTATTCCAGGAGACTCAACTCGATTCTTCACTGTACGCTTCTTTTTCTCTTTTGTTGGACCCTTCACACATCGAGATCTGATGGTAATTCAGCATTATGTAACGAAATACTATGAACAAATTTATACAGTAACCGAATTACCTGTCGAGTTTGACCTTGGCGTTCTGTGTGCGACTATTGACAGTTAGAAGAAGCGGAGCGAGAGAGATGGCTGGAGACTCAGTACGACGACCCTCCCTAAAAACGTGAAGATTGATTTAGATTGAACACACTCACATTCCGAGAACGACTGTCTCATAGTCTGTCCAGCTGCCACGTCTGTGCATTGCGTTTGTAAGAATCTTGCAGATGGTGCTTGTATCCCACGCAATACTGAACGATTCATATGATTGCATTGAAAATGCGAAAGATGTGATATTAGATTTGACTCACTCTGCTGGATCCTTGCCACGCAGTAGTGCGATAAATGCGCCGAAAGAACGAAACCCACATGACCAAAAGTCCTGAGAAATCAACTTAAAATAGTAACGATTAAAAAAAAACTCACACTCTGGCAATCATAATCGGTCTCGACATCGATCATGATCTCTCCCTGGGGGAAGACGCGCTGGAAGAAGGCGGCCACTTGGCGGAACGCCGATGAGTACTTCTTGCGGATCTGAAGGGAGAGATTGAAATGACCTGAGAGAGAGAGAGAGAGAGAGAGAGAGAGAGAGAGAGAGGAAGAGAGAGGAAAAGAGAGAGAGGACCTGAAAGAGAGAGAGAGAGAGAGAGAGAGAGAGAGAGAGAGAGAGGAAGAGAGAGGAAGAGAGAGAGAGGAAGAGAGAGGAAGAGAGAGAGAACTCGCCCAGTCCACTGCCTTCTCTCCCTTGCCCTTCACAGTGCTGTCCAGCCATCGGATTCTCCTTGTCGCGGGATCATAACTATTAGTGGAATTTGAACTGACTGATAATGAAGTATATGTAACCTGATTAGAATAAAGTGAGCGTCCTCGAACAAAATCTGCACTACAGGGAAGTCTCCAGTTGGAAGTTGTACAGAGTCCACAGATACGCCCGTGCCCTGGAATTGAATAATGAGGAAATGAGAAAAGATGAGAGAAAGGACTTACCATGAGAGCAATATCCTCAATCCTCTGTGCTCCCTGGAAGTATGTGTGGCTCGCTCGCAGCTCGAGCAGGAACTGACACGCGTCGTAGAGCCAGCCGGAATCCAGCATCTGTCCCTCCGTCGGCCAAAACAAATCATTCCATCTCATTATCCGTAAATGTAATTGCTTGAATATGGTGTGTCTGACTTAAACAGTAAAGGGATAAAAAAGTTTCACTGAGTTTCACTGGTTTCCAACAAATTGTATATGTTTACAGTTTCAACTGTTAGATACAGGGGATATAGGATGAAACACTTTTTGTGGTATTTATACCGTTTATACTGTATGTACTTGTTGTGAAGTCAGAACTCAGTGTATAGAAATTCTGGAAAAAATGATTGATTGATTGATTGAAACATTTATTGTGCACATGGAACCATGTTTAGAAACGTCCTGTGGACCTGGGCGGCTCTCCGCTGGGCCTGGGCGGCAGGCCAGTGGGCCTGGGCGGCTGACCGGCGGGCCTGGGCGGCTCTCCGCTGGGCCTGGGCGGCCGGCCAGTAGGCCTGGGCGGCTGACCGGTGTGCCTGGGCGGCTGACCGGTGGGCCTGGGCGGCTCTCCGCTGGGTCTGGGCGGCTGACCGGTGGGCCTGGGTGGCTCTCCGCTGGGCCTGGGCGGCTGACCGGTCGGCCTGGGCGGCTCTCCGCTGGGTCTGGGCGGCTGACCGGTGGGCCTGGGCGGCTTTCCGCTGGGCCTGGGCGGCTGACTGGTGGGCCTGGGGGTTTTTCAGGCTTTGTCAAGTTTCAAGAAAAGTTTTTCAGGCTATGTCAAGTTGTTAGTGAAGTCATACGGTAAGTAGAGCTGTGAGCGTGAAAATGAAACGATTGCATGCGGTCACCAGAAGAATGTTAAGTTTAGAGTATGAGCTGTGTATGTAGGTGTAATAGTCACTGAGCTAGATGCTGTGAAAAAGGTAGCCACAAGGACCATAGCAAATTTTATATAGCCCTCGCAGGGCGATAGCGGGCCGGAGGCTCGCTTCGCTCGCCTCCGGCCCGCTAGTGGCGGCGGCTTCGCCGCCGCACTGCGCTCCGAGGCTCGCGCGCCTTCGGCGCGCTCGCCTCTCCGCGTTAACTCATCAAAACTTCAAATCTGAATTCTCCTATGGGTCTAGTACACATGAGACATCAAAATCTCTAGTTTTGGAGTTTTTTTTTTCAACTTTGTTTACTTGTTTACTTGTCATGTAAACATCAGATACAAACTCTGCATTGAGTCTAGTACACTTTAGATATCAAAATCTACAGTTTCGGACTTGTTTACAGTTTTGTTTACTTGTTTACGTGCGGGACCACACGCAGTTGGTGAAAATTATGTCAGATCCATCCAATGCCAGCGAGAAATGACCAAGCGCTTTCGAGAGTGCAACCTGCGAGATTATTTTCACCACTGCCCGGTGTGTGGTCCCGCACGAATGGATCCTGTCAACTGACTGGTTTTTTTATTGTTGGTATTGCATTTATCTCACTACCCATAGACGGTAACAAGAATATAGCCGTACCAATTGTTCTCAGCCGAAAACAAGACAGAGCCTTGGATTATAACAACTGTTCGGACAGTCTCATGCGAGGCGGAGCACTCACTAGAGTTGACAACGCATGATGAGTTAGCACAAGAGAAGTAAGCAATTAAATAACTGTTCCTTAAAAAAAACATTTCTTTACGTCTTTTTTGTCAAATCATTTACGGTCTTCTCCTTCCATGAAAGGTTTCGGGACACAGAGAGTTCCGAGAAGTTCTTTCTCTACTCAGTCAGTGTTTTTGGGTGAATAGCTAGTATATAATTGAATGGTATGTTCTTCTAATCAACATAAAATTGAGTGAAGTGTATGAACAAAGTACATTTATCAAATGTATATTGAATTGCACTGATATATTCATTGTAAGTTTCCGGTCGGTTTTCCTTTCTAGAGGAACGCCTGCAGCCTTCCGTATCGCACCATTTGTGATTGAGGGCTCTGAAATAGAAGACATAAAACCAATAAACCGCGATACACAAATCACACCCACATTATTATACTAGTGCAGCTTATTCCATTCCTGCAGAACGGAATGGGTATTTCCAAAGTTGAGGTGACTGCTAAAAATACCATGAATGAGATTATTTGATAACAGTACTCACCTTATGAATATGACAAGGTGATAACCATGTGCGAAAACATCAGAGATACAGTATGAAGTGTGAAATATAGGCTCACGATGAAAGTGTACAGAACTGTAGCATAAAAGCGCTAGCTGTTTCTTTTTATACGTAAAACGCGCGCCAAGTTGTATACCCTCCGGTACCTCTCACCAACGTAGTTTGATTAGATTGAGTCCAATTACCACTCAAACAATGTTCTCAAGGACTTTTCGGGTCGGGTGCTACAGGCGTTTTGATGAGTCTTATTGATACCCGCTAGCACTAGAGATAGCACTAGAGAACATTCAACCACAGAATGAATTTTTGAACCGCAAAACCAACTTTCGAATCGTTTCACAACTCCTGTTTCTTGAGTTTCTGCGACTCTTTCACTAACTTGATGACTTCTCTGTCTCATTCTCTTCTCTCTCTTTCTTCTCTATCTCTCTCTATCTTCTCTCTCTCATTCTCTTTCATCTCTCTCTCTCTCTCACGTAGCAAAAGAGAGACAGCGAGAGAGAGAGAGAGAGAGAGAGAGAGAGAGAGAGAGCGCACACTCTTGCGAGGGCGACCGCTGTTGTGCTGCTCTTTTCTGATCTCAACCCGCAGTTCCTTCTTCCAGTCGTCATACAGAGAGTCGGTGAGGAGAGAGGACAGACATGGAGGAAAGATACTCTCTCTCTCTCTCTCTCTCTCTCTCTCTCCCTCTCTATTTCTCTCTCTCTCTCTCTCTCTCTCTCTCACCATCCGGGAAGGTAGGATGGAGCGGAATGTGTTATGGTGGTGTTTGATACGTTTCGATGGACACACATATGTTTTTTTGTGACACATTCCCTTCAATAAAAAAAACAAATGTTCCTCCCACAACAAAAAAATTGACTCGAATCTCTTCTCAATCAATAAAATCAACGTGATGGCACAAACAATATCTACTGGAACTGGAACAACAGCCCCAATACCCCACTGTAGGATTGTGTGTGCTTCCAGATAACCCATCATGCTAACATTGTATGTACATGTCGGAATCAGGCTGATGTTATAACTGTTTATGTTATAACGTGCATAATGTTCACACACAACAAACGAAGTGCCAACCATTCATCCATTTCCTATCGTTTCCTCGCCTCTCTCGGTGGGAATGGCCCCTCGTCCCTAGTGCTCGACCTTCCACTGGTTATGCTTGCGGCCATGTGAGTATTCTCAGTATACATCAATGAACCAACGTCTCCTTTCTCTCTCTCTCTCTCTCTCTCTCTCTCTCTCTCTCTCTTTCTGGTCGAAGGATGTGCGAACCTTTGTGCGTTTTCCATTCTCCAGAACCTGCTGACACTACTGATCTGTTCAGATATACTCTCGTGACCGTGGGAAGAGAGAACAACGCGGCATTCATATTTACTAGCCGCGATGTGTGTGAAGCGTGGATATACGAATAATGAACTCGCTGCATTTTGTGTTTTTCGAGGATTGATATTGGATGATGTGGCTCAATATGACACTATGACAGTGCGTGTTTCATCTCTGCTGGTGACTATGGAATTGAATTCGCCACTACTCATTCTCTCCATATTCTCGAATATCGATGCTCTTTCACTGTGTAGTATTGACATCGCTTGTTGGTGAGTCTTCTCATGGTAATAACGGAAAACATTTGCTTCATGAAAAAAGAATTTAGTTTTGTCAACGTGCACTTCCGGAGATGACGTGGAGTTCCTGGAATCACGGGAAGAAATCTCCGGGAAGCTGAAGACAGTTCTATTCACGGCATTAGTGCAGTCGAAAGGTAAGTCTTTTCAGACAACATCAGACGACATCTTTTTTTACAGTAACAAAAATAGAAAACGTGCTTAGTCCAACTTTTTCCTTTGAGATCCATCCTATCTTCAAGAACATCTGGAAGAAATGCGGGTGCTACTAGAGAGATTGGCAGATGGTGAGAGAGAGAGAGAGAGAGAGAGAGAGAGAGAGAGAGATTCACCTCCAGATATCGGCTCACTCCTCGTTGACTCTTTTGCCGAATTGACATGGGACAGGAAACTCCAAGCAATGATCGCCAAAGAGAAGAACAACATCATTCGAGCGATCGCGATCACAAGGAAGCGAGTCTCTCTCTCTCTCTCTCTCTCTCTCTCTCTCTCTCTCTCTCTTTCGCTGTCTCTCCCTTCTGATGTTGTCTGTGAGCAATTTGACGACCTGGAGCACCCAAACTCTGTCATCTTGAGATTCTTCCTCCACTTGATCGACGATGAAGCAGCCTACAAGAAGTTGTTCATCGAATTCTTTGAAGACATGGCAAGAGTCACTGCCGAGAACAACATAAATGTGATTCTGATTATTTTTCTGATCAGGCATGTTTGCATTCAAATACGTTTCACTAATAGTATGTTAAACTATAAAACAATGAATCCCTGACGTGATACATTCTCAAAATGTCATTTTCAGAAGGATCCTCACATTGATGAAAAGGCCGAGAGACTCAAGAAGATGCGGAATAGCGAACATGATTTATGAGCATGTCAATAAACTTTTGAGATTGAGAGTGGAATATGGTGTGTCTGACTTAAACAGTAAAGGGATAAAAAAGTTTCACTGAGTTTCACTGGTTTCCAACAAATTGTATATGTTTACAGTTTCAACTGTTAGATACAGGGGATATAGGATGAAACACTTTTTGTGGTATTTATACCGTTTATACTGTATGTACTTGTTGTGAAGTCAGAACTCAGTGTATAGAAATTCTGGAAAAAAATGATTGATTGATTGATTGAAACATTTATTGTGCACATGGAACCATGTTTAGAAACGTCCTGTGGACCTGGGCGGCTCTCCGCTGGGCCTGGGCGGCAGGCCAGTGGGCCTGGGCGGCTGACCGGCGGGCCTGGGCGGCTCTCCGCTGGGCCTGGGCGGCCGGCCAGTAGGCCTGGGCGGCTGACCGGTGTGCCTGGGCGGCTGACCGGTGGGCCTGGGCGGCTCTCCGCTGGGTCTGGGCGGCTGACCGGTGGGCCTGGGTGGCTCTCCGCTGGGCCTGGGCGGCTGACCGGTCGGCCTGGGCGGCTCTCCGCTGGGTCTGGGCGGCTGACCGGTGGGCCTGGGCGGCTTTCCGCTGGGCCTGGGCGGCTGACTGGTGGGCCTGGGGGGCTCTCCGCTGGGTCTGGGCGGCTGACCGGTGGGCCTGGGCGGCTCTCCGCTGGGCCTGGGCGGCTGACCGGTGGGCCTGGGCGGCTCTCCGCTGGGTCTGGGCGGCTGACCGGTGGGCCTGGGTGGCTCTCCGCTGGGCCTGGGCGGCTGACCGGTCGGCCTGGGCGGCTCTCCGCTGGGCCTGGGCGGCTGACTGGTGGGCCTGGGGGGCTCTCCGCTGGGTCTGGGCGGCTGACCGGTGGGCCTGGGCGGCTCTCCGCTGGGTCTGGGCGGCTGGCCACTGGGCCTGGGAGAAGACACAGCACACAGAGCCATTGCGGCAAACGCAGGGAGAATGTAGAAGGTGCGCATGTTGCTGATGTTCAACCTCTTTTCCGCTGGTCGTTTTATAACACCTTATGAGCAGCTGGTCAATCAAGGCTGGACAAAAAACTGCGCGGAACAATTTGATCGCGATGTTTTTTGTGCGTGGGCGAATGTGTGCGAATAGTCAAGCCACTCATGTGACACTTCAACTGTCATGCAAGTCAGTCTTTAGACTGTTCAATTTGGTTACACAAGGATTCCACATGAAAAACGAGTAGTTTGTATTTTCCATTAGGGGCGGCGCGCAGCGGCGCCCGTTTGTTTTGAGCTGTGACGCGCGCAACACGCCACTCCCAAGGCACACACGATTTCTCTATTCTAATACAATATACTTAATTAGTGTGCGTTATTTGTTAGAATATCACTTTGTAAGACCTATGAGTATGATTCGTGAAACCAATATCGGTTGCGGCATCCAAAAACCGCCCTCTCTTGCTCTCTCCCGCTTTGCCACTAAACGTGTTTACGACGGCGGCGGCGGCGGCGGCGACGACGGTGTGCATCACGTAAGCTCCGCCCACTGCACTTTGCGCTCATTGGTCGCTCGGCTCTCTTGCGTGCGCACTCTGATTGGCTGAGCGCATGCCCCGCCCTTCGTTCACCCACTCTCGTGTCGGCTCGCCGTCCAGGCCACCGCCCCAGTTTTGGCGCGAAAACTGTGGGGGAGGGGAGTGTGCGGAGCGGAGTGAGTGGGTAAGAGAGAGAGACGCGAAATAGCGCGTGTCAATGAGAGACTGGCATTGGCAGGCGCACGAGCGATTCGACAAAGCAGTGCGTTTCCATATTCAGGATACGTTTTCTAAAGTTTCGAATATGTATACATAACATGTTCGGCACATCAACCTGAAAAACAATTTCTTCGAAATTTGAGAAAAGGACATCCATTCTCTTTCGAAAAGTACACGAGTAAAGAGGAGTGGTTTGTTTTGATCTAATTCAACAAAAGCACATGCATAAAATCTCTTCGCAGCTGACTAAAATTTCAAAACAAACCTGCTCTTTCTGATCGATGAAAAATATAGTATGCACTATAATCGTGTCATACATTTTGTTGCAAGTTACTTGTTGGGATTAACAGTATCCTGAATACCTGAACTCAACATGCTAACAAGAAAACAATTAGAGTTTTAAAACATCGTTCGAAAGAGCAGGTTTGTTTTGAAATTTTAGTCAGCTGCGAAGAGATTTTATGCATGTGCTTTTGTTGAATTAGATCAAAACAAACCACTCCTCTTTACTCGTGTACTTTTCGAAAGAGATGATGTTTGATATCTGATCAGTGATATATAATTACATCATCGTGACCCATTCTTTGCAGAAAACTTGTAGAACACAAGTGATTTTATAAGATATCCGTTATTTCTTTTGTAATGATCAGCATATCAGCAGATCACAGATCACGCGGAGGTCTAGTGTTATTATGACTTCTCTCGATGAAGGTGAGCTAACTCTTGATACTTCATACAGTATCTTTTGTGTGACACTGTCACTCTTCTGTGTCTCGACCCCACCCACAGATGCGTCGACGGACAGCCAGCATGTGTGCCGGGTAAGCACTTCTTGACTTTCACAATATTTCTAGAGGATGAGATACAAAAAAAGAAAAAAAAGAAGATCAGATCAGCATAACATCACTAATAACAATGTTCCTGCAGGTGATGCCACTACTGCATCATCGTGACCTCACATATCCCCAACGTCTCCAGCTTGTTGGCCTTCAAACTCTTGAACAACGCCGCTTCATAAATGACGTAGTGTACATTCACAAGGTTATTACTAAAACCACCTCTCTTAATTATTCTGGTCTTTTTACATTAGTCCCAACTCGGTCGCGCACATCTCACAAATATCGTCTTTTGCCATCATATGACTCGTTTCTGCGGAGCAGCGCGTTCTTTCAGAGGCTTTATGGAGTTTGGAACTCACTTCCATCTGATATTGTTGAATCTGCGAAAACCAGTAGCGTGAAATCCCACTTAGTAGACAATGCCCATTTGCATCCAATGTCTAAAATTCGACATTTGTAGTTTGCTTATTGTCTTCTCTTTGATCTTTGAATGTTTCCTTTTTCTTCCTATTTCACTATCCTACCGTAAGCACTGTTATGTTTTTTTCTATGATGCACATGTTAAGTACTCAACACGGTAATAAACTATTTATTTATTTATTTACTGCAACGGCGTCCTACGTCGATGAACCGATACTTCCAGAAATGGGAAATGCAGGGTCGGATGAGAATTGAATTTTTACAATGTTATATTGTTTTATTGTTCCTTCAAACTTTTCGATTCGCTTATGGTTACGGTAGGACAATAATTTGACATACTCGACTCGCTTAGGATTACGATAGGAGAACAAATTGCCCTACTCCATTTGCTTAGGTTACTGTAGAAGAATACTTTGATCTAATCTACTCCACTCGCTAAGGATTATTGTAGGAGAACAGTTTGACCTACTTCAATTGCTTAAGATCACTGTATGCGAATAATTTGATCTACTCCACTCGCTTAGGATTACGATATGAGAATAATTTGATCTAATCAGCTCGTTTTAGATTAATGTAGGATAATAATTTGACCTACTCCACTCGCTTAGGATTACAATAGGGAGTAGAAGAACATTTGATCTACTTCACCCCGTTATGATCAAGATGAAATAATAGTTGGATCTACTCTATTCGCTCGGGATCACGATAACAAAATAATTCGACCTTCTGCAGCTGCACTACATTTTCACAATCAAAATATTGTACACTGTCATAAGCATTTATTTTGATATCTATGTTATCCCGTGTTGTTATTAAATGATGGCAGTAAAGTGATGGCCATTATTACAGTGCATATCCTCATTACAGTACCCTTACAGTACTCTATGCTGCAGGTATCCACTTCTGTACTTGCCGGCCTGTTCAGACATGGGAGTGTAATAGGGGAAGGTGGCTGGGGAGCGGTAGGAGGAGATGGGGGAGACTGCTCCCTTGTTGGTGTTCCGAAAGGAAGAAATAGAGAGGGGAGAGAGAGCAGAGAGATGAGAGAGACAGAGAAAGATAAACTCGCCTTGGGATGATTGTCGAATGCAGCAGCTATGTCAGGACCTCCAGTGCCTCTGTCGATTCCTACCACACTCGTTTCCACTGCCGAATGTGAGACTGAAACGTTCAGATCGGCTTTCGAACTTCTTGCTGTTTCTGAACTTCTTCGAATTGAAAGAAACCGCAGTCGAATGAAGCCATTTCCCTAGCTCCGTCCAGTATCGATCAAATATCGATTGTTTATCGATTGTGTGCAGAGCAGACGACGGAGAAGGCGTTTGTGGAGACGCAGTGTGCGGAGACCGGAAACAAAGTGTGTCATCTGGAGATTGAGGCAGAGAAGAAGGCAGGGACTGAGGAAGTGGAGGTGGAGGGAGAGTGCGACGACGACAAGTGTGTGGGCGTGGATGGAACCGAGGTGAATCTCTCTCTCTCTCTCTCTCTCTCTCTCTCTCTCTCTCTCTCTCTCTCTTCCCTCCCTCTATCGATCGCTATTCAGAAGGACGTGTTCTGCAAGTTGACGTTGAAGAAGAGCAAGGAGTCCGTTGACTGTTGCTGCCGGTCTGGCGACTGTGTCTCGAAGATTGCCTCCGAGCTGGATACCCTGGAGACGCAGCTCACCAGCTACCTCAAATCTGTGGAGACGAAGCCAGAGGAGAAGGCGCCGACCGCAGTCAAGGAACAGGCCACTATCGACACACTCAAGACATTCGACATCGACGTGACATTCGTCAACGGAACCGACACGAAGGTATCGATTGGTTATCGATCGATTATCGATTGTTTCAGGTCGACGTGCCCTCCGCGCTGGCGGCTCTGAAGCAGTTCAAGACTGCCAACAAGGACAAGGCTGGATTCGTGTTAAAGCCCAAGTCGAAGACTGGAGGGAGTGAGGGAACGGATGGCGGCAATGGTTCTCCCGGAGAGGGCGGGACTGATCCCAGCTCTCCCGAGGGAGGGGCCGGCAAGCCTACCAAACCGCGGCGTCGGCGGCAGTTGCTACTGTGATCGCTGTGGCGGCTGCTATCCTGTTCTAGAGATGTTCAAGACCTTAAAGCTTTCAATTTTGTCTCATGTGTCTCGCTGGTTGCGATAAATTCAGCGATGTTGTTGTGTGCGTTGAATTTTCATAGTTGTCTTATGAATGATTGGTCATTGTCGGTTTGTCTCCCCCCAAATGTTTATTGTTCACTCATGGTTGGTGGCTGGTACATACGGAACATTGTCGGTATGTCTTTCACCGATCGAATGTGATTTAAACGTAGCGAAACGTATTGAAACGTATCCCCCGTGAAACGTACCTACGCATTGATATTCGTCGACGCATTTTCCCTCTGGATTCCTCTTGAATCCCGGCATGCACTGACACACGTTGATGATGCATTGCAGAGTGCAGATGCGCTGAACAGTTGTTTGTTTATTGTTTTGTTTACTTTGTTTACTTGTTTACTCGTTCACCTCGGCCGGTTCGTTGCACTGTGGCTCGCACGCTGTTCCACACTCGTATAGCATTTCGTTCTCACCACAGGAGGATGGAGTCTCTGGAAGATCTCTCTCCCTATCTCTCTCTCTCTCTCTCTCTCTCTCTCTTTCTCTCTCTCTCTCCGTATCTTCATCCCCATTGCCGTCTCTCTCCCTCTCTCTCTCTCCCTTACCCCCCCCTCTCTCTCTCCCTCTCTCTCTCCCTCTTTCTCTCCCTCTCTCTCCCTCTCTCCCTCTCCCTCTTTCTCTCTCTCTCTCTCTCTCTCTCTCTCTCTCTCTCTCACCACTAGGACACCCTTCTGCCAGCACGCATACTCCATCGACCGTTCTCTTGTATCCCGGCAGGCACTGACACACGTTCACCAGGCACAGCGCGGGGCAGGCGAGATGCTGATGTGTATTGACTCAGTATCGATTGATTATCAAGTGATAATCAACTGAGAAGTGTAGAATGAAGAGAGAGAGAGAGAGAGAGAGAGTGAGAGAGAGAGCCCACCTCGGTATCATGGCATTTCGGCTCGCACGCGCTGCCGCACTCGTAGAGCATCTCGTTTTGCCCGCATGAATGAGGTGGGACTGGAGTATCGATTGATTATTGATTGACTATTGATTGACTATTGATTGTACAACTCACTCTCAGCGCCGATAAGTACATCGGGTCCAAGCGGGGTGTCGGGGGCTGAAATCACACTATTTTGATTTTCGCTATCAACTCTCCCTCTCTCCCTCCCTCTCTGTCCCCTCTTTCTCTCTTTCCCTCCTTCTCTTTCTCTCTCCCTCTCACTCCTGCAGCTCGGCACTCCTCCCTCGAACACGCACACAAATCCCGCGTCGCAGGTCACAAAATCGCACGTGGCGCGGAAGCCGTCTGCAAACAGTAACCATTTCGGACAGACGGACAGACGGACAAAAAGTATTTCGGACAGACAGACAGACACTCTCAACGGGAAAGCTCGGACAGACACATTCACCTGGGGTTCGGACTGACGGAGGGGCATATGGTCAACATGTGTCTGCGACAGACGGACGGACACACTCACCGAGCCCGGGTCTCGGACAGGCAGACAGACCCACTCACCGGGCATGCATCGTGGGTGGTCTGTGTTGCACTGGGCGCCCTGGCAGTCCTCCACCGGCAGCAGCCAGCACTTCTCCGCAGGCGCACACGTCACACTCGAACACGAGGTGTGCGAGGCTGGAAGTATTGATTGATTATTGATTGATTATTAATTTTACTTATTTCGTATTTATTGCTAATTATTGAGTCTAGAAGTACCGATTGATTATTGATTGATTATTGAATCTCATCCAGTCGTAGCGATGACGATTAATCGATTGCATGGAGCAGTGACTATGATCGTTGATTGAAACGTATGTTGCACGTTCGGAACACTAACTGTATTGTACGTGTTACGATTTGTGTGTGGAAATTCACATGTAATAGGACATTGAATGATTATTGATTATTGATTTTTTACTGGTGCATCAGTTCTGCTAGCTTGAACATGTTAGGAATGACGATTGATCGAACTACCAGAGAAGTGACTATGATCGTCGCGTGAAACGTATGCATGTTACAACGAAACGTACAGCTGAAACGGCTCGACCTGTATTGCAAGGGTTACGATGTCAGATAGACAGAACAAACGTGTGAAAGTGAGTTTTCGATTATAGTATTGATTGAATCTCGATTTCGCTGATTTATTAATTATTACTGATTTGGTCCATTACTAATGCACCAACTCTTTTGGATTGTGTACAAACGATGACGATTAATCGAATTAGCGCAGAAGTGACTATGAACGATCCGTGAAACGTAATGTATGTGGCATTAACAGATTTCAAACTACATCGTATTCGTCAGATATACATAGGTAGAGGTGTGTATAATGAAGTGAAAAGCAGAACAGTGAACGGAAAGCTGTCGATTGGGCTCGCACTTTGCTTATACCATCAGAAAGAAAGAAAGGAAAAAAGGAAAGCGTAGAGTAACTCACGATTGGGCTGGCACTTTTGCTTTTTGGAACTTTGGCAAAATCGGAAGCAGTAAAAAGTAAAGGACACAAACTCACGATTGGGCTGGCACTTGGCCTGCCCGTCATACACGCGACACTCGTATCCGCCCGGACAGATGCGGGTCTGGCACGGGGTCTCCTCCACTTCTGAAAAGCTTTCAGTAGAAAATCAAAACACAACGTCAATCCTCATGGCAACATTGTACAGCATTACATTCAATGTACGTAGGACAGAGTCACAGATGCTTTCAAAATTGCAACACACAACACGGACGAGTTGTTAAAAATATATCAAAACACAATCCTGTGAGGATCTGTGTTCACTACATAAAAAAGAACGAAAAACTTTTTTGGGAAATATTTTAACAAAAAAAAAAACATCACGTACTCCTGCAGCCGGGTGTGCCGTGTTGGAAGTTGCACACCAGACCTTCCCCGTCCCCGCACGACAGGTCGTCACAGGTGATGCCGACGAGGACTGTGATCGTCTGACTCTTTCTCTCTCTCTCTCTGACTCTCTCTCTCTCTCTGTCTGACTCTCTGCCTCTCTCTGTCTGTCTGTCTCTCTCTCTGCCTCTCTCTCTCCCTCTCTCCACTCACACAGTACACATGTCGGCTTTCCTCCAACCATATCGCACTGTTCTGTGTCTCTCTCTGCCTCTCTCTGTCTCTCTGTTTCTCACTCAAAGATGGATGATACAAGGGAGAGTGTGAGACAGAGAGAGAAGGGAGAGAGAGACAGAGAGAGAGAGAGAGGGAGAGAAGCCCACCCTGATCCTCCACCCGCATGCATTCTGGACTGCCGTTGAGCATCCGACAGCCGAACCCCTCGGCGCACTCTATGCTGGTGCACGTGATAGCGGGCGGGACTGCAAGGGCAGTGGAGATTGACAAATCTCATCTAGCAAGAGTCGCCACTGTTTAAGTCAAGGTTTCCCACTCCCGGGACTGGAAGATGCTCGAAAAGGGAAAAGATTAATGATTTCTATTTCTCGAAGAGTCTCGAATTGGCGTGGAGATCCTAGAAATGAGACTATACTTGGATTGTGAAGAAGAATAGGAATCCTATATTATAGGATATCACTGGAATGAAAAGGGCTCCGAAAACAGCTTTGATTGAGCTCTGCATTGGCTCCTAGCTGGCAACATGATTTCCCGTAAATAGTTTGTATTCGAAAAAAGTTACATGATATGAGATTGTTCGTAAAACACGCACGTTTCAAGTTGATAAATTGCTTGATGTACACCCTTCCACAACTTCAATTGTCTGTAAAACGTACATGGCATACCTTCCGTCTCTTCCTCTCCCAGCTCGTTCCTGTCCATTGGAGACGCTGCCGGGTGCGGGCGTTGGGGGGAGGGGACCACTAGAAAGGTGTGGTCAGTCGTTTCAGAGTCTTCTGGATGCAATTCGAAAAGTTATTTTCAAAGTGTTTCGAAGATTCTGACTACTGACACCATGTCTAAGCCTGGCCTTCTTATAGTTGTATGCTCGTAATAAGTTGTGCGCAGTGGGGTAGATCAGAGGAAGACGGAGAGTCAGCTCTCGGCAATAGCGCGCAAAACAATAGAGGCAGACGGTTATGGCACCGTATTTCGAACTGCATGCGGGGCAGATCGAAAACTATCGCGCTGTCGCAGTCTATACAAACCCTAGGAAATGAGTCTGTCTGCTAAACTGTCAGCTAATGCTGGCTCGCTCACAAACTCACCAGGAGAGGGAATCGACACTGGAGCAATGGGCTTCTGTGGAGCCTGCGACGGCCTTTGCGGTATAACGACAGGAATCGAAGCAGGATCATCGTGCTGCGGAACCGGCGGCAGGGCGTAGGGCTTCTGCGGGGGAGCAGAAGAGGGAGAGGAAGAAGCAGATCCATCAGTCGTCTTGGGTAGCATGTCCATGGGTCGCAACGAGGGTGGAGGCGGGAGGCGCGGCAGTGCAGCCGAGATCGGGTAGGGACGCTGAACGAGTATAGTTTGTACCTTGTTGTTTTGTCACCATCATTGATTCACCAATAATTGGTGTTCTAGTCTAGTCAGTTGAAGTTGAGCCTACTCTCAAATAGGTGGTGAACTGAAATGGAGTTTCACATACCGCCGCAGGCGTGACGGGTATGGCTGGCATGACAGCGACTGGGACTGGCATGAGCGGCTGGTGCGGCAGGGACTGAACAGATTTTCTATAGAAAATGCCATCATGAAAGTCCATCACATGACAGAATCCAACAACCACATACATCAGGATGTTTAATCCCTCACTAATCGTTCCTGTGAATGAGCGACTCACCGCAGCCTTGCTTGCCGGAGCACTTGCAGCGTCCGCGTGCGGGGAGAGGGGTTCTAAAACATGAATCATGATGTTTCATATTGTAAAACAATGCGTTTTTCATTTTCATGTTTGCAAGTGGTACAGTGGACTGTCTCAAACTTTACAAACAAACAAAAACGGTATTGATCACTGACGCGCAGTCCCCCTCTGAGTGGGATGGGCGGGCGGTCCAGAACCTGACGAAGCGCCCGGCGGGAGGCTGTGCGACTGAACAAGCACATTTGCACATTTCAACTGTTCAAGCTGACACCCAATTCTCTGTCTTCAGACCGACAGAACAGTCATCCGCAAGCCGTGAAGGACACAAAAAAACTCTATTCAGACTGTTCAATCCTGCATTACCTGAAACCTGAATGACCGGATACACTCACACTCTCACTGGCACTGACAGTGGGCGGGGCTGGCGGGCCGACGATGCCGCTGGGCTGGGCTCGAGACGGGGTGGATAGGGGAGGGGGCTGCAAGGGGAGTGAAACGTATGTGTTTGAGCGGTCAGTCTCTTCGCAGCTCCCTTCCATACTGACTTCGAAACGTCTTCGAAACACGACCAAACAGTGTGTTTTAAAGACGTTTTGAAGGGGCTGAAGAGACTGACCTCACACCTTTAGTATTCATATTTGTTCAATTGTTTGTACAGTACACATGTCGGCTTCCCGCCAACCATATCGCACTGTTCATTTAAAGCGCACGTGAGTAGAAACTCGTACGTGCATGTTTCTGAAAATACGAGAAAATAAGTATTTCGAAAAGTCATGGACATGGCATCCTTTTTCGGTTCCTTCCACCGCATTTTGAAAAGTTATGGCATTCTTTTTTTTCGATTGTTACCACCGCACGTTCAAAAGTCATGGCATCCTTTTTTCGGTTTCAAAGTGATAGATATTACAAGAAAAACGAACAAAAAGAACGACATCATGTTCAGAAAGTATAATTGACGAACCTGTAGATACGGTAGGCACTGGTTCCGGTGGTCCGTCATACTGCGCTTGTGCCAGGGGGAAGAGGAGAAGCAACAACATCTGAAAGCAAGGATCCCCTTAACTGATCCTGAGATTCAACTATCAGATCACATAAACATAATACATTAGAAACAAATAATGATGATAGTGAGACCCTGTCGATACATGTTTTATTGAAACGATTTGAGTCCTTTTACTTACGATTAGTTGAGTCCACATGTACAGTGAGAGAAAGATCAAAATTCGAAAAATTTATCAATCATTTATTCCAAAATTACCGTGTTTACACCGCTGACACAATTACATGACACAAACCGCAATAGAACTCACCTTTTGACGAGAGAAACTGCCTATTGGGGTGAACCGATACGGCAGTAACTGGTAACCGAATTGAACCAAGGCCAATGTGCTGCAGAAAAGAGGTCGCTTATGCGAATCAAAATGCAGATCACAAATCGGATGTAAGGAATGCGTGTTGCCCGTCTCTCTCTCTCTCTCTCTCTCTCTCTCTCTCTCTCTCTCTCTCGGATAAAAGTGAATTAGAGAGGGCGCGCAGCGCCCTCTCTTTTGGGTTAAAATAAGGTTCGCGCTAGAATTTTCAGATAGCTATGTCCAAAAGTCCTCTTAGCAACAATGTGAAGTCATCCAATTCATGCTAGTTTGCTTTACACGGTTCCGTACGCCAGATCACTAATTGACGGCTTCTTTGTATCTCTTCTCTGAAAGAAGTTATGCGCGATCGCGCGCACCCATGAGGCGAAAGGCCAGCGTGTGGGTGTGTGTGTGTGGACCGTTTCCAGTCAACGCTGGCAGCAAGCTCTCTCACCCGGCGGAGGGCGGGTGCGAGAGCGCGCGCGAGAGAGCACGCTGTTTGGAGAGAGACAGATGCACTTTGGCGACGGCAATAGCACGCAGACGGATAGAGAGAGAGACAGAGAGAGAGAGACAGAGAGAGAAATAGAAAGAGAGAGAGAGAGAGCGAGAGAGAGCGAAAGTGCTCTCTCTCTCTCGCTCTCTCTCCCAATCATAGTGAAACAACGATGAAAATTTAAAAATGGCTAAACTTTGAATGTCATGTCCAAATAGATAACATGGTAGTAATAAACGTCATAGAAGACTTTTGCGTCTACCTTTAAATTTTGCAAAACAAAATGAGAGCGACGGAGAGCGAACCTACAACTCCCTGTATTACAAAGATAGCTCGCTACCTGCTGAGCCATGTTTGTTGATGCGAGGGTGTTAGTAGGGCGCGCCTAAGTACGCTAATTCACTTGTGAGTATTCTTTACGAATGTGAGGAATTTGTGGAGATTGACCCACTCGCCCCAAACACCGCGTCGGCCGGTGTGCCATCCACACTTGTGAACATTGCGTAGCACATCTTCACGCAATCTTCACATGCGTACCGCTGTCAAATTTTGTGTACGCAAAAGGAAGAAAAGACAATTGAAAAATGTTCAAATATGGTAATGAGAGTATGCAATTATGATTTTATGATGTTAATCTTATTTTCATCATAGCTTATTGTTTTTTTGTGGAACGTGATGTTAGTATTTTTATTGTTAATGTTGATCCTGATATGTGTTTTGTCGATATAATAAATGGCAAAGACAAAAGGAATTATCAGTCGGCGGTGCTTTTCAAGCAACCGTCGTATAATGTTTATGACTATCGTACATTGTTTATGGCGTCTGTGACCCCCCCCCCCCTCCTCCCTCCTGACCCCACACTGATCTCATCGCGGGTCGCGGGTTATGACAGATTACGGCATTACGGCTTGCCGAGTCTTGCAGTTGCAATCAATATTCTGAATACTGTTGTTCACTGTTTGTAATTTTGGTAGTTAGATACGATGCTACATTTGTATTTACTATTTATTGTGATACCCGTTTTCTAGTGAAACAGTTCAAACATTTAGGATGTTGTCTGGTGTTGATGTTGAATTCAAGACCGGCAGCATCACAAGCCATAAAGCAGACGCTGTGGTAAACGCTGCAAATGAAGAACTGCGGATAGGTGAGTATATTATCAATTCATGTAAACGAAGTGTGAAAGAAGTTCGATGATATTTATAATTTAAGGAGGTGGTGTGGATGGCGCAATCCGGAAGGCCGGCGGTCCGTCTCTCAATGAGGCCCTCGCAAGGGAGATCGCAAAATGGCCGAGTGGAAAGATCGACAAGGGAGCTGTCATCGTCACGGAGCCGTTCGGACTGGCGTCGAAATGCAAAAGTGAGTTTCTACATTAACACTTCATTGTTGAGCACAAATGTTCAGAACTGTTGCATGCGGCTGGTCCTGATCTACGGGACTCGTCGGGAGTGGCGCGAGCTCCCACTCCAAGTGACAGACAGGATCTCAGTGATGTGTATACCAATGTATTCCTGCGTGCAAGACAAGAGAAGTGTTTGACAGTTGTGAGTATTCCCTCCAATTTTCACAACCTCTCACTACAATCTCTATTATTAACAGGTGTGCCCTTTCTTCTCTGTCGGCATCTTCGGGTTTGCACTGGAGGAGGGAGTGCAGATTGCAGTCGACGCGGCGTATCACCACGTCAGAAATGGGGTCAGTGTAACAACACTAAACCATGTCTCCATCTGCCATCTCATCTCCATCTGCTTTCAGAGCAAACACAACCATCAGTTTATCTCTCCCCCCCCTCCTTCTCTTTCTATATTTCTCTCTCTCCCTCTCTCTTTCTCTCTTACACTCTTTCTTTTGTTTTATTATTCCCCCCCCCCCTTTTTCTTCTCCTCTCTCTCCTCTCTCTCCTCTCCCTCCTCTCTCTCCTCTCCCTCTCTCTCTCTCTCTCTCTCTCTCTCTCTCTCTCTCTTTCTCTCTCTCTCTCTCTCTCTCTCTCTCTTCCACCGTTTTCTCTCTCTCTTCCCCTTTTTTTCTCTCCCCCTCTCTCTCCTCTCTCTCCTCTCTCTCTCTCCTCTTTCTCTCCTCTCTCTCTCCTCTCTCCTTTCTCCTCTCTCCTTTCTCCTCTCTCTCCTCTCTCCTCTCTCTCCTCTCTCTCTCCTCTCTCTCTCCTCTCTCTCTCTCTCTCTCTCTCTCTCTCTCTCTCTCTCTCTCTCTCTTCCCTCGCAAACAGGTATCGAACCCTGAACGGTAGCCACTTTCCACTGCGTCACACAGTTCGCTGGGTCATTGCTCGTAGAGACGCCCCTTTTCTGAAAACTGATTTCTATGCGAAATCAATAGAAATCTGCAGATACCTACCGTCACGTTGAATGAAAGTTCAACATAAACGTAAACGAACACGGGATAACCAATAGGCCTCTGTATATGCAAAATGATGTTACAGACAGTGAAGAAGATCACATTCGTGAACAATGGGAAGGCGCCGAAGAAAGCATTCGAAGCGAGTCTGAAGAAACGAAAGAAGGAGACGGAGATGACTGCGATCGGACACGCTATCCAGGCAGTCCGCATGGATATCATCAACGAGAGGGAGGAGAAGAACCGGAAGAGGAGGGAGAAGGAGCAGGCAAAGTGAGTGTCGCGTCGTTGGATTTCTAATAATGAGTTTATAGGAAAGCCAAGATGAGTCCAGAAGAAATAGAAGCCAAGAAGAGAAAGGAATGCGAACGAAAAGCTGCAAAGTGGGTTGTGATTTGAGTTTTTGAAAACATTCAAAGAATCTAATTGTGAAAAAGTCTCTTTATAAATGCATCATTTTAGGCGATCTACTCAGACCGAAGACGAACGAGACGATGTGAATCAGAAAAGGAGGCTTGCTGATCAAGAAAAGTTAGTATTACTTAAATTAAACTTCACATGATTGTTTAGACGTGACAAAATGTCTGAACAGCAGAAAGAAGAACTAAATCGGAAGAAGCAAAAAAAGTTAGTTTATTGTTGTTTATTTTAATGATGTAATAGTCTAATACACCATTTTAGACGGGATAGTATGTCGGAAGAAAAGAAAAAAGATATGAATCGGCAAAACAAATTGAACATGGAGAAAAGGTTGGTTTGTTACTTCTTTCATTGTTCCATTTGTAATTTAGGCGATCTGATCTGACGGAAGAGCAGAGAACAGAAATGAAACGGCAAAATCAACTGCACATGGAAAAAAGGTTTCATTCTTATTCAGTTTACAGTAGGATCTCAAATGGGTTCTCCGCTTTTCACGAGATACATTAAGGTGGTTATAAGAAGTACAAAACCCGTCAAATAAGGTTTTCAAACTAACAAAATTTTTCGTAATCGGCGGGACTTGCCATCAAGCAAGTGAGAGCGTTACCACTACTTGTGACAACATACTGTAGCCTACCGAATAGAAACTGTGAACGTGAGATGCAGTGTTCACTCCTACAGTTTTGTGTACTGTAGGTGTAGAATCATTGAACACCATAATGTTTGACTTTTTTAAAGTAAGTTTAAACGGAATATATATTAATGTTTTTTTCATGGCTTGTTTCAATGTACTGTATTCATTCAACATTTGAGGCGGGCAGACATGTCAGAAGATCAAAGAACTGAAATGAACCGGCGAAATCAATTGAACATGGAAAACAGGTATATTTTTTTAATTTAATTTCGTTTAAATGTTATTTCATTGTTAGTTTCAAAGTACTGTATTCATGTATATGTTCGGACAAAACCACAAAACTGTTTGTGTCGATGAGAAGTTGTAACCAACATGATTTTAGACGCGCGAGTATGTCGGAAGAGCAAAAAGGAGAACTGAGGAACCAGAAGCGAGCGGACATGGAAAAACGGTTTGCTTTTTGTAATTTTGTTTCTTAGAGAGTAACATGTTTCAACGAGGTTTTCACATATTTGATAACGTTTATCTATTACACATTGTCGCGGCTTATCTACATATGTATCTGTACTCTGACAACAATTTTAAATTAAACATATTTCAGAAGACAATCGAGGACAGATGAACAGAAAATTTCTGATAACTTGACTCGCAGAAATACTGCAAGAACATTCAGGTGAAAACATTTATCTCAATTTTTAATTTTCAATTGTCTCTCTAAAACACATTGTTTTCAGCATTGACTAGCGCGCTTCGCGCGCTAGAAATATAGGTATAAAATAGAGGAGAAAATTATCTATCGATTGATATATAGATTGACTTGATATGTGCTCTGGAAGTGCTATTAAGAGCTGTGCTAGAAGTGCTGTAGTCAGAGCCTTCCAAAAATGAGTGATCTTTATTGTATTTCCTTACTTTTGAATTACAGTATTAACAAATGTTTGAACAGTGTCAATGTCTAACAGTAGCTGGTTGATAATTTTTGATTCTCGACTGATATTATCTTACCTATGCTCATAGAAGGCGCTCAGAGATGCAGCCGAAGACTATCGGTATATGAGTGATAACTATGTCATAACTAAACTACACTTTCCGTTTCTCCGCTTCTCTCTCTCTCTCTCTCTCTCTCTCTCTCTCTCTCTGTCTCTCTGTCTCTCTCTCTCTCTCTCTGTCTCTCTCTCTCTCTCTCTCTCTCTCTCTCTCTCTCTCTCTCTCTCTCTCTCTTTGCTCTAGAAGGCGCTCCGGCACGCTACCGCGTGCCTCCGCGGTCAAAGCCTATCAGTAGATCAAAAATAATAATATATTGATCACTGATACAGAAATGCATTTTCTTATACTCTCTGATCTTTCAATTTCTCGTCATAAAATCTCTACTCTCGCCTACGATCATAGATAGCCGCTCCGCGCGCCTCCGCGGTCAAAATCTATCAGTAGCTGGTTGACAATGATCAGTTATCACGGATCTAATATTATAAAATCTCTACTCTCGCCTTTGATCACAGACAGCCGCTCCGCGCGCCTCAGCGGTCAAATTCTATCAGTAGCTGGTTGACAATGATTAGTTATCACGGATCTAATATTATAAAATCTCTACTCTCGCCTTTGATCACACACAGCCGCTCCGCGCGCCTCAGCGGTCAATTTCTATCAGTAGCTGGTTGACAATGATTAGTTATCACGAATCTAATATTATAAAATCTCTATTGACAATGATTAGTTAACACGGATCTAATATTATAAAATCTCTACTCTCGCCTTTTCGTGGACTTTGCCAAGGCCTACGACTCCATCGAGCACAACGACACGTGGCTTGCGCTGAAGAGATGTGGAGTGCACCCCGCCTACATTCGACTGCTGCAGAGTATCTACAACGATGGCAAGACGAAAGTGAACGTTCGAGGGACACCGGCCGAAATCGAAGTGAAGAAAGGTGTGCGCCAAGGCTGCCCGCTATCTCCTCATCTGTTCAACTGCGTGCTTGCTGAAATCTGTGCCAAGATGGACTTCGACTTCGTTGGAGCCGGACTGGACATTGGAGGACAGAAGCTGACTCATCTCTGTTATGCTGACGACATCATCCTTTTTGCACGTTCGGCCTCGGCTGCAGAAAGGATGCTGGAGGAACTCGCGGAGAAGAGCAGCGACTACGGGCTGTACGTGAACAGGAAGAAGAAGGTGGTCATGAGCAACGGACCGGAGAAGAGCATTAGACTGGACGGAGGAGAAGTGGAGTACGTGGACAAATTCGTCTACCTGGGCCGCTCTCTTAGTTTTCTGGCTGACGACCGAGTGGAGGTGACAAGGAGGATACAGGCTGGCTGGGGCGCTTTCTTCCGCCATAGCCAGTTCCTGACGCTGAAGAGTGCGCCGATGCGACTGCGGAGGAAAGT
>CAWZYM010000369.1:12500-27500 GCA_963966185.1 Rhabditoides inermis | reverse complement strand
GTAGAGGAGGAGTTAAGAGGTGCCGGAATTTTGTTGCCGTCTGGTGCACGTGAGACAACTTTCTACCAAGTTTCATGCGAATCGGTTAAGTTTGAAGCTAGTTATGGCTTGTGAATGACGGACACCATGGGACATTTTAGTGAGAAAAGGAGACTAGCGCGCTTCGCGCGCTAGAAATATAGGTATAAAATAAAGGAGAAAATTATCTATCGATTGATATATAGATTGACTTGATTTGTGCTCTGGAAGTGCTATTAGGAGCTGTGCTAGAAGTGCTGTTGTCAGTCTTCCAGTAGATGGCTGATCTTTATTTCTTTCCTTATTTTTTTTTTATTTTCAGTAATTTTTAATAAATAGAAAGTGTCACAGTCTATCTGGTTGATAGTATCTGGTTGACTGCTTTTCTACAGATGTATTTACCTTGCTCATAGAAGGCGGTCCGGCACGCTCCGCTGTCAGAGCCTATCAGTATCAGTAATAAAAAAAACACAATATAATGATCACTGATACTAATATGTTTTTTTTTCGTCTCTCTGATCTCTCACTTTCTCGTATGCACATAGAAAGCGCTCCGGCACGCTTCGCGCACCTCCGCGGTCAAAGCCGATCAGTAGATCAGTAATAATGAGAATATATTGATTACTGTTACTGATATGCATTCTCTCCGACTCTCTGATATTTCACTTTCTCGGATGCACATAGAAGGCGCTCCGGCACGCTTCGCGCGCCTCCGCGGTCAAAGTCTATCAGTAGATCAGTAATAATAAGAATATATTGATCACTGTTACTGATATGCATTCTCTCCGACTCTCTGATATTTCACTCTCTCGGATGCACATAGGAGGCGCTCCGGCACGCTTCGCGCGCCTCCGCGGTCAAAGTCTATCAGTAGATCAGTAATAATAAGAATATCTTGATCACTGTTGCTGATATGCATTTTTTTTCGACTCTCTGATATCTCTCTCGTATGCACATAGGAGGCGCTCCGGCACGCTTCACGCGCCTCCGCGGTAAAAGTCTATCAGTAGATCAGTATGATCAGTAATTATAATAATACATTAATCACTGATACAGATATGCATTTTCTCATACTCTCTGATCTTTCACTTTCTTGTCATAAAATCTCTACTCTTGCCTACGATCATAGATAGCCGCTCCGCGCGCCTCCGCGGTCAAATTCTATCAGTAGCTGGTTGACAATGATTAGTTATCACGGATCTAATATGATAAAATCTCTACTCTCGCCTATGATCACAGACAGCCGCTCCGCGATCAAATTCTAACAGTAGCTGGTTGACAATGATTAGTTATCACGGATCTAATTTTATAAAATATGTACTCTCGCCTACGATCATAGACAGCTGCTCCGCGCGCCTCCGCGGTCAAATCCTATCAGTAGATAAGTAATAATAAGAATAAATTGATCACTGCTACTGATATGCATTTTCTCCGACTCTCTGATCGTTCACATTATCGTATGCACATAGAAAGCGCTCCGGCACGCTTCGCGCGCCTCCGCGGTCAAAGCCGATCATTAGATTAGTAGTTATAATAATATATATTGATCACTGCTACTGATATGCATTCTTTCCTACTCTCTGATCTTTCACTCTCTCGTATGTACATAGAGGGCGCTCCGGCACACTCGGCGGTAAAGCCTATCAGAATCTGGTTGACAATTTTTTTTAATTATAGATACAAATATAATTTATAGTTATCACTGGTCTTTTATTATAAAATCGAGAGAGAGAGAGAGAGAGAGAGAGAGAGAGAGGGAGAGAGGGAGAGAAAGAGAGAAAGAAAGAGAAAGAGAGACGAGAGAGAGAGAGAGAGAGAGATGAGAAAAGGAATTGGATGAAAAAAGGAGGTTACATTGTTACATAGTATTTCGCCTCGCCTCACTTCCCTGATTGAATATAGAATGACGTGAGTGCATATAGTAATGTTTTATTGTATGTGCTCAGAAAATAAAATTCGCACAGTTTGTTGGAGTGTGGTGAGCTGTTTCGTAGTGCATGGTGATGTTCTCGCTCATTTGCACAATTGACTGTCTTTTTCTCTGACATCAGACAGACTGGCAGCTGGCGCACTCTCACCTCGCCACACTCTCTCGTCGCGGGGCAATAAAACGACGTCGATTAGAGGAATTTAATTGATAGCGGGCGTCAGAGGTCACAAAAAGATGCAAATTTTGGTAGAAGTGTAGTGGCCACCTATTTGCATGTTGTAGTAAAGGGAGATCTGACACGGTTGCCTAGTTTTCTTGAACAGCCCGCGACAACTGTTTGGTGTCGCCTCGCCTCGATTAAATCACTTCGTGAAAGGAAACCAGGAGGAGTTATAAAAAGATTACGAGCCAATTTGTAGGTGAGGGAGTGTAGAGGAGTGACGTCAAAACCGTTTCTCGATAGCTGAAGTCTGCGATTCGCAGTGCTCGTTCTTGTAAGGTCTACTCGATGCAACCGTTCAACGACCTAACCGTCTCTTCATCTGACACACTGTTTCACTGCTTTTCTGTCTGACTCTCTCTGATTACGCGCTATTTCGTCGGACTTTCTGGAGCTTATAGCTCCGCGGATATGAGAGATAACGAGCTGAAAATTGGAATCCTGCATCTCGGGACCGAGACCATCGGATCGATGTCACGTTTGGCTAGATAGGAGTAGTGGCTGGCGCGGTAGAGCGATGGACGTACAGACACCATAGGGCATTTAGCCAGACCGGCGCAGCGGGCGCTGCGATAGCGCGCTTCGCGCGCTAGAAATATAGGTATAAAATAGAGGAGAAAATTATCTATCGATTGATATATAGATTGACTTGATATGTGCTCTGGAAGTGCTATTAGGAGCTGTGCTAGAAGTGTTGTTGTCAGTCTTCCAGTAGATGACTGATCTTATTTATTTCCTTTTTTTATTTTCAGTAATTTTGAATAATTAGACAATGTCACAGTATATCTGGTTGATAGTATCTGGTTGACTGCTTTTCTACAGATGTATTTACGATGCTCATAGAAGGCGCTCCGGCACGCTCCGCTGTCAGAGCCTATCAGTAGATCAGTAATAAAAATAACAATATAATGATCACTGATACTGATATGCATTTTCTCCTGGGGGGCGCTCCGGCACGCTCCGCGCGCCTACGCGGTCAACGTATATCAGTAGATCAGTAAAAATAAGAATATATTGATCACTGCTACTGATATGAATTTTCTTCGACTCTCTGATATTTCACTCTCTCGGATGCACATAGGAGGCGCGCCTCCGCGGTCAAAGTATATCAGTAGATTAGTAATAATAAGAATATATTGATCACTGTTACTGATATGCATTCTCTCCGACTCTCTGATATTTCACTCTCTCGGATGCACATAGGAGGCGCTCCGGCACGCTTCGCGCGCCTCCGCGGTCAAAGCCGATCAATATATCAGTAATTATAATAAAACATTGATCACTGATACTGATATGCATTTTCACCGACTCCCTGATTTTTACTCTTTCGTATGCACATAAAAGACGCTCCGGCACGCTTCGCGCGCCTCCGCGGTCAAAGCCGATCAGTAGATCAGTAATTATAATAAAACATTGATCACAGATACTGATATGTTTTTTTCCGACTCTCTGATTTTTCACTTTCTCGTATGCACATAGAAAGCGCTCCGGCACGCTTCGCGCACCTCCGCGGTCAAAGTCGATCAGTAGATCAGTAATAATAAGACTGTATTGATCACTGCTACTAATATGCATTTTCTCCGACCCCTTGATCTCTCACTCTCTCGTATGCACAAAGAAAGCGCTTCGGCACGCTTCGCGCGCCTCCGCGGTCAAAGTCGATCAGTAGATCAGTAATAACAAGACTGTATTGATCACTGCTACTAATATGCATTTTTTCCGACTCTTTGATCTCTCACTCTCTCGTATGCACATAGAAAGCGCTCCGGCACGCTTCGCGCGCCTCCGCGGTCAAAGTCGATCAGTAGATCAGTAATAATAAGACTGTATTGATCACTGCTACTAATATGCTTTTTCTCCGACTCTTTGATCTCTCACTCTCTCGTATGCACTTAGAAAGCGCTCCGGCACGCTTCGCGCGCCTCCGCGGTCAAAGTCGATCAGTAGATCAGTAATAATAAGACTGTATTGATCACTGCTACTAATATGCTTTTTCTCCGACTCTTTGATCTCTCACTCTCTCGTATGCACTTAGAAAGCGCTCCGGCACGCTTCGCGCGCCTCCGCGGTCAAAGTCGATCAGTAGATCAGTAATAATAAGACTGTATTGATCACTGCTACTGATATGCATTTTCTCCAACTCTGTGATCTTTCACTCTCTCGTATGCCCTTAGAGGGCGCTCCGGCACGCTTCGCGCGCCTCCGCGGTCAAAGTCGATCAGTAGATCAGTAATAATAAGACTGTATTGATCACTGCTACTGATATGCATTTTCTCCAACTCTGTGATTTTTCACTCTCTCGTATGCCCTTAGAGGGCGCTCCGGTACACTCCGCGGTAAAAGCCTATCAGTAGCTGGTTGACAATTACTATTCAGTGTAGATACAAGTATAATTTATAGTTATCACTCTGGTCTAATATTATAAAAAATAAGAGAGAGAGAGAGACAGAGAGAGAGAGAGAGAGAGAGAGAGAGAGAGAGAGAGGGGATGAGCAGCTGGTTGACAATTATTATCGATTTTAGATCCAAGTAGACTTCATAGTTGTCACTAATCTAAAATCATAATATAAGAGAGAGAGAGAGAAAAAGAGAGAAAGAGAGAGAGAGACGAAAAAGAGAGAGAGAGAGAGAGAGAGAGAGAGAGAGAGACGAAAAAGAGAGGAATGAGAAAAAAATTGAATGAGAAAAGGAGGTTACATAGTATTTCGCCTCGCCTCACTTCCCTGATTGAATATAGAATGTCGTTAGTGCATACAGTTATATTTGTATTGTATTTGCTCAGAATATAGAATTTGCACAGTTTGTGGAGTGTGGTGAGATGTTTCGTAGTGCATGGTGATGTTCTCGCTCATTTGCACAGTTTACTGTCTCTTTCTCTGGCATCAGACAGACTGGCAGCTGGCGCACTCTCACCTCGCCACACTCTCTCGTCGCGGGGCAACAAAAACGACGTCGATTAGAGGAACTTAATTGATAGCGGGCGTCAGAGGTCACAAAAAGATGCAAATTTTGGTAAAAGTGTAGTGGCCACCTATATGCATGTTGTAGTGAAGTGAGACCTTACACGATTGCCTAGTTTTCTTGAACAGCCCGTGACAACTGTTTGGTGTCGCCTCGCCTCGACTAAATCACTTCGTGAAAGGAAACCAGGAGGAGTTATAAAAAGATTACGGGCAGATTTGTAGATTAGGAAGTTTAGAGGAGTGACGTCAAAACCGTTTCTCGAAAGCTGGAGTCTGCGATTCGCAGTACTCGTTCTTGTAAGGTCTACTCGCCGCAGCCGATTCGTCAGTGACCCGTCTCTTCATCTGACACACTATCTCGCCTCTTTTCTGACTGACGCTCTCTGATTACGCGCTGTTTCGTCGGACTTTCTTGAGCTTATAGCTCCGCGGATTTGAGAGATAAAAGAGTGGAGGTTTAAATTGAGCATCTACAGACCGAGGGCTTTCCGGCAATATCAAATTTAGCGAAATCCATAGAGCCGTGGCGCAGGGAAAACCATGTACGGATGTACACCATAGGACATTTAGACAGAGCGGCGCAGCGGCGCGCTAGAAATATAGGTATAAAATAGAGGAGAAAATTATCTATCGATTGATATATAGATTGACTTGATATGTGCTCTGGAAGTGCTATTAGGAGCTGTGCTAGAACTGCTGTTGTCAGTCTTCCAGTAGATGACTGATCTCTATTTATTTCCCTATTTTTTTTATTTTCAGTAATTTTGAATAATTAGAAAGTGTCACAGTCTATCTGGTTGATAGTATTTGGTTGACTGCTTTTCTAAAGGTGTATTTACTATGCTCATAGAAGGCGCTCCGGCACGCTCCGCTGTCAGAGCCTATCAGTAGATCAGTAATAAAAATAACAATATAATGATCACTGATACTGATATGCATTTTCTCCTACTCTCTGATAATTTACTCTTTCGTATGCACATAGAAGGCGCTCCGGCACGCTTCGCGCGCCTCCGCGGTCAAAGCCGTTCAGTATATCAGTAATTTTAATAAACATTGATCACTGATACTGATATGCATTCTCTCCTACTCTCTGATATTTTACTCTTTCGTATGCACATAGAGGGCGCTCCGGCACGCTTCGCGCGACTTCGCGGTCAAAGCCGATCAGTAGATCAGTAATTATTATAATACATTGATCACTGATACTGATATGCATTTTCTCCGACTCTCTGATTTTTTACTCGTTCGTATGCACATAGAAGGCGCTCCGGCACGCTTCGCGCGCCTCCGCGGTCAAAGCCGATCAGTAGATCAGTAATTATAATAATACATTGATCACTGATACTGATATGCATTTTCTCCGACTCTCTGATCTTTTACTCTCTCGTTCTCGTATGCAAATAGAAAGCGCTCCGGCACGCTTCGCGCGCCTTCGCGGTCAAAGTTGATCGGTAAATCAGTATTAATAAGAATATATTGATCACTGATACTAATATGCTTTTTCTCCAACTCTCTGATCTTTTACTCTGTCGTATGCACTCAGAAAGCGCTCCGGCACGCTTCGCGCGCTTCCGCGGTCAAAATTGATCAGTAAATCAGTAATAATAAGAATATATTGATCACTGATACTGATATGCATTTTCTCCGACTCTCTGATTTTTTACTCTTTCGTATGCACATAGAAGGCGCTCCGGCACGCTTCGCGCGCCTCCGCGGTCAAAGCCGATCAGTAAATCAGTAAATACAATAATATATTGATCACTGATACTGATATGCATTCTCTCCTACTCTCTGATCTTTCACTCTCTCGTATGTACATAGAAGGCGCTCCGGCACACTCCGCGGTGAAAGCCTATCAGTAGCTGGTTGACAATTACTATTTATTATAGATACAAGTATAATTTATAGTTATCACTGGTGTAATATTATAAATTATAAGAGAGAGAGAGAGAAAGAGAGAGAGAGAGAGAGAGAGAGAGAGAGAGAGAGAGAGATGAGCAGCTAGTTGACAATTATTATTGATTTTAGATCCAAGTAGTCTTCATAGTTATCACTAATCTAAAATCATAATATATAAGAGAGAGATAGAGGAAGAGAGGGAGAGAAAGAGAGAGGGAGAGAGAGAGACGAAAAAAGAGGGATGAGAAAAGTAGAGGGATGAGAAAAGAAGGTTACATAGTATTTCGCCTCGCCTCACTTCTATGATTGAATATAGAAGGACGTGAATGCATATAGTAATGTTTTATTGTATTTACTCAGAATATAGTAATCGCGCAGTTTGTTGGAGTGTGGTGAGCTGTTTCGTTGATACTGATATGCATTTTCTCCGACTCTCTGATTTTTTACTCTTTCGTATGCACATAGAAGGCGCTCCGGCACGCTTCGCGCGCCTCCGCGGTCAAAGCCGATCAGTAAATCAGTAAATACAATAATATATTGATCACTGATACTTACTATTTATTATAGATACAAGTATAATTTATAGTTATCACTGGTGTAATATTATAAATTATAAGAGAGAGAGAGAGAAAGAGAGAGAGAGAGAGAGAGAGAGAGAGAGAGAGAGAGATGAGCAGCTAGTTGACAATTATTATTGATTTTAGATCCAAGTAGTCTTCATAGTTATCACTAATCTAAAATCATAATATATAAGAGAGAGATAGAGGAAGAGAGGGAGAGAAAGAGAGAGGGAGAGAGAGAGACGAAAAAAGAGGGATGAGAAAAGTAGAGGGATGAGAAAAGAAGGTTACATAGTATTTCGCCTCGCCTCACTTCTATGATTGAATATAGAAGGACGTGAATGCATATAGTAATGTTTTATTGTATTTACTCAGAATATAGTAATCGCGCAGTTTGTTGGAGTGTGGTGAGCTGTTTCGTAGTGCGTGGTGCTGTTCTCGCTCACTTGCACAATTTACTGTCTCTTTCTCTAACAGCAGACAGACTGGCAGCTGGCGCACTCTCACCTCGCCACACTCTCTCGTCGCGGGGCAATAAAGTGGCGTCGATTAGAGGAATTTAATTGATAGCGAGCGTCAGAGGTCACAAAAAGATGCAAATTTTGTTAGAAGTGTAGTGGCCACCTATTTGCATGTTGTAGTAAAGGGAGATCTGACACGGTTGCCTAGTTTTCTTGAACAGCCCGCGACAACTGTTTGGTGTCGCCTCGCCTCGACTAAATCACTTCGTGAAAAGAAACCAGGAGGAGTTATAAAAAGATTACGGGCCAATTTGTAGGTGAGGGAGTGTAGAGGAGTGACGTCGAAACCGTTTTTCGATAGCTGAAGTCTGCGATTCGCAGTACTCGTTCTTGTAAGGCCTACTCGATGCAACCGTTCAACGACCTAACCGTCTCTTCATCTGACACACTGTTTCGCTGTTTTTTCTGTCCGACTCTCTCTGATTACGCGCTATTTCGTCGAATTTTCTTTAAGGCCTATAGCTCCGCGGATATGAGAGATAAAGGGCTGAAAATTGGAATCCTGCATCTCGGGACCGAGACCATCGGATCGATGTCACGTTTGGCTAGATAGGAGTAGTGGGTGGCGCGGTAGAGCAATGGACGGACGGACAAAAAGTGCGGAAACCATAGGGCATTTTACACTTACACCCGATCATGTCTATTCATCCTATTCATCCTGGTTCGATTTCTGTTGATTGCTGCATTTTTGATATCAACAGAGGTATTCAATAATTTAGTCATTGTGTTCATATCAGCTTCATAATACCTTTTGATAATTATTTGATTCTTAAGCACTTGATTCGTGTTCTCCTGATTCGGTGTCGTGCGGAATTGACGTGTGGTGCAAGGAAGAATTCACGCCTCCTTTCTCATTGAAAGCGAAATTTCACTTCTCTTGTGATGTACCGTGGCAAGCGAAATCCGAAGGTTCGATATTTAACAACGGTTGGAATAGGAAATATCGCTAATTTCAGGCATAGTGGTTGCCAAATATCCTACAAAACAACATCATGGATGGGAGTTCGAGTTGCGCCAATACATTCTAGATGTTGTCAACCTGGCCATGAATCGCATCTCTCCGCAAACACTGGTATGCTTAATATCTCTCTATGTCTCCTTGCCTCCCTGTCTCCCTGCCTCCCTGTCTCTCTATTCTCTCTTCTCTCTTCTCTCTCTCTCCCCCCCTCTCTCTCTCTCTCTCTCTCTCTCTCTCTCTCTCTCTCGCTCTTTTTTCTCTCTTTCTCGCTCTCTCTCGCACCTCGCTCTCTAGCTCTCCATTTTAATAATCATCATATTCATGATAGGCTCTGGACGTGCCTTTCTGTTTTTCCGAGGAGATGCTAACTCTCTGCATCCAAACTTGTCTTTTCATGATAGAAACGGAGATGGTGAGTTGCAGAAAACGTATTTTTTTAGATTAAAAACAATTAAAATTTGCTTTTCAGGTGACCCACATCGTATTGACAACGAGACGCCATGAACACTCTTCCCTCCTGTCTCGCCTGCTCTCTCCCACTGGAGTCGCCTTCTCTTCTCCGGCAGAGGCTCGCGCTTACAGGATGGAGCGCGTGGAGAGTCTCCACATGCTGGCGACTGCTCCCTACGACAAGAAGAAGGGACTGGTTCGGAGAGCTGTGTCCCTGTTCCAGAAGAGGAAGGAGAGACAGGTGGAGAGGCTGCGGGAGATGATGGGCGGAGAGGACGGAGACGAGCTGCGGAGGATGCGACAGCGAGCAGTGGAGGGAGGCAAGAAGAGGGGACGCACTGAAGAGACAGACCCGTGGATCCCGGACGGCTGCCCAGAAGAGACAGCGCACCACATCCCTTCGATTCCCCGATGAGACTGCCATTTCGGAGAGGGAGCGAGTGCAGGCGCAGTGTGGAGACTCGGACGACGACAGACTGCCCGATTTAGTGTTGCAGTACATGGACTTGATGGCCTGGGAGTTCAACAACGACAACATCAAGGTGAATTTTGTGGATTAATTGAATACTGCGTAGACCTTAGAGTAATTGCCTTATTTCGCAAAGCATGTATTAAAAAAGTACTACATTTCAAACTCATGTATATATTTTAGGCGGCAGTGACGAAAGTGCGATCGTTGCTGGACTCTGGAGAGAAGCTGCTACCGTTGGTGGAGAAGAGCTTCAACCACGCGGTGACAAGAACGAGGAGGGCAGTGAGGGCGCAGTGCGACCAGTACGCTGGAGAAGATGACGCCTCCTATGCCAGGAGATGCGTGGGCGGATACCAGATTCACACTCGCACTCACGACAGCCAGGAGGACAGGCGCACCAAGGACTATGTGTGCATGAACGAGCTCATCCGGGAGACCTACCGCCGCCCCCTCTCTCGCACCTCTTCCCTTCACTCATTCTGCCAGCGGATGGAAGACCTGGACACTGCATCGGAGGGCAGTGTGTCTGACATGAGTGTCGACAGCAACGGAGAGAGGGTGGAGGAGATGGAAGAGCAGGAGGAGGCAATGGACATGGACATGGACATGGATGATGATGCCCGCTCCGTCGCATCGGAGTCGTCTAGCTATTCCAGTGCATCGACTGTGTCGGCGAACTCTGCGCGTTTCGGTCGCACTCTCGGACGCCGATGTGACTCATCCTGCGACCTTCCGGATTTCGAGTGGGAGACGACCATCGAACGCGCTTTCGACGGACTGTTCTACGAGGGGATGGACGAGACGGACGTTGCGTTCTTCTTCGAGTACATCAGTGGTTGTTTCAAGTGTGAGCTGCCACCCGACCACCCGGACAAGTGCACTCGCGATGGGCTGTGTAGAGACGTTGCCGGACTGATCACCCGACTCTACCCGCACTTCTCTGGTATCCGCAGCCTGAAGAGGAGACTGTATGAGCTGAAGCGACTCTGCCAGTGGCTGGTCGACTACAAGCGAGCTCTCGCAGATGGCGACATCTCTCTGCTGATGCATCTGGTGAACGTGGCCCCGGTGCAAGCGATGAGCCGCCAAGTGCTGTTGTCCCGCGACTCGCAGGACATGCACGAGGAGTTGACTGTGCTCGCCCAGTATGGAAAGATCGTCGCCACATTCAACGGCCACATCGAAGACGCCTGCGTGCACGCCTGCTCCGCATGTCAACTGCTGCATAGGAGTGCGAATGTAAGTCTCTCTCTCTCTCTCTCTCTCTCTCTCTCTCTCTCTCTCGCTCTTTCAATACGCGGTGCGCTCGCATTCTCTCACATAATCCTTCACACGTCATACAATCAATAACATATTTACATGTGAAATGTGAACTTTGACTAAATTTAAATATGTTTAAGATGCGTGATGTGGAAGCGGAAGATGGAGTGCAGGAGATAGTGGACCAGGCGGCATTCGAGGAGGATCGCATTCAGATGTGTGATCGATGCTATCGCATGTGGGCGCAGAAGGTGAGTGTCGTATATGGGGTCCCTGTCTGACGGATAACATTGTCATACGACGCAACAAGAGGAACATCTCCTGTTATTTCTATTTTCATGTGAATCAAGATTCCAATGTAGGGCGACTGGACGGAGCATAACACGAGGAACGAGCTCGGAATGGACACCGTGCCGAGCGAAGTGGCATGCCTGTCGTGGTTGGAACACATCACAACACAGCTCGTACGACCTCTGCAGGTAGTCCTGCTGTGTTCTCTCTCTCTCTTTCTCGCTCTCTCTCTCTCTCGCTCTCTCTCCCCCCCCCCTCTCTCTCTCTCTCTACATTTCTCATCTCTCTTCTTTCTTCTGCACATTACTCACTCGCTTGTCCTCAGGCAATGATCAAGATGGAGACTCGCACGGGGAGAGGTGGACATGCGATGCCCGGAGTGAAGGGCACTGCGTTCTACATGCCTGTGCCGATCGAGGAGACGCTCAACCACGCAGTCGACTGTCTTCCCTCGATGGACAATCTCTCCATCTCTGTCCACAACACCACTGGAGACGGAGTGCGCAGACAGCACATTGTCAGATTGGACAAGGTATAAAATAACGAATATTTTCATTTTTGATAAATAATCCATGACTTTTGAAAATAGCTGATTACTAATTCTCAATCTTTTCAGTCCATCGCGGCTCTTCAGTTTTACAAGGGACACAACCCTCTGTATTCAAACATCCGAATTCTGAAGGATGAGGATATGTTGAAACAGAAGATTGTGTTCGAAATGGCTGAGAGCGAGGAGGATGAGGGAGAGGGAGACGAGGAGAGGGGAGTGCACCTGTTCACGCAACTCGACCGAGACGACTTCCGTCATCTGTCCGCCATCGATGTCGACGTGCAGCCACCGGCCGGCACTTCTTCCACTCACATCCAGCAGCAGTTCGCACTAACCGAATGACAGGTATTGTACAATTGATTATCTCATGCTTGTTATAATATCATTGTCGTACTGTAATACATGATTTAGGGAAACAGTCGGTTGCGAGAGAGAAGGATCTGGATCTGAAGGCGTTCGCACGTCTGCATCCGCGAGGCCGTTTCGGACTGCATGCAGTGCGGGCGAAGAAGCTGTCGGAGGCGGCGTATCTCACCAACCGACTCCGTCACTCCGATCGTCGATTTGCCACTGACCCGTCGTGGGTGTTCTGCATGGTTGCATTGAGAGTGAGTCATTGAAAGTTGTTCGTTTATAATCAACATAAGTATCACTTTAAATAACATGATTCATTCACTCAGCTGTCAACTGTTTGTTTTGACTGGGTTGTTTTAGGATGCGAAGACGATTCGGTCGGCAGTAGGGATCCACCTTCGCAAGCACATGTCGGGAGCGAAGTTGATCGAGAAGATGAGGACGGACGGACGCGGACTCGACGATTTCACCAACACGGTGTTCAAGGGACTGCGCTGCCACCAAGACTACTGGATACAACAGAAACGAGTGATTGAGAGCATGGTTAGGTGAGTACTTATTTCAATTAAAAGATATAATGGATCCGGGCCACACACGATTGCGTTTCTTTTCACAAAAAGACGAAATAGAGAGAGAGAGAGAGAGAGAGAGAGAGAGAGAGAGAGAGAGAGGGAGGGAGAGAGAGAGGGAGAGAGAGAGATACAGACAAACACAGAGAAAGGGAGGGATAGAGAGAGACAAACAAAGACATTTGGCATTTGGGTAAATAATTGTTAGTAGCGAGAGATGATCCAATGAGTTTTGTATTTCAAAGCAATAACGATACATCATTACGATATGCCATGTCATGTCTGAAAGCCAAAGAAATGAGAGTAAGTCGCCACTTTTCTATTTCATAAATGTATTCAGTACTCTGGGCGTGCCGACGTTCTTCCTGACGTTGAACGAGGCTGCGTGGGAGTGGCCGGAGGTGGCAGCGACCTACTCGGCAGTGCACCCGGAGTGGAGGGAGATGAAGATGGCACTGCGGGAGATGATCTCCCGGGACCCAGCGCTCTCCTCCGAGGCATTCCACTTCCGAGTCAAGAAGGTCTTCCAAGATGCTATTCTGCAGGTATGTACACACGATTCAAATTGTATGACTCATTCAAAAAGTGTTGTTCGAAGTTCGAAGCATGTTTTGTAATGAACAATATAAGAAAATTCCATGTTGAAGCCATTAATAAGTCATCTACAAATCACTATAGATTGATTACAAATTGATTCAGAAGGACGGTCCTGTGGGAAAGGTGACGCACTACTGGTATCGAGTGGAGTACCAGCAGAGAGGCGCGCCGCACGTGCACTGTCTGTTGTGGGTGAAGGGATCGCCGGTGGTGGGAGTGAACAGCGACGAGGAGGTGACCGACTTCATCGACAAGTATATTACTTGTCGTCTACCGACATCGAATGAGCCACGTCTCCTCTACAACGTCCAGGCATTCCAAATGCACAAATGTGGAGGTGAGTACTCTTTCTATGTTCATTAATTTATCTCCTCGTACATATCTAAAAGAGTAGCAGAAATAACAATAAAACATTACAGATTACTGCAAGAAGACTGTCTTCCATGACAACAAGAGGAGGACTGTGTGCCGGTTCGGATTCCCCCACGCACCGCAGGCGAAGACGAAGCTGATGCCACAGTGTGTGGAGAAGAAGGAGCGTCTGTACAAGCTGCGACGCACTGCCCAAGAAGCTCTCATCAACGGATACAACGCGCCTCTCTCTCTCATCTGGGGAGGCAACCACGATCTGCAGTTCATAGCCGATGATCTGCAGAATGTGCTCTCCTACATCACATCCTATGCGAGCAAGGCTGAGTCGAAGAGCATCATCGGTGAGATTTAAAAAAAATATATCAATCACGTATCGAAATATCAAAATATCACAATTCAAAATATCAAAATGTTTGCAGTCGGTTACTTGGATTTTTCAGATTCGGACATTCTTCGCAACCCAGGCGACCTTCTGAGGAACGTGTACCAGTTGCTGCGCAAGAGGGAGATGGGACTGGCAGAGGGATGCGACCGGCTGAGGAGGCAGCCATACCACAAGAGCAGCATCGCTGCCAAGACTCTAAACTCGAATGCCCCGGACAAGAGGGTTCGTGTAATGAAGCCAGCGAAAGAGATCCAGGAGAACCCGGATGCGCCTGCCACCGTCCCCCAACTGGGCTGACACCTACTACGCTGCCCGCCCAGACGATCTCGAGAGTTTCTCCTTCTTCAACCTGTACATCAGCTTCACGTAAGTACTCTGCGTCTGTTATACTATGCTCATTGTGATATGTGGTTATAGGTTCCACAAGAAGAAGCCGGCAGCGAGGAAGGGACAGAAGGACAACCAGGAGAGTGGGATCGGAATCGGACGGGGAGAGTGACGAGGAGGGAGAGGAGGGCGATGCACAAAGCGCCAAACTGTCCAAGAAGGCTGCTGTGAGTTCAATCTACAACTCAGTCACACAGTACTCAATCAATATGATACTACGCAAAAAAAAACATATTTGAATTAA
>CAWZYM010000369.1:0-7500 GCA_963966185.1 Rhabditoides inermis | reverse complement strand
TAGGCGATCTACTCAGACCGAGACGAACGAGACGATGTGAATCAGAAAAGGAGGCTTGCTGATCAAGAAAAGTTAGTATTACTTAAATTAAACTTCACATGATTGTTTAGACGTGACAAAATGTCTGAACAGCAGAAAGAAGAACTAAATCGGAAGAAGCAAAAAAGTTAGTTATTGTTGTTTATTTTAATGATGTAATAGTCTAATACACCATTTTAGACGGGATAGTATGTCGGAAGAAAAGAAAAAAGATATGAATCGGCAAAACAAATTGAACATGGAGAAAAGGTTGGTTTGTTACTTCTTTCATTGTTCCATTTGTAATTTAGGCGATCTGATCTGACGGAAGAGCAGAGAACAGAAATGAAACGGCAAATCAACTGCACATGGAAAAAAGGTTTCATTCTTATTCAGTTTACAGTAGGATCTCAAATGGGTTCTCGCTTTTCACGAGATACATTAAGGTGGTTATAAGAAGTACAAAACCCGTCAAATAAGGTTTCAAACTAACAAAATTTTTCGTAATCGCGGGACTTGCCATCAAGCAAGTGAGAGCGTTACCACTACTTGTGACAACATACTGTAGCCTACCGAATAGAAACTGTGAACGTGAGATGCAGTGTTCACTCCTACAGTTTTGTGTACTGTAGGTGTAGAATCATTGAACACCATAATGTTTGACTTTTTTAAAGTAAGTTCAAACGGAATATATATTAATGTTTTTTTCATGGCTTGTTTCAATGTACCGTATTCATTCAACACTTTAGGCGAGCAGACATGTCAGAAGAGCAGAGAACTGAATTGAACCGGCGAAATCAATTGAACATGGAAACCAGGTATACTAAGTATTTTGTTTAATTTCAATATATTTCATTGTTTTTTCAATGTACCGTATTCATTCAACACTTTAGGCGAGCAGACATGTCAGAAGAGCAGAGAACTGAATTGAACCGGCGAAATCAATTGAACATGGAAACCAGGTATATTAAGTATTTAATTTAATTTCAATGTTATTTCATTATTTTTTTTTCAATGTACCGTATTCATTCAACATTTGAGGCGGGCAGACATGTCAGAAGATCAAAGAACTGAAATGAACCGGCGAAATCAATTGAACATGGAAAACAGGTATATTTTTTTAATTTAATTTCGTTTAAATGTTATTTCATTGTTAGTTTCAAAGTACTGTATTCATGTATATGTTCGGACAAAACCACAAAACTGATTGTGTCGATGAGAAGTTGTAACCAACATGATTTTAGACGCGCGAGTATGTCGGAAGAGCAAAAGGAGAACTGAGGAACCAGAAGCGAGCGGACATGGAAAAACGGTTTGCTTTTTGTAATTTTGTTTCTTAGAGAGTAACATGTTTCAACGAGGTTTTCACATATTTGATAACGTTTATCTATTACACATTGTCGCGGCTTATCTACATATGTATCTGTACTCTGACAACAATTTTAAATTAAACATATTTCAGAAGACAATCGAGGACAGATGAACAGAAAATTTCTGATAACTTGACTCGCAGAAATACTGCAAGAACATTCAGGTGAAAACATTTATCTCAATTTTAATTTTCAATTGTCTCTCTAAAACACATTGTTTTCAGCATTGATCATGTACCTTTCATCCTGGTTCGATTTCTGTTGATTGCTGCATTTTTGATCTCAACAGAGGTATTCAATAATTTAGTCATTGTGTTCATATCAGCTTCATAATACCTTTTGATAATTATTTGATTCTTAAGCACTTGATTCGTGTTCTCCTGATTCGGTGTCGTGCGGAATTGACGTGTGGTGCAAGGAAGAATTCATGCCTCCTTTCTCATTGAAAGCGAAATTTTCACTTCTCTTGTGATGTACCGTGGCAAGCGAAATCCGAAGGTTCGATATTTAACAACGGTTGGAATAGGAAATATCGCTAATTTCAGGCATAGTGGTTGCCAAATATCCTACAAAACAACATCATGGATGGGAGTTCGAGTTGCGCCAATACATTCTAGATGTTGTCAACCTGGCCATGAATCGCATCTCTCCGCAAACACTGGTATGCTTAATATCTCTCTATGTCTCCTTGCCTCCCTGTCTCCCTGCCTCCCTGTCTCTCTCTTCTCTCTTCTCTCTTCTCTCTCTCCCCCTCTCTCTCTCTCTCTCTCTCTCTCTCTCGCTCTTTTTTTCTCTCTTTCTCGCTCTCTCTCGCACCTCGCTCTCTAGCTCTCTATTTTAATAATCATCATATTCATGATAGGCTCTGGACGTGCCTTTCTGTTTTTCCGAGGAGATGCTAACTCTCTGCATCCAAACTTGTCTTTTCATGATAGAAACGGAGATGGTGAGTTGCAGAAAACGTATTTTTTTAGATTAAAAACAATTAAAATTTGCTTTTCAGGTGACCCACATCGTATTGACAACGAGACGCCATGAACACTCTTCCCTCCTGTCTCACCTGCTCTCTCCCACTGGAGTCGCCTTCTCTTCTCCGGCAGAGGCTCGCGCTTACAGGATGGAGCGCGTGGAGAGTCTCCACATGCTGGCGACTGCTCCCTACGACAAGAAGAAGGGACTGGTTCGGAGAGCTGTGTCCTGTTCCAGAAGAGGAGGAGAGACAGGTGGAGAGGCTGCGGGAGATGATGGGCGGAGAGGACGGAGACGAGCTGCGGAGGATGCGACAGCGAGCAGTGGAGGAGGCCAGAAGAGGGACGCACTGAAGAGACAGACCCGTGGATCCCGGACGGCTGCCAGAAGAGACAGCGCACCACATCCTTCGATTCCCCGATGAGACTGCCATTTCGGAGAGGGAGCGAGTGCAGGCGCAGTGTGGAGACTCGGACGACGACAGACTGCCCGATTAGTGTTGCAGTACATGGACTGATGGCCTGGGAGTTCAACAACGACAACATCAAGGTGAATTTTGTGGATTAATTGAATACTGCGTAGACCTTTAGAGCAATTGCCTTATTTCGCAAAGCATGTATTAAAAAAGTACTACATTTCAAACTCATGTATATATTTTAGGCGGCAGTGACGAAAGTGCGATCGTTGCTGGACTCTGGAGAGAAGCTGCTACCGTTGTGGAGAAGAGCTTCAATCACGCGGTGACAAGAACGAGGAGGACAGTGAGGGCGCAGTGCGACCAGTACGCTGGAGAAGACGACGCCTCCTATGCCAGGAGATGCGTGGGCGGATACCAGATTCACACTCGCACTCACGACAGCCAGGAGGACAGGCGCACCAAGGACTATGTGTGCATGAACGAGCTCATCCGGGAGACCTACCGCCGCCCCTCTCTCGCACCTCTTCCCTTCACTCATTCTGCCAGCGGATGGAAGACCTGGACACTGCATCGGAGGGCAGTGTGTCTGACATGAGTGTCGACAGCAACGGAGAGAGGGTGGAGGAGATGGAAGAGCAGGAGGAGGCAATGGACATGGACATGGACATGGATGATGATGCCCGCTCCGTCGCATCGGAGTCGTCTAGTTATTCCAGTGCATCGACTGTGTCGGCGAACTCTGCGCGTTTCGGTCGCACTCTCGGACGCCGATGTGACTCATCCTGCGACCTTCCGGATTTCGAGTGGGAGACGACCATCGAACGCGCTTTCGACGGACTGTTCTACGAGGGATGGACGAGACGGACGTTGCGTTCTTCTTCGAGTACATCAGTGGTTGTTTCAAGTGTGAGCTGCCACCCGACCACCCGGACAAGTGCACTCGCGATGGGTTGTGTAGAGATGTCGCCGGTCTGATCACTCGACTCTACCCGCACTTCTCTGGTATCCGCAGCCTGAAGAGGAGACTGTATGAGCTGAAGCGACTCTGCCAGTGGCTGGTCGACTACAAGCGAGCTCTCGCAGATGGCGACAATCTCTCTGCTGATGCATCTGGTGAACGTGGCCCCGGTGCAAGCGATGAGCCGCCAGTGCTGTTGTCCCGCGACTCGCAGGACATGCACGAGGAGTTGACTGTGCTCGCCCAGTATGGAAAGATCGTCGCCACATTCAACGGCCACATCGAAGACGCCTGCGTGCACGCCTGCTCCGCATGTCAACTGCTGCATAGGAGTGCGAATGTAAGTCTCTCTCTCTCTCTCTCTCTCTCTCTCTCTCTCTCTCTCTCTCTCTCTCTCGCTCTTTCAATACGCGGTGCGCTCGCATTCTCTCACATAATCCTTCACACGTCATACAATCAATAACATATTTACATGTGAAATGTGAACTTTGACTAAATTTAAATATGTTTAAGATGCGTGATGTGGAAGCGGAGATGGAGTGCAGGAGATAGTGGACCAGGCGGCATTCGAGGAGGATCGCATTCAGATGTGTGATCGATGCTATCGCATGTGGGCGCAGAAAGGTGAGTGTCGTATATGGGGTCCCTGTCTGACGGATAACATTGTCATACGACGCAACAAGAGGAACATCTCCTGTTATTTCTATTTTTATTGTGTGAATCAAGATTCCAATGTAGGGCGACTGGACGGAGCATAACACGAGGAACGAGCTCGGAATGGACACCGTGCCGAGCGAAGTGGCATGCCTGTCGTGGTTGGAACACATCACAACACAGCTCGTACGACCTCTGCAGGTAGTCCTGCTGTGTTCTCTCTCTCTCTTTCTCGCTCTCTCTCTCTCTCTCGCTCTTCTCCCCCCCCCTCTCTCTCTCTCTCTACATTTCTCATCTCTCTTCTTTCTTCTGCACATTACTCACTCGCTTGTCCTCAGGCAATGATCAAGATGGAGACTCGCACGGGGAGAGGTGGACATGCGATGCCCGGAGTGAAGGGCACTGCGTTCTACATGCCTGTGCCGATCGAGGAGACGCTCAACCACGCAGTCGACTGTCTTCCCTCGATGACAATCTCTCCATCTCTGTCCACAACACCACTGGAGACGGAGTGCGCAGACAGCACATTGTCAGATTGGACAAGGTATAAAATAACGAATATTTTCATTTTTGATAATAATCCATGACTTTTGAAAATAGCTGATTACTAATTCTCAATCTTTTCAGTCCATCGCGGCTCTTCAGTTTTACAAGGGACCAACCCTCTGTATTCAAACATCCGAATTCTGAAGGATGAGGATATGTTGAAACAGAAGATTGTGTTCGAAATGGCTGAGAGCGAGGAGGATGAGGGAGAGGGAGACGAGGAGAGGGGAGTGCACCTGTTCACGCAACTCGACCGAGACGACTTCCGTCATCTGTCCGCCATCGATGTCGACGTGCAGCCACCGGCCGGCACTTCTTCCACTCACATCCAGCAGCAGTTCGCACTCAACCGAATGACAGGTATTGTACAATTGATTATCTCATGCTTGTTATAATATCATTGTCGTACTGTAATACATGATTTAGGGAAACAGTCGGATGCGAGAGAGAAGGATCTGGATCTGAAGGCGTTCGCACGTCTGCATCCGCGAGGCCGTTTCGGACTGCATGCAGTGCGGGCGAAGAAGCTGTCGGAGGCGGCGTATCTCACCAACCGACTCCGTCACTCCGATCGTCGATTTGCCACTGACCCGTCGTGGGTGTTCTGCATGGTTGCATTGAGAGTGAGTCATTGAAAGTTGTTCGTTTATAATCAACATAAGTATCACTTTAAATAACATGATTCATTCACTCAGCTGTCAACTGTTTGTTTTGACTGGGTTGTTTTAGGATGCGAAGACGATTCGGTCGGCAGTAGGGATCCACCTTCGCAAGCACATGTCGGGAGCGAAGTTGATCGAGAAGATGAGGACGGACGGACGCGGACTCGACGATTTCACCAACACGGTGTTCAAGGGACTGCGCTGCCACCAAGACTACTGGATACAACAGAAACGAGTGATTGAGAGCATGGTTAGGTGAGTACTTATTTCAATTAAAAGATATAATGGATCCGGGCCACACACGATTGCGTTTCTTTTCACAAAAAGACGAAATAGAGAGAGAGAGAGAGAGAGAGAGAGAGAGAGAGAGAGAGAGAGAGGGAGGGAGAGAGAGAGAGATACAGACAAACACAGAGAAAGGGAGGGATAGAGAGAGACAAACAAAGACATTTGGCATTTGGGTAAATAATTGTTAGTAGCGAGAGATGATCCAATGAGTTTTGTATTTCAAAGCAATAACGATACATCATTACGATATGCCATGTCATGTCTGAAAGCCAAAGAAATGAGAGTAAGTCGCCACTTTTCTATTTCATAAATGTATTCAGTACTCTGGGCGTGCCGACGTTCTTCCTGACGTTGAACGAGGCTGCGTGGAGTGGCCGGAGGTGGCAGCGACCTACTCGGCAGTGCACCCGGAGTGGAGGGAGATGAAGATGGCACTGCGGGAGATGATCTCCCGGGACCCAGCGCTCTCCTCCGAGGCATTCCACTTCCGAGTCAAGAAGGTCTTCCAAGATGCTATTCTGCAGGTATGTACACACGATTCAAATTGTATGACTCATTCAAAAAGTGTTGTTCGAAGTTCGAGCATGTTTTGTAATGAACAATATAAGAAAATTCCATGTTGAAGCCATTAATAAGTCATCTACAAATCACTATAGATTGATTACAAATTGATTCAGAAGGACGGTCCTGTGGGAAAGGTGACGCACTACTGGTATCGAGTGGAGTACCAGCAGAGAGGCGCGCCGCACGTGCACTGTCTGTTGTGGGTGAAGGGATCGCCGGTGGTGGGAGTGAACAGCGACGAGGAGGTGACCGACTTCATCGACAAGTATATTACTTGTCGTCTACCGACATCGAATGAGCCACGTCTCCTCTACAACGTCCAGGCATTCCAAATGCACAAATGTGAGGTGAGTACTCTTTCTATGTTCATTAATTATCTCCTCGTACATATCTAAAAGAGTAGCAGAAATAACAATAAAACATTACAGATTACTGCAAGAAGACTGTCTTCCATGACAACAAGAGGAGGACTGTGTGCCGGTTCGGATTCCCCCACGCACCGCAGGCGAAGACGAAGCTGATGCCACAGTGTGTGGAGAAGAAGGAGCGTCTGTACAAGCTGCGACGCACTGCCCAAGAAGCTCTCATCAACGGATACAACGCGCCTCTCTCTCTCATCTGGGGAGGCAACCACGATCTGCAGTTCATAGCCGATGATCTGCAGAATGTGCTCTCCTACATCACATCCTATGCGAGCAAGGCTGAGTCGAAGAGCATCATCGGTGAGATTTAAAAAAAATATATCAATCACGTATCGAAATATCAAAATATCACAATTCAAAATATCAAAATGTTTGCAGTCGGTTACTTGGATTTTTCAGATTCGGACATTCTTCGCAACCCAGGCGACCTTCTGAGGAACGTGTACCAGTTGCTGCGCAAGAGGGAGATGGGACTGGCAGAGGGATGCGACGGCTGAGGAGGCAGCCATACCACAAGAGCAGCATCGCTGCCAAGACTCTAAACTCGAATGCCCCGGACAAGAGGGTTCGTGTAATGAAGCCAGCGAAAGAGATCCAGGAGAACCCGGATGCGCCTGCCACCGTCTCCAAC
>CAWZYM010000368.1:45000-152883 GCA_963966185.1 Rhabditoides inermis | reverse complement strand
TTTTTTTTGTTTTGCTTATTTGCATTTATATGATATAAAAACTCGCTTTTTGTCTCTGTTTAACCTTTTCAGCCTGCCGATAGGCTGTGCTGCTCGGCTCGCGCCATATGGAGAGACCATCTTCATCGAAAAAGGTGAGTTTAGCTGTGCTCTTGAATATTTCAATGTCACATCTAGCTATTACAGCAGCAACAAGTCATGCTATACGCTCTTGGAACGCGTTGTGCATGTGCTCCTGCATGGCGATTCCTTTAAGGCGACGACATAGCTAAGGAGGGTGAACAGGTGGGTTGTGTTGTTTACTTGTTTACCTCTTCAATATGTCTGTGCCATTTGTTTACTTGTCGATTTCAGTGAGGGAGAAGGGTGTTGTGGAGGGCCGTACACAACAAGTACGTAGATCCATGGCCTACTCGATGTTCATCTTCATCTCCTCACAGCACAGGTGCGTGTTTCATCTTAGTTCGCGGTGTGGAAACCATTTATTGAAACCATGCGATTAGATGTGCTGTTCTGAAGTGTGATGAATGAAGTGTTCATAGCAGGTGATAAACAATTATTCATTTATTGGTGCCCCTGTGTTCGTATCCCATTCGGTTCGTGTCCGGTGTACTATCTCGAAATGTTTGTTGTTTATTGATTTATCGATTGTTTGCAGCAATGTCGGTGTTGAATGGTTCTCGGGACGAGTCGAGTTCTCTTCTGGATGACAATTCTCCGCTCAAGGAGACACAGTTGGGTGGGTGGAGGAAGGAGTGGTAGACGTGTATAAGCCCCCGGTTCATCGTACGGCAATTCCCTTTCCGAATATTTCCCGAACACTTCGATGACATTAGTTTCGGTCCAAGTATAGACAACTGAGATGAAAGCAAATCTGTGAAATATTAGGGATGCGAGATGCAATGTGATTAGTGATAGTGGGTGAGAATGGAAGGCTTGCGAATTCATGAAAACGAGGTTTTTAAGCAATTCACAACACTACGTGCATTCCCTGACCAATGTTCACCTGTTGTGATCAGATTACTAGTAACAGATAATTTGACATTATCACTGATTCGACCATATTCGCACATTCCTTGTGTTTTATATTCGTGTATAATATTATTCCTTACAGGCTCCTCCCTGGACGGTCTGATGCTGCATTGGATGCAGCTGCTTGCAAACACGACTAGCAGGTAGGGAGAGAGTAAGAGGGGGGGGGGGGGGAGAGAGAGAGAGAGAGAGAGTGGGGGAGGGAGAGAGGGAGGGAATGAGGGAATGTCAATCTCTTTCAGGATCCCGCAGCAGCCTCCAACAATGGAGCACGCCAAGGAAGTGTCCGAGATATGCGCCAAGAACGTGGGTGGCTTCTTCGAATTATTGTTTGAGATGCGAGTTAAGCTGGTTTTCGCATTGTGTGTGTAAGAAGTAAGACTGTGATAACTCTATTGTACTAATATTAATCGCTGCCGGAATATTTAATGTCTGAAACATACAACTTCAAGTCTTCAAGGTACTTCATATTTTCACTATTTTAGTTCCGCGATGCGTGCAACGATGTGAACGCGGAGTTTGCGCGGATAGCTCTGCAGTGGAGGTTCGATCGGCCGGAAGAGGGGAGGAAGGAGGTGAGGAAGGGAGAGAGAGAGAGGGAAGAGAGAGAGACGGAGAGAGAGAGACGGAGAGAGAAAGCCTTCTTCAGTACCAGGATGCTCTGGAGGGGGCGTTGGCGCGACAGGAAGCCATTCTCGCCAAGGCCAGACACGTACTCACCAAGGGACAGTAGTGGAAGGAGAAGTGGATCTAAAAGTTGTTTATCAGCAGATTCAAGTTATACAATCGTCGTCAATAAGGAGACTGCCCCTTTAGACTGTATAGACTACACAATGCTATCGTGTCGTCAATGTTATATATTGTGATCTTCTGGACTTGTTTGGGTATGCTTGTGTTCTTGTATTGTTGCAAGTTGTATAAATTTTCGATTCCTAGAATGTGTGATTCTTTTGGCTTCACTCGTTTCGAGGCGAGATGCATGTGCGTTATCTGATAGGATGATGGTGGTGAAAAGAAGTTGACAAGAATCGGTGTTTTGCCGCGTTTGATCGTTTTTTACGTGGTCTATTGCGTTGACTACAAATCTTTGTTGAATTAATTGATGGTTTGATTTGAATACAGTATCGAGTATGATTTGCAGGTTTCTGTCCGTTTCTGGATGGCGGACTCGATTCCGGACCTCCGGGCCCAGCTCGAGTTTCGCAGTACGGTGGTGCAATCACAGGTACTGTACTGAGTACTGTGAGGAGTGATTTGAGAGGAAGTCATGCATTGGCCGAACAGTCTCACTCATTGTCAGTCATGTTTCGTATTTTTTTGAGGAGAAGTCGGGGGATAAGGGTAATGGAAAACAGAGATGGTAGCTAGTAGTGAAGAGGAGAGGGAGGGAGAAGGCGAGTAGGATCGATCATTGATTATTGATCGAGTATGTCATGGCTTGCAGGCCTTCACCGTACTCATCGCTCACCTGCGCGCCACCACCGAGACGGTCGCCAAGGTGGGTGGGCACGGATACCTGTCTACCTGTCCTGTACCTGTCTTTGTCTTGTCCCGTCCCTGTCTAAACAATAACTATCTGTCCCTGAGTATCTAAAATGAGTATTTTTCTCTCTTGTCACTACCGTGACTACGGCATGTAGAGTTCTGTTCGAGGTTCACCGTATTCACTGCGTCCCTTACCCCAGCACTTGTTGTGCTTGCTCTTGCCGTTGCCTTTGCCGCACGTACATGTCTAACTCCTGTTCACCACACACTCATGTCTTTCGGTCTGTCCCTGCCTACCTGTCTCCCTCCTTGTCGACTGCACTCTTTGCAGTCCTCCCTCTGCACTCTCTTCTTCTCGTGTCTCACCGACTATGGCTGTGCAGTGGCTGAGTGGGCGGCTTCTGCAGTTGTCAAGCTTATCGGAGAGGGGATCATACAGAGGGTGAGTGGGGAGTGGGAGGGGAGAAGAGGGCGGAGGTTTGTTCTGAAACGGTCTGTGTAACGATGGTATCGTTATCTATAGGAAGAGACTGGCGAAGACTCGTTCTAAAACGATGACACCAACGATGGTAACGTTAGTGAAATTTGGAAGAAAGCAAGAAAGTACTAAAGAGTGAGATTTGGGCAATGTTTTAGTTATTATTGCAGTTGATAAGTGGTGAAGCGTTGCTCCTGCGAATGTTGCCTGTTTCTTGTTATGTTCTTGGAACGTATTCAAAGTTGAATGTAAAAAAATATTTGTTTTTCAGGAACAAGTGCTGTCCGAGTGCTCGATCCGACTGGAGAAGGCGAGTGGAGCGAGCGTTATTGATTGATTATCGATTGATCGCTTGCAGGACGCGAACCGGCCGACGTTGGTGCGCCTGTTGCTGGCTGTGACTGGAGAGGAGAAGGGGGAGAGGGAGAGGTGGGAGAGAGTGTGGAGAGAGAGAGAGAGAGAGATAGAGAGAGAGAGAGAGAGAGAGAGAGAGAGAGAGAGAGAGGAAGGAGGAGGGGGTGAGAGCACTATCTCTATCCTTGCAGACTGTTCTCGTCCCTCCTCCGCGCGCATCCCTCTCTGGCAGAGACTGTGGCTGACGAGTTGACCAGGGTGGATAGGAAGAGGTGGGTGTGGATCGATTATCGATTTTATACAGTTTGATTAATCGACAGAGATGTGTACTTTGATGTAAAGGCAGAGGTGGGTGACGATCGAGTTTTGATCATTATAATATTTATTTAATGTAAATATCAATTTTGATTTGCTGTAGTACGTTTTACGGTTGACCAGAGTGGATAGCTGAATAGGCAGAGGTGGGTGTGGATCGGTTATCGATTTTTATTGTTGGATCAATCGACAGAGATTTGTACGTGCTACATGCATGGAGAGGTGAGTGTGGTTCGAGTATATGATATCCACTTGTTCGCGTTTGGTTGATTGTTGTATGACATTGATTGCTTATTTTAGAGCATATGTGAAACATATATTTAGTATTGTATCATTATGTTGTTATTGTTCTGTCATCCCAGCTCGCTTGCCGTGTTCTTCTCGCTCCTTCTGTCTGGTGTGCTTCCGGATAGGGAGACGGAACTGCTCATAGGACACTACGGGAGGGAGAAGGAGGGATGGAGGAAGATCAGAGAGGCTGTGCGGGAGTGAGTGGGGGGAGGGAGAGAGAGGGGGAAGAGAGGGAGAGAGAGGGGAGAGAGAGAGAGATCCTTCCAGCATCCCTCTCTCGTGCGTGTCTTCCGTTTCCGATGAGCGGGAGAAGGCGAGATTCGTGCTCGACAATGCGGGTTCGTATATGTTTATCACTACTTGACTTTAAAGTTCGTTTTTATGTGCGTTGTTAATTGACCTCATTGATCCTATGAATTTATTGATTGATTTGAAATGATTGATGAATACAGGTTAAGGGGTCGAAACATGACACTGTTTCTAGTATCTACGTGGTCACAAGTGGTTACGTTACGATTTTGTCTTGTCTTACGTGTTCTCTTTTTCTGATTATTACTCTCTTCATTGATTGATTGATTGATTGATTGCAGCCCGCTTCTCTTCGTCCGAGCTCTCGTCCCTGTCTCTGTCCACTGACGAGGCATTCGAAGTGGCGGCAGTGGCTAGGGAGAGAACAGAGGTGAGAGGGAGGGAGAGAGAGGGAGAGAGGGGGGTAGGGAGAGAGAGGGGGGAGAGAAAGAGAGAAATGGAGAGAGGTAGGTGAGGGAGAAATTGAACGTGTTATTATGGTTGGTTCAGTTTGGTCACACTTTGTGAACTGCTGCAACGTAGTTTTTGTGGTCGAGTATGGGTATGAGGGGTTTTCGTTTACATTCCATGTATATGGCTTTGGCTAATTTCACGAGGTTAGAAGAAGATTAAGATGTCACTCTGTTGCACCAATGTCGTTAACTACTGAAACATATAAGAAGTAAGAATCAAAATCAGAATTAATCTTCATTCGCACAGCGCACACTATGACAAGATAAGGAAAAATGAGACGTATTTGTTGTTATGTATTCCTTGACGATGACGACGTTGATCCGTTGACGTTACTCTCGTCCCCTTGCAGCTGCTGTCCTCTGCGTCTCTGCCGTCGCACCCCGTCCTCCTGCCGACTCTCCTCGAACAGTACATGACCATGACAGAACTGGACAAGGCTGGACTGGCCGACAGGGAGAGGATGGGCAAGGTCGGTGGCGGATGGCATATCAGTTTCGGTTACCAAGAGTCGATTTTCAATGTGTTGGTTTGAAGTGTCGGAGACGAGGTTTCTGAAGGAATCCGGAGACACTGAGACAGGCGTGTTGTTAGAGCAAGGTGTCACAAATGTCTGCAATTGTGCGATTAGATTGCGGTGCTCTATGGTGTAGCGAGAGCCCTTTGCTACTCCGCAGTCCGCAAGTAGTACTAGCCCAAGCCACGGGTCAGCTTCACCACGTGGGAGTCGTAATATGGCTCCGCAGAAGTAGCCCTGTTCCCCATCGGAATAAAGGAAAGAATAGTACACATCTTTATCCGGCCAGGGCAGCCACACAGCTGGTGATGGGGGCGCGCTGGCCAGCCACGCCCCCTCGCTCTTACGCTAGATACACACATCCGCGGGGGGATAGCGGAGATGAGTATCGCAAGATCACAATTACTGTAGATCACTAGTAGATAACGATCACCATTGTCCTCTGCAGATGAAGTCAGTGCTGGCGGCTTGCCAGCAGTCTCGTCTCTCTCCCGGTGGTCCGTGTCTGGAGGGGACCAGCGACGCGAGCCTCGCACAGTGGCTAGCGGGGCAGGAAGGGGAGGTGGGTCATCCATACTAGGTGTGACCCTGTAACTTGACTAAACCGGAGATCGCTATGTGCTGGGAAACCTATCGAATTGAGAAGATGAGATCATGACAAGGTGGAATTTAGAGAGAATGACGGTGAATGAGTATCAGACTGTAGGTGGGTGGATGAGAAGTGACCTGCTTTGAATACAAGAGATTGTGTCATTGGTTTATTAAAGTTGCAATGTGTTGTATAGAATTTGTGAAACGTATTTGTTGCATGCTTGTTTCAGACGCTGACCGACTACATTTCTATGTGGTGCGAGGTGGAGGAGAAGGGGGAGACCGGGGAGGGGGAGAGTGGTGGGTGAGAGAGAGAGAGAGAGAGAGAGAGAGAGAGAGAGAGTGGAAAGGAGAGAGGCAGGGGAGAGGGTGGAGAGAGAGAGGGAGAGAGAGTGGAAAGGAGAGAGGCAGGGGAGAGGGTGGAGAGAGAGAGAGAGAGGGAGAGAGAGGGGGGGAGAGAGGGAGAGAGGGGGAGAGAGAGAGAGGGGGAGGGAGGGAGAGAGAGAGGGGGGGGAGAGTGGTGGGTGGAGAGAGGGGGAAAGGAGAGAGAGGGGGGAGAGAGGTGTGGAAAGGATAGAGGGGAGATAAAGAGGTGTGTAGTAAGGAGGGAGAGCGATGGGTGCGAATGAGGGAAGAACAATGGGACATGGGAGGCGATCGTTGTTGTGAATGATCTCTCAATGGCGTTTTTGACTAAGCATTGCAGGCGTGTCGCTGCTCTCTTGTCTGCTGCCCCTCCTCCCTCTTCCCACCGCGGAGAGGGCACTCGCACTGATGGCCCGCCTGGCCGGGAGACAGCCGCAGATGGTGGGTGCGAGAGAGAGAAGTCGGCTGATTGCAGTTGTCGCTGTACCAGTCTCTCACTATCGAATGGTGTCCGTGTCATTGAGCGGTTCCTGAATGTTGATTGTTAACTGATAATGAACAGTGTATTGATTAATTGATTTGATTTTGTGTGCGCCAGAACGTTGGTTTTCGGTTTGACTCTCCGTCTTGCTCTGATCTACTCCACCGCGCGCTCTGGTCACTAAAAACAGGATAACAAGCATTCGCAGCACACACTCGCACTCGCAATGAGCATGATTGGCATTCCGGATCACAGATAGTTGTTGACAAATCAAAGTAGACAAGTCGCCTGGAACCGCACGCGAGATGACTCCAGCAATGTGGAAAGCGACCAAAAACCGCGGAACTGTAGATCATGAATATGTTATGATTGCAGGCCCCCCGTTGTGCGGTCTTTCTGATGTCGGTGTATGCCCGTCCGTGGGAGGCGAGCATCCGGCCGGCAGTGCTCAGGGCGATTGGGGAGTTGGGAGAGGGACACAGGGTGAGGGGGGGAGAGAGGAGGGAGGGAGGGAGAGGGAGAGAGGGGGGGAGAGAGAAGGGAGGGAGAGAGGAGGGAGAGAGGAGGGAGTGAGAGGGAGTGAGAGGGAGGGAGACAGGGAGGGAGAGAGAGAGGGAGGGAGGGAGAGGGGAAAGGGAGGGGGAGAGAGAGCGAGGACAGAGAGAGAGGGGGAGAGAAAGAGAGGGAGGGGGGGGAGAGGGAGGGAGGGAGAGAGATAGATAGAGATGAAGAGAGGGAGAGATAGAGAGAGAGGAGGGAGAGAGAAACTCCCTTATTGCAGCTGGTTGTCCCGCAAGTGCTCAAGTTCCTCCTGGCTGTGTGTGGAGGACGGGCCGCGGATCGAATGGTGGCCATAGACTGCATCGGCGGACTCATGCGGAAGTCAGTCCACGGCCCGGATAGTTGCACAGCGCCCCTCTCTGAGCGCACAGACCGCTCCGCGAGTGACAGTGAATGGGCGCGTAGCGATTTCAGTGAAGAAATTATCGCGCTCTAGCGCTTGCTGGCAATTTCGCAATGGAGCTGGCGCGTCGCGTGCTTGCAGAGCGGTTTGTGCGCGCGCCACTGTCCACTGTGCAACTATCCGAACCGTGCAGTCGGAATCGGATACCATTCGAGAGATGATAGACATATGATAGAACATATGTACAGTGAACTGCAAACAATATTGCGCATATGACTGAATGCATTCGTCAAGGTAGTATACTGCGTCAGAGGCGCGAAAGAGGAGGGATATGATATGTAAATAGGATGGTAACGTGTGTGTGTCTATCGAGATATGATTTGTAACAGAGACCTGTATTAAATACCAATTGGCATGGAGGCGAAGGAAAACTCGGAGCTCTACACGTCAAGAACGGTACTGAGTTCAGGAATGATTAGCGATCAAGTATCGTCTTCCCGTCACTAACCTCGTCACCTACATGTCTTTCCCCGGCGTTGTATCCAGCATCCCAGGCACTATTGTATGCTTCTTGTCATCGTAGGCAGTGGATATACTCGATTTTTTCACCTATCCATAATGTTCTGTATATATTTCTTGCAGATAGTCGATAATTGAAGAAGAGATGATCGAAAAATGATCGGAGATCGAAGATTCTCGATGTAAATTTTCTCGCAGATTCCCGACGATCTTTGACCAGCTGGCTGCCCTGCTGCGAGTGGACGAGGCGGCGGATGGAGTGGAGTGGGCGGGTGCCAAGCTGGCACTCATGGAGACGGTGTGCAGGGCGACGTGGGTCGTCTGCGATGACTCTCTCTCTCTCTCTCTCTCTCTCTCTCTCTCCCCTCCCTATCTGTCTGTCTGTCTGTCTCTCTCCCTCTCTCTCCTCTCTTTTCTCTTTCTCTTTCCCTCTCTTTCTCTCATCCTCCTCCCTTGCAGTGACCGCTGCGAGTCCCTCCTCCCCCACCTCTCCCACCTCATCAACACCGCCTCCCCCGCTCTTCTTCCGGCCGTGCTGCGAGTGTGCCGCGTGCTGTGCGAAGAGGAAGTGAGTGCGATTACGGTAGACGAATAATTTGACCTACTCCACTCGCTTAGGGTTACGGTAGACGAATTATTTGAGGTACTCGACTCACCGAAAAACCTATGTTCGAAGATTACAAGCATTTCTTCAAGTATTCAATAATACGAGTAAGTATGCAAAATGTTGCATGAAAAATTAAAACGACAGTGTATACCCAAACCATACGTATCCTCACGAAAACCGGTTCACCTTTTTTCGTGAGATGACTTCGTGAGAGTGAGATTTCGTGAGATGAACGTGTCAGGTATTCGAATCGGTTTGAATACTGTCATGGAAAGTGTTTGGATTCACATTTCAGAATGGCAATCCTAACGAAACTTGTACGATACGTACCCTCACGTGCTCACGTCGAAAACCGGTTCACCTTTTTTCGTGAGATGACTGTCGTTGCGATTCCGAATAAACATTTGATTTGATTTGATTTGATTTGATTTGCTTTGACTGCCGTTGTTTGAGGTGCTGGGAGTGGCGTCGATGGCTGGTCAGCTGCGGACTCGCGTGCGACAGCCGGGGAGAGAGAAGGCATTGGAGGGATACTGTGGACTGATAGCATTGGCGAGGAGGGACGAGGAGGAAGCGGTGGGAGAGGGAGAGAGAAGGGATAGAGAGAGAGGGAGTGGGAGGGAGGAAGGGAGAGGGAGAGAGATAAGTAGAGAGAGAGGGAGGGAGGGAGAGAGAGAGAAAGAGAGAAGGAGAGTGAGATAGAGAGCAGGAGGGAGGGACGAGGGATAAGTAGAGAGGGAGGGAGGGAGGGAGAGGGAGGGAGAAAGAGAGAGGGAGGGAGAAAGAGAGAGGGAGGGAGAGGGAGGGAGGGAGGGAGGGAGGGACGAGGGATAGAGAGAGAGTAAGAGAGAGTGAGAGAAAGGGGAAAAGGAGGGAAATGCATGATTTTTAGGAGTTTGCCGCCGTCGCTCTCTCCGAGTTGTGGACGCTCATCTCGACGCATTCTGATGGTGGGTTTTGAATTCTAATTTCTAATATCATCCCGCATTTTCTGTTCTGATTCTGATTTTGTTTGGTTATCAAATACCAGGTTTTTACCTGCATGTTTTAAACTACATACTCGTGATGAGCAAAGTATGATCTTAACACGAAGTGAACCAATGTTTTTTTTTGGAGGGAGGGGGGGCATTTGCAACATGATGGAACATCGCTGTTTCTATGCGTGTTGGAATGTTTTACGTCATGAAATTTGAACCTATGAAGCTTTCAGCTTTGAATTCTTTTATTTTGAAAAATGTATGTTATACTAGTCGTCACTTTGTCCTTAGTCACGGGTCTGACCGGTCAAATCAAATCAAATGTTTATTCGGAATCGCAGACATGATTACGACACGTACAAAACGAAATCACTCATAAGAACCTATGATGGTAGTATCGATTTTTGCGCCGAATGGAAGGTGCAGGTTCACTAATCGGGTTCTTGCATTCCCATCCAGAGAGGGCATTCGTCTTGCGGACCATACCATTGAACCAATATTGACGTAGATGTTGATAATCGATCGATATCCATCGATAATCCAAATGCGCGGTGACTCCAGTTACAAACTGACCGCAAGGAACGATATCCACTCCACATAGTGCCAATAGTGATCCAATCATCGAGCTAGCGTTGCTGACTTCCATGGATGGAAGTCTGACCGGTAGTTGTTAGAATCTGTGTGTTTGTGATTTGATTTGATTATGTGATTGCTGATTCTTAATAAACCATTTATTATTACTTCTCCGTTAAATCTCGTTTTGATTTCTGATGTCTCTGCTTGCAGCGGGTGTGCGCGCGTCGGCGGCAGAGGCACTGGCCGAGTATCCATGGACGGAGGTCGAGGAGGTGGGTCTCTCTCTCTCTCTCTCTCTCTCTCTCTCTCTCTCGCCCGAGCCATTAGTGTATATGTAGTTGTGTTATATCATTTTGTGAATCCTATTTCAGTACCTCAAGTCTTCTCTGGGCGAAGACATCCGGCCTGTGGAGATTCTATTGGAGAGAGTGCAGAGGGAGAAGGAGTGGACGGGAATGAAAGGTGGGTACTGGTTGAATAACTGTAATATTGTCATGAACCACCTTTCTGATACATAGTGTATATTATGTTATGAATAGTTGAATAGATTTGGGGGAACCGGGAAAAATGGATTTTGTGGGAGACTTTGTGAGTTCGCAGATGAGTTCTCCAATGATGTTGTTGTTGCCTTGCCTCCGACATGCAATGTTAGCATGAATCAGCAGGGAATCGGGGCTCCTTGGCGTCTTGACTGGAAGTCCTGACTGTCCTCGGTAGATGGTGCGTACCCACTGTCTCCCCTCGCAGGCCTCTCCTCCCTGCTGCACCGCTGTATGTCTGACGACGCGGAGTCACTCCCCCGGCCCCTCTACACCCGACAGCTCACCAGGCCCGCCGATCCATTGACTGAACAGGTGGGGGGGGGGGGATGGAAGTGCGCATGAAAGGAACTACGAGAAGCACCCACATCTTTTGATATAGCTGCTGCGTCGCTGCGTGAATAGCAGTTCCTACCATGTGCACTTCCTTTCTACTATCGTTAGGAGGTGTGAAAGATTATTGTAACTATTTCGTGCGCAGTATTATTGTCTCCATTTTTTCAATGGATATTTTTCGTTGTTGAAACGTGTTTCTGTTAGATATTTATGCAGACGTTGTTTGATGAGATTATTAACAACAATGTGTGATTTGCGTGACAGTAAAATATATTTTGAACATCTTTTTAATTTCAGGTAGCGACCCTGCTGCCTACTTCGGCAGTCGAAAACGAAGCGGGACAGATAGAGACGGTAGGTGAGGAGGAAGCGAGAGAGAGAGAGAGAGAGAGAGAGAGAGAGAGAGAAAGAGAGGGAGGGAGGGAGGGAGAGGGGAGAGAGAGAGGGAGAGAGAGAAACAGAGAGAGAGAGAGAGAGAGAGAGAGTTGCTCTTTCAGATCGCTCTGTTCTCTCCTCTCCTCCATCAGATCCTCCCTCAACGGCGCGCCAATCAAGCCGCCAAGATGTTCACTCAGATGATGTGTCAGGTAAGGAACACAAATTTGTTCGTAACTAACTTCGCACTTTTTTGTTTCAAATTGTTACTGAGCATTTGAAAGTTATACAACCAACAATCAATCAATAATTTCTTTCTATTATCCGTTTCCATTTCCGCATTGATTATCAGATATGATTCGAAGGTACAAAAAACACGTCGTCTTTGCAGTTCCCGTTCTCGTCCCCCTTTCCCTGTTCGGATGATGAGTGGCAGGGAGTGGAGTATCTGTCTGCGTGGAATTCGGCTGCCAGGGCACTGGTCGGTGGGGGGGATCAATCATTTATCCAGCATATATATATCAGGGTATATCAGGATATATATCAACCCCACTGACATGGAGCGTCGTTTAGGTCACAGAAGCCGATGGTGACCAAACTGATATCAGAGATACCCTAGGTGGTCACTAGTCGAAAACCGTTTTCAAATCCACATGACCGGCCATACGTTTCGAGATATTTACGTTTCAAATTTTGGAGCTAAACCGTGTGAATTGCTTGTGCGGCCTGTCACTCTATTCGCGCGAGCTGTGAAACAGCGGCTGTGGCCTAGTGGATAGAGCGATCGTCTGTAAAGCGGCAGGTTGTGGGTTCGCACCCTGTCGACGCACTTTGTTTTGCCGATTCTCTCCGGACTTGTACTTTTTTGTTCGAATGGTTGGAGTCACGCATGGTGAGGGGATCATGTGGAATCCTTCGTCGATATTATTTTTCGAAATTTTTGAAAATGAAGTTTAAAGAACGCAAACATTTTGTAATGAACCCTCAACAAGACATATGACCGTTCGATTTGAAAAAAATGATAGGAGTTTTCTACCAACTGCCCAATTGTCACCCAAAAGTACAAGTCCGGAAAGTGTCGGCAAAATGAAAAGCATATCCGGAGAGCGAACCCACACCCTGCCGCTTGACAGACGGCCGCTCTATCCACTAGGCCACCGCCGCTGTTTCACAGCTCGCGCGAATGGAGTGACAGGCCGCAAAAGCATTCCACACGGTTTAGCTCCAAAATTTGAAACGTAAATATCTCGAAACGTATGGCCGGTCCTGTGGATTTGAAAACGGTTTTCGACTAGTGACCTCCGTAACTCTGATATCAGTTTGGTCACCATCGGCTTCTGTGACCTAAACGACACTACATGTGAATCATCCATCCAACTATCAGTGGTCTTGGGGTGATCGACAATTCGCAACTCTGGATTTGCTATTGGCTATGTTGTAAAGTTGCGGTCAGTCTCTTCGAAACACTCGCGAACACTTTGGAATTGCTTCGACTGACCGCACCTTAAAAGGGGAGTGTATGAATATGCTCGTATTATTGGTGATTTTGCTGCTATGCGCTGAGTTGTGTTGACAGCATCATCATTCAGCATGTCTGTAGCTAGATTGTGTGTGACAATCAGATGCGTATTATTGCGTGGAGATTAGTCTTATCGCAATGATGCTTTCTTGGACTTGCGATATATCATATCCTTCTTCCAGATGGATGCCCATGCAGCAACTCGCACCGATCAGCAACAGGATCAGGCATATGTGTGGTGGGTGCGGATTACTGTACTTGTGATTATGACTATGCATTGGGGTTACTGTGTTTGTGACTATCCTTGACAACTGTGGGAACACGTATAACCTATGGTTGGATTTTGGCTGAATCGAGAATGCACCACACGCCAAATTGTACTCGTCGTGGTTTCGTATCATTATGTTTTATGTGAAGTTTATTTTAATTGGAAATGAAATTGAAAATGTTATCATGATTTTTATGATAGTCGTAATATTTTACGTTAAGCTTTTGTGATGGGAAAAAGCGGTTGCGGTTGATCCATTGTTTATTCAATAAGCTAATAGAACCGGCGCTATCACCTTGAAAGCTAAACACTTTATCATATGATGCGAGTCCGGATGAATGTTTTGATTCGATTTGAATAAGTGAATAGATTAAATACTTTATCATTTGTCTTTTCCGGTCTCGCGAGCAGTGCAGTGAGTGTGTGCGGCGGGCGCTTCTCCAGTCCCACTCGGCCCTCCCCAACGCACTCGCAGCCATCACATACATGGCATGCTACGCGGTCGAGAAGACGGTGGGATACATTGATACATATACAATATTATTATGTACAATTATACAATGCAATCATTACATCGACGTAATGAACAGTGAGTTCTTTACAATGTGCCTCTGGACAGTGATTAAGATGATTCGAAATACGATGCAATTGTATGGTGCTCACTGTCCGATCATTATTCTGATTTGCATGACCACAACGGATTCGGGTTTCGAAATAATGATTCGAAATAATACGCAATGGTTCTTACTGACTTTCCTTCTTCAGCCCAGTGACGCGTCTCTCCGGCCGTGGGTGTGTTCGGTGGTGGAGCTGCTACAGCTAGTGGCCAACGAAGCACACAAACACAAGACAACGCCCATATTCCAGATGCACGTAGTGAGTGCGCCACTCTCTCTCTCTCTCTCTCTCTCTCTCTCTCTCTCTCTCTCACCCCTCCCAGGCTCCCTCCCCTGCCTCCCGCGCTCTCTCGCTGGTCCTCCTCCGTCTCCTCTCTGTCAGGATTCCCTCCGAGCACCTCGCTTTCTTTGACGACTCGATATTCGAGGAGGAGAAGGCGTGAGTTGTGTATTGTGAATCTATTCTGAACATTGGTTCAAAAAAGTTCAAGAGTTTATCCGGAATCGTTATGGCCCATAACTTATTGCTGAACATCACATCCTGATGCGCAACTCTCATCTCCTTTTTCTACTTTCCAGTTCTGCCACCCTTTCTGGTTGGATGGCTCGCGTCTGTTTTGTGAGTGAGAGTGAGATGGGATCGGCGGCAGGGGCTATGCTGGATGGAAGGATGGACAGAGAGCAGATCGGGTGGTGCGGACGGTGGGTGGAGAGAGGGAGAGAGGGAGAGAGGGAGAGATCCTTCAGCTCTCGTCTGTGGCAGCTGGGCGCCGCTCTGTGTGTCTCGCCCACTCTTCTCGAGACTTGGGAGGAGCAGATTGTCGACGCGGGGTACGGTATACACACGTAGGGTTACGGTAATGTGAATAGTCATATACCAGAGTATAACAGTGTTTCTGAATGTATCAGTATCAGTATGAAACATTCGCATGCTTCACGGTTTTTTTCCAGTGACTCTTCTGACCAGGCTTGGGCAGAGAAGCTCGAGAAGGAGTCTCCCGAGGTGATACTTTACGATTATTCATATAATGAGTTGTTTACGAGTTGTTTACTTGTTTTCTTGGTAAGATCTTTTTTCAGTCGCTTCTCTTCTCTCTGTGCGAGTTGGATGAGATGTCGCAGTCTCGCATTCGACCGAGGCTCAAGAAGAAACTGGAGAAAGAAGCCAAGACGGTGGAGGGAAAGGTGAGACGGTAGGAGTCATGTAGTTTTGCAGTTGCAGAGTTGGTTACACGAAAACGAGCTGATTGAAACTAGAAAATTAACTACGAAAGATAGAAAATACAAAAAAAAGCAAATTCATTGAAATCAAAACAACCAAGGAACGCGAACAAAATCTAATCACTTTATCTATACACACAATTGTAATTCACTCGAGATGCAATGTTGTTCTAATGGCACTTAACACAAAGTTTTTGAATTGTTTAAGTATTCGTAAATCTAATCGAGTATAATGGTTAGGGGAATGTAAGTAGGGAAGATGGGTTCACTTCATATGAGAGCGCTCGTATTTGTCTAGTAGTCGCTGCATACTGCGAATCTCGGTCTTCAGAACCTTCTTGCCTGCAAAGAGAGCGAGGATGAAGAGAGAGGGAGAGAGATGTGGAGAGAGAGAGAGAGAGTCGCGTACCGAGTGTCTTGTCACTGGCCCCGGCCGCCTTTCGAGTGGGATTGGACGAGAAGCGTCTCTCTCCGACGGGGGCGGGGCTTCGCTCGGACGACCCGGACCCTCCGCCGCCCTGTGCAGAACCCCCTCCCTTGGGCGCATTCGAGGCATTCTGAGACGACGACGATGACTCTTTCGGCGAAGACTTCTCTGCAAAGAGAGAGAGGGAGATGTGGGAAGGATGAGAGGGGGGAGGAGAGAGAGAGAGAGAGAGAGAGAGAGAGAGAGACGAACTCTTGTTAGTCGACGGCGCGGCCATTCCCAGTGCTCGTAGGATACGCGTCGGTGGTGGGGTGTGTGCCACGGGAAGGGGCGGAGTCTGCGGGGGCGGGGCCTTGGGTTTCTTCGATGCCTTCTTCTTTCCCTTCACAGTCGGCTGATCGTGCTTCTTCTTTCTACCGTGCATTTCACTTGTCCGCTCCTTCTCCTGACTCCCCTTTGTTCGCATCTTCGGACCCTCTTCTGAAGGGTACAGTAGTTAGATGATACCGTATAATATACCGTATAATACCGTATACCGTATACAGTAAATACCGTATAAGATGATACCGTAGTTCCAATACTCACTGGTACACGCTTTCCTCGGTGTTGGTAGCTGCTTGGGAGACCGTTTCTGTTTTGGTGGAACGGGAGTGGAAACGCGCTGCAACAAGTGTCGATAGGGTTGCCTTCCGCCCCCTCGTACCATCTCCTTCACTGTGTTTCTGTCCTTGGCTTCCCTGACTGTCGCTCGCTCCTTGGCCTCTTTCGCCGTCCGCGCGTCTCCTCTCGTCAGTCGACCGGGATTGAAGAGAAGAGGGTCGTATTGCGCCTTCTTCTTCTGCTTCTCCTCTGCCGTCTTCTCCTTCTTCCCGTCTTTCTTATCTTCTGTCGCGTCCCTATGCTTCTCACACAAACAGCACCGGTGTCCCTTGGCCTCTTCACGCAATGCCTAAATAGGGTGGTTACAGTAAGCCTACAGTATCCGCGGTGTACCATTTCATCGTAGTCAATGACGACACAGTCGGCGTCTGTCAGTCTCTTCTTGTGCTTCTTGGCTCTGCTCTCCTTTCCATCGTCAGTCTCCCATTCGAACTGGCCCTCTGCGCTCACCAGCTCCCTTTCCTCCTCTCCCTTCTCCTCCTCCCTCTGCTTCTCCTTGGTTCCAAACACGTTGAGAGTGGAGTAGGCATCGCTGTTAGAACTGTCCTCTTCCTGCTCCTGTATCAGCTTCTCCTTGGCTCGGTCCTTTCTCGGAGGTTTCTTACTGCACTCAGTCTCTTCATCCTCCTCCTGCTCCTGCTCCTCCCGTGTCCTCTTCTTCTCCCTCCTCTTCTCCTCCTCCTTTCTCTTCTCCTCCTCCTCTCTTGTCCGTTTCTTCTTCTTCTCATTTCTCTTCTCCTTTTCTTTCTTCTTATCTTTCTCTTTAGTTTTTTCCTTGCATGTCCTGGGAGCAGATTCCTTTGTTCTTAATGGAGGCGGCTGCGACTGAGGAATGACCTGAAATCATTTTCGAGTTCGGAAGCAATAGGTCTTAGGTCAACAATACCTTGAGAATGAAATTGGCCGCGACAGAGGCGTCAGCCGAGTCTTTGGATTTCTCCTCCTTCAGCTTTCTCTGCAAATGCACCAATGTACGTACAGTACCCTTTACACAGTACCCTCTGCTTGCCAGACTCGGCGATTGTCGTTGTCTCGGCGATGGTCTAAAGTTGAGAATACCGTAATCCTGCCTACAGTATCCCACACCTTCTGTTCCTCGGCGGAAGTCTTGGCGGCACCACTGGCTATGGTGAGACATCCATACGGCGTCGCCACTATCGGCTCGTCTTTTTCGGGCGGCGGCTCAAGGGGTACTGTAGCTACCGTAGTCGATGTGTGACTACCGTACCTCGGCTTCCTGTGCAGACTCGCTCCGATCGTCGTCTACCATCTTCTTGTGGACGCTCTTTTCGGGGTCTGCTTTTTTTGGAGGCGCCTTCGGCAGCTGGAATACGGTACCGGTACGGGTTACTGTAGACTACAGTATCTAACGTACATCGGGAAAGAGGTCTTCGACGTCCTCATAAGCGTCCGCCTTCTTGATCTCCTTGACTGGAGGGGGCGTGGCCGCGGGAGGCGTGGCCGCGATTTGGTCGGGCGGCTTGGGTGGCGGAGGCATCTGTAGAAGAAGGGCGGTTGGATTGAAGGGAGGGAGGACTCGCCTCTGCTGCCTCGCGCCCTATCCAGTCTGCCGGTTGATGTGAGTGGAAGAAGGGCGACTGACAAGTGAGAGGGGGGAGAGGAGGCGTGGACAAAAGGGGCGGGGCCAAGCGGCTAGACTGCTCATGGTAAATGGATAGGGATTAGGGAATGTTATCGTAATGGATAATGCATTGAAATGGAGACTACCAGGGAGTTTACGAGTAAGATGTGAAACATACAGCTGATTGGTACACTGCTAGATAACAGTCGCGTGTACTTTTCAACTGATGAGCATGTTTAATAGTTGTTCTATTGGATAACAGTCACTCTACTGGTGGGTTGGATATTGATGAAACTTGTTGCAGAGGCAGGCTCGTTTCAGGCTATCCGATCTGTTCAGGCTATCCAATCTACAAGCGTATTGAATATAGATCGAGAATGTTCCAGGCTCGTTCCTGTCTCCTCTCCTCCCTAGCCCTCTATCACTTGTCGAATGAGCGTCGGAGTGCGGAGAGAGCACCCGCCGACTATTCCGCCCTACCCGAACATAGCCCCGTCCGGGCTACGGTAGCTCTCATCAGGTAGGGGAGAGAGAGAGAGAGAGAGAGAGAGAGAGAGAGAGAGAGGAAGAGAGAGAGGAAGAGAGAGAGGGGGGGGGAGAGAGAGGGGGGAGAGAGAGAGAAGGAGGGAGGGAGGGAGGGAGAGAGAGAGAGAAAGAGAGAGAGGGAGAGAGAGAGGGGGAGAGAGAGAGGGGGAGAGAGAGAGAAAGAAGGAGGGAGGGAGAGAGAGAGAGAGGGGGAGAGAGAGAAAGAGAGAGAGAGAGAGAGAGAGAAAGGTGAGAGTCCATCTCCCTCGCCATTCCAGGTCCACCTCCTGTCCTCTTTTGCGTCGCGGGCTGCTCAGCGCACTGTGTGATGTCAAGAGGTGGGCGTGGGAAAGCAAATCAATTTTTTATCGCAATTAATATCGAAATGATTATGACATCAGAACAAAACGTTTAAAGGAAGCGTTTATCGGAATTGTATATTGTCAGTCTTCCGTAATATAATAACGTTTTAGTCAAATTGGTATGAGAGTAGTATTGCCAACAAGTTGTGAACTATTAAAAATTTGTATTCACTATTTTAAATTTGTATTCACGGACGAAACGAAATCACTCATTGAACTTGAGTGGTTGTCAAGTTGTCAAGTTGGTGGTTGGTGTATTCATCTAATCAGTTTTCAGTCATAGCTGACTTATCAACGAGGCTGTGTTTTCGAGTTTCGAAAATGCACATTACGAACATGCATGTTGTGAGAACACTACTCACAATGTCTTGTAAGTATTGTAACTATTCTACTGTATTACTTTCAGATCGGACGGGCGCTCTCTGCCGCCTCTCGATTGGTTGTTCATGTATGGGTGGATAGGGGATGGAGAGGAGACACATCGACTGGTGACCAAGATGGCCTGCCAACAGAGTGCTGTCAAGGTACGGAGAGAGAGAGAGAGAGAGAGAGAGAGAGAGAGGGAGAGAGAGAGGGAGAGAGAGAGATAGAAAGAGAGAAATAGAGGGAGAGAGAAAGAGAAAGAGAGAGAGAGAGAGAGAAAGAGAGAGAGAGAGAGGAAGAGGGAGAGAGAGTCACTCTTTTCCAGTTGCTGACCCGTCTGACGCAGTGGTGTGGCAGCGGTTCGGACGGTCCCTCTGTGCTGTCTCTGCTCTCCTCGCATCTCGCATCTCTCATCGCCTGTCTGCCGGTCGATGTCCTTCGGAGGATCGTCACTGAGATACTCCACAATGGAGACGAGGATGATTGGAGGGCGGTGGATGGGGAGATCGGGAATGCGGTGGGTTTATGAATTCAAAAAACGGTGAAAATAAATTTAAAAAACGGCGAGGTCTTTGTCACTTGTCCTAGAGCACCCAAAATGAGCTGCTTATAATATTTATTCTAATTGCATCAACAATTATTATCAAGGTTTACAAAACTCATTATAGATCAGGGGACAAGTGAAACATGTGAAATGTGTGAAAGTTACAGTATCGCATAAATGAAAGATAGAAAAGTGAAATAGGATGAATTGAAAAGGTGTGGGGGTAATTTGTTGACTGTTTCATAAACTCGATGAGAAAGAAATGCTTTTACATTGTTTTTGTTAGGTTTTGACAGGGGAAAAACTTTTGTTGTGGCTCCGCGAGTCCGACTCGATCGAACCTCAAAAATGGCAGACACACACAAGTCGGTTTCGCCCCTTCACATTCTGTACACAAATGCCAGGTCCGATCTCATTCTACGACGAGAAAGGGACTCGAGGTCTAGACGAGCCTCTACGTGAGAGCGAGAAAGATGTGAGAGACCGCATCGATAAGACATTCGAGTGTGCGCGACAAGTGCGAATGGTTGCGAAGCAAGTCGAACTGGATAAATGACGGGAACATAAAGAGTCTGTCTGTCATTCCCGTGTCGTTTCTTGCAGACCGTGTCGTCTTGTGTCCGCTCCGCCCTCCCTCCGATCGATAGTGCCCGCGACTCGACCCGCGGTCTGTGGAAGGCTGTCCAGTCACTCAGGGTCGACGAAACCAGCAAGGGGTGGGTGGATTGCGGGGAAGGGAATATGCATATTTGAGATGTTGCGAAGAAGGGACCTTGCCAAAAAAGGAAGAGACAGCATCCCAACTCATAACGATCATAACCTTTTCAACCTACGGAATGTAACATGAGAATGGAATATGCATAATTGAAGATAATGTTACGTAAATTGGGTCTCGCATCAGCCTCACACAGCGGTCTGGTGAAAGAGACCAATTGAAATGTGGACGAATGACCTTTTCAACTAGCTACTTCTTTGATTGTTTTTGTAACATAGATTTTGTGGATTCAAACTTTGTACTACTTTGATTTCCTTGTAATATGCATACTGTTGTTTGCAGCCTGTCGCGCGTTGCTCTGGAATGTCGTTCGGATGTGGTGAATGTGCGAAGGCTGGTGGAACACGCATGGAGCTGCGGACACGAACACAGGTGGGCGAGTATCAATCGATAAATCAATCAATCAATCGAATATTCATCCAGAATCGCATATAGTTCTATTCTCGCAATAAGTTGCGCGCTCGGCAACAGCACGCAAAACAAGAGAGGCAGACGGATATGGCACCGTGTTTCGAACTGCAAGCGAAGTAGATCGAAAACTATCGCTCTGGCGCAGGCTATACTCATGTACGTATTGTATACAAGGTGGTGTGGTTTTGTGGTTAGCGCTGAAAATCAAACGTTCATTCGGCATCGCAATTCATGATCATATGTTTAGAACACATCCATAGCGTAGTAATCTACTGCAGACCCTCTATTGTCATTGTTCACAGACATTTCATGTGAAGCATCCTTGTGGTGTAATCAATTAATATTTGATAGCCTTGTTGTTGTGGGGACCGAAACATGAGAAGAGAGAAAAGGACGGTCTGATTCGTGAATTGGAGGGCGACGGGTCTCCTTATTCTCCTCGCTTCCTCCCTCGGTCGGGCCGCCTCCCAACTCATCGATCGACTGCTAGACACTGTCACTGCCGCTCGCATCGCCAAGGCCAATGGGATCATCCGAGAGGTTAGCGGACCCTTTCCTCTCTCTCTCTCTCTCTCTCTCTCTCTCTCTCTCACCCTTGTGTCTTGCAGGAGCTCCCCCTTCTATGGGGTGTGTGGTGTGTTCTGGTGTCTGCCATCGCTTCGCCCATTCCCTCACTGGCTATCAGTGGAGACGACAGACAGGCGTGGAAAGGTGAGAGAGAGGGAGGGGGAGAGAGAGAGAGAGAGAGAGAGAGGGAGAGAGAGAGGGGGGAGTGAAAGAGGGAGTGAAAGACTTGATCCTCTTCTAGCAATTGAGAAGCGCATTGCCTACCACATCACGCACGCGTCTCGGGTGGAAGAGTTTGTGGAGGCGGCGCCTCAGGTGGGCGGGGCTTGGAGAGTGGGGCCAATCAGCGACGAGTGATTTCAGTTCGCATCATTCATCTGTCTGCTGCTGAATGAATCGAGTGAAGACTGCGGGCCTATGAAGAGTGAGTGAGAGAGAGGGAGGGAGAGTGAGTGAGAGAGAGAGAGAGAGAGAGAGAGAGATCCTTGTTCAGCCGCTCTTCGCTGTCTGGTGCGCGTCTCTCCAATGGCGGGCGAGGATGTTGTGAAACAAGAGATGTGTGCTGCTCTCTGCTGATTCCAACCAGAAAGAAGAGAGAATGAAGAAAGTGCCTTGTTTTATGTTTTATCATAATTTTCTTGTTTTGTGTTGTGGTTAAGTGGGGAATGCGTATTTGTGAATTGATTGTTTTGTTAGAATAAAGTATTTGTTGCAAATTGTCGGTGGAAATCAAGAAACCGAACGATAATGTATACAATTTAGGTCGGATTGGATGTTGGTCAACTGTAATTTCGATTTCAATAACTCATACTATGACAAAATATGCAAATTCGACCAAATCGAACATACGCCTGTAAAACAAGCCTTTCAATACCCCTAAATCCTCTCATAACTTTCTAGGTTTCAGGGAGGAAAAGAGACTGTGATATATATATATATATATATATATATATATATATATATATATATATATATATATATATCGTATGCCTGGGGATTACAAGGGAGGTGAGAGATGGGGTGCGGCTGGAGTGGCGTAAGGTGCGCTCAGTCTCTTCGAAACACGCTCGAATGTCCTTCGAAACACTTCGGATTTGGCAACAGGTGTCGCTCGGCTACTCCCAGCCTCACGGAAGATTATCCGCGGAACATCCAACAGATACAAATTCTCAGGGGCGGGCAGCGCGACGCGACCGCCACGCACGCGATTGGCGCGCAGACAGACACGTGAATCAGGCGATGCGGCCAATGGGCGGCCCATAAGGCTGACGTGTCCCTTCATTTACATATCCGCCTGCAGGCCGCAGCGCGCGACAATGGCGCGGCGCGGCGCCCCGGCCCTGAGAAAAGTTGTTCCGCAAAACGGGGATTTTGGGCAGCCGTGAGATTCAATCACATTGTAGTCATTACTTGAATCTCTCTTTCTCGCTCTCTCTCTCTTTCTCTTTCTCTTTCTTTCTCCCTTTATCTCTCTCTTTCTCTCGCGAATGAAAAGCCCTTTCTCCGAATCTATCTGATAATTGTCCATCTGCTACACCATTCTACCAATCGCACGTTCGCTATTCCAATTGTTTATTCTGTTCTTTCCAGGTTTCTTCGTTCAGCGACGAACCGCAAACCGCATGGAATCGACAGAGATTACCCAAGCCATCAAGTCCTCCACGGAGGTACGTACTTTCTCGTTCCTACAGAACACTCTGTCTACTGTCTACTGTAGTATCAGTGATTATTTTCTTATATGATCTAGTACATTTGGATGATATCGTATCTGCATTCCTTTTCCGTTATCCATACGGTAGCTTATTGTTCATACCCTCATCTTCATACAGTATGGTGTTATATTTAGGGTTTTGGTTTGTGGGAGTTCACTCTCTGTGTGTGCAATAGACTAAACAAGGACTCTCGACAACATTTATTTAAACGCTAAGATGAGAAACAAGATAAGAAAACAAAGGGTTAGAATTAGACTGAGGTCCTGGGGGTGTGGCGGCCCTCTTCTCTCTATCTCTCTCTGTGCTCTCTCCTCTCTCTGCTGGATAGTTGTTACAACTGCCAAATGCTCTCGCGCATTCACACGCGACAATGGTCACGTCTCACTTCTCTCCTCCTTCTGTTCCCGCCCCTACAGTACCCATTCAGGCAACCACGCTCTCTTGCTTCGGCACAACGCCAAAGGAGCAGCGCTACTTGCGCACCCGGAGACTCTGGCGAGAGGTGGGCCTATTTTCATACACTTCTTTGGTTATGATTGTCATCTTTATCTCTTTTTTATTGTTTAATTGTTATGTTGTTCTTTTTTGTTTTATTGTTATGTTGTTATGTTAAAATTGTTCTTACTTAATAAAAAAAAACCGGCGCGGGCGAAATTAGTTGCATTTATTGATGAAATCGATGAACTGATTAACGATTAATCGATCGAAAGTTCGGTTAATCGATTTATTCGATTAATTTTTATTCCACTGGTCGATTAAAAGGATAGTCACTTTTGTTGTTTTGTAGCGCTAGAGAAAAGAGATTCGTCACATGTAAAAGTAAAGGTGTGTTCAGTTTAATCGAAAAAGCCCCTTCAAAACAAGCTGTTTCATCGTGTATCGAAAGCCTTTCTAAAGTCAGTATCGAAGCGAGTTTCGAAGAGACTGAACGCTACTTATAAGCCAAAAGAGAGGACGCGGCAGAAAACCGTTTTCACTTATTTCTGAGATATCATACGTTTTGAAATAGTACGTTTCAAAGTTTTGAACGCTAAAGCGTGTACACTGTTTTGCGCATCGTCGCTCATTTCGCACCGGCTCGAAATTAGCCGAGGTGAGAGAGCGACCGTCTCCCAATCCGGAGGCACTGGTTCGATCTCTTCCACCGCCAAACCGATTTTTCCGGACTTGTACTTTTGCGCATCGCACGACCGAGTAGACAACAAGCAACTCTGACCTTAGGCCGTTTTTAAAAGTATGTATTGAAAATACTCCATTTTCGGGAAATAGTCAATGTAAAACACTCCACTCTCACGAATTGAACGACTATGAACAAATACATGACATTTAATTTCCACCTTGGCAAAGAATGGCGGCAGTAGGGATCGACCAGCGCCTCCGGAATGGGAGACGGTCGCTCTCGACACTAGACCATCTCGGCTCGTTTCAAGCCAGTGCAAAACGAGAGTTGATGCGCAAAACAGTGCACACGCTTTAGCGTTAAAAACTTTGAAACGTAATATCTCAAAATGTATGGTCGCTCAGAAAAAACTCCAGCGCTAAATGTGAACCAAATATATCAAGTGTTTACGAATGTTCCGTTAGAATAATGTTGATAGACAGATCGCACCGAGCTGTCCGAATGCCTCCCGCGCCTGCTCCCGCCATACATTCTGAAAAGAATGCAATAAAGTGGTGTGCATAATACATCACTCACAATGACATCTTTTGAGTTATCCATCCCATTGTTTCGAGAAACGTGTTTTTCTTTGTTTTTGTACTTTTTTGTTTTTACTATTCACCACGTTTCAATTCAAATATTGCACTTTTTCATATATTCACATTTCACAGTACGAAAATGTAAAGGGTGATTCAAAAATGGGGTCATTTTAAAGCAACAGAGGCGCTTAGTTTTTGACTTTGGTGTATGGCTTGACCCATAGAAACACGAAACAATCAAAGAAAACGCGAAAGAACGGCGTTTCCTCGTTACCTACACGCTTACCAAAATGTGCACGTGCGAAGCTTGGTAAGGCGAATTCGAACTTCGCGCCAAAATGCTTATCGTAAAGTTGAGCTCTGTGCGCATCTCGTCGATATGAGGTTGTCAGAACAAGTCCTTATAGTGTTGTGGTAACACTCACGGTTTGTGAACCATACTATGCCGGTTCGATTCCCGCCACGTGCAAACAGTTTTGCCAAGTTCTCATAAGTGAATTTCGATGAACCTTGGTAACGCTAAACGCCCCTGTGCCTTTAAATTTGTTGGATAGATAATCTTGATTGATAACCTTGATTGTGGAAGTTTCCGATTTTCTGTACACATAGTTTGACCTATTTGTTGAACATATTCTAACATTGTGGTGTGTTGAGGCCGAGCGGGCGGACGCGGCGGCGGCGGCGGTTCGGAAGAGGCGAGGGTGGCGGCTACTAACTACTGGCACACCCCGCCTCCCAACACCTACGCCCTGTCCGCCTACTACCGCTACTTCCCCTCTCTCACCGAGTCCTCTTCCATCACCATCACCCCCAAGCCTCAGCGCGCCACCAACACCCGTCGGACGCTGACGCCCACTTGGGCAAGGATCCCGTCGCTCAACCTCGAGGTAAACGGAGCGTATCTCTCTATCGCTATATTACGCGTCAGATGGACAATGGCGAGTGGCCGGCGCTCGGTCAGCTCGCATTTACAGCAATCAACCTCAACGAAGCCTGTCCAGATCGAGAGGTACGCATACAAACATGTATCTTGATGCTAACTCAACTTCGCAATTCAGAGGGTACACGCAATTCAGAGGGTACACCCTTTAAATAAAATACTATTCAGTAATATTACAGTAGAATTTCAGGTGGAACTTCACTTATGGTGATGAGGAGCTATCCAAACAGTTGCATAGAGACTTTGAATCCATTATTACGGACAGAAATGGAAACAAATCGCTCGATGACTTATTGGATGTGCTCAAGATGTGAGACTTTCGTTGTTAAAGTACGTGTAAACAGAGATTTACGGGAAAATCATAGTTTATCCTAATAGATAGATAAATTCACGATATGTTTAACGGTACAAATATTTTACTTTGGAAAAAATCACTCAATCGCCCTCAGGGCCTCAAAGTCGCTTGGCACAGGTCCAGGAGACTATGGCACAGTGCCAGGAGACTATACTCTGACAGTCTGACCTCACGCTGCGTATCGCTATCAGCTGTTTCGCTGTCAAATCAAATGTTCGTCTATTTCCTTTATTTTGTTGTATTTTGTTGTGTTTGTTTATGATGTTTATTATTTTGTTCATTTGTTATGATCACGCTATCTATCGAACAAACGTCGTTTCGCCCTGAAACGATCGGTGCGCAACAATGAAGTCGCGACGAAATTGTGTTTTCGCTGATTACGTGAAGCTTTTCGATTACATTATTTGTTTTCATTTGTTCTTTGTTCAGCAGCTTCACATGGATAAACTGATCATCTATTTATCGTCAAGGATCATGGTTACATCGTGAACAGGTACGTAACCATTGAATTTCATTACATCAGATATTGTTGTAGAAACAGTGTCGTTGAAATAGTCGTTTTAACATTGTGTTTTGTTTTTCGTGAACTACATGTTTACTACTATATGGAATCTGAATGAATTTCAGTTGTGATTCGTCAACGTCGATGAAGCAAACGGAAAGTGCGCGGGGCTGCGTCGGCCGGCCGAGCAGCGCGGCTCGTCAAATTCATGAATTGCTCGAATAACAACGTGAGTTTTGTTCTTTATGATTATATGCTTTGTTTGATATGTTTTGTATTTCAATAATGCATTGTGTTATATTCATATTGTACAACTATTTGCTACGATTGATTCAGGTAAGCGCCATGCAGGCGCAAATCGTCAACTGCACCGACTTCGTACTCGTCGCCGTTGACCCAACTGTAATGTGAGTGTTTTGTAATGTGTACGACTAATAATTTCGTGAATGTTTCAGGCGTGTCCCCTGTTTCCAAGTATCGTGGAACACTCGGAGCAGATCACCAGCATGCAGGAACGACCCGGGAGCGCCGTAGGAGCAGCCCCTCGGAAAGGTACGATAGAGTGATGAGAGTGTATTGTAGGGTACAGTAATCAGATCGCTCGCTCAGGTAGATGTTCCCCGTCTCCCCGTTGACTGCAGCATGTTTTCAGCCTTTCGGATCTGCTCTCGGAGTGGTAGCTGTGCCCCGCCTTTGGCTGGAACTGCCCGAGCTGCCTCCTCCCGCCCCTGCTGCATCACCAACACAAAAAACTCCACGAGAAAAATTTTTTGTCCTAATAAACTACTTGATTATACGATTTGTAATCTTTAACATAAACATATTAGTTATGTTGGTGTGTTTGTTGGATTTTTTGTTTGTTTTCGTTTCCTTTGTTGAATTGAAAAGACTCGCTCGGCAGATGCGATATCGATCGGACAGTTGGGTCAGAGTCAGAGTGCAGACAGCGAGAGTGATTTCAAGATCGGTGCGCAATAGAGCTCATGAATCTGTGTTTAGTCGGACTTTAAAGCAAATATGAGTGATATATTTTAGAGAACTAAACGATGAAGAAACCCATCCCGTACTGCTATCATGACTGACATCGGCTTACAGAGTGAGCGAAAAGTAGAAAATATAGTGTTAGTGGTTTAGACGCACGCACACGACACATGGAAGAAGGCGAATCGAAGAAGATTTGCTGCGGAGGAGACACAGGGCGAAGATGAAGATGAGGACACGGAAGAGAAGGCAGAGAAAGACAAGGACCCGCATGGATCAGGAGATACAGCGGACCGCCAGAAGTGAGTGAGAGAAGGGAAGCGCAGAAAGAGAAATTGAGCGAGAGAAGAGAAGGGAGGGGGATACTAAGAACAACATTCAGCCGATCTTACCACCGTGTAGCAACAAATCGAGAATGGCGCGAGTTCCAGATCTACATGAATGGGACTATCCAAGGACCGATCCGTGTATGTATCTACTGAGTACAAACTGATTATGATAAGTGAGAATGAGAAATTATTCTAGGGCACCAATCGTCTCAAGTACGTCTTCGACACAGCGGGACGACTGGCCGGCACTCCATTCACGATTGGGGGTGGGAACTCACTCCACCGCATATCTATGTGCAATTCACGCCTTTTTTGTTAGTGCGCGAACAAGGCAAGGCGCATGGACACGGAGAGGTCTGGCCTTGTGCCGGATTCGACCACATCGACCCGACGTACCTGGCCGGACGCTACGACCACAAGACCAAGTATAACGGCGATGCTGCTACTGCACAAGTAGACCACGAGTGTGGGTAGAATTGTGACTTTATAGTTATCCATTTCACGTATTGCAGTTCTCCAAAAGCAGCTGCTAGCACTTATGAAGCACGAGGGAATGTTGCCGTGCGAAATGGTATACAAGATCAGAAACGGAGTGAGTGCACGTATATTACATGTGACTATAGCCTTCGCCAGCGTTCGCCCGATAGTTTCCAATCTACCTCGCTCGCAGCTGGGAATACGGTGCTCTAATCATATGAGTCTCTCGTTTTGAACGATATTGCCCAAGCTGACTCTCTTTCTTTGATCTACCCCACACCCACAGCGCGCGGATCATTGAGAGTAGAAATATATCAATTGTAGTCTCCGTTATTACTTACTACTTGTAGGCTGCCGACAATGACCTGCTCGCCATTGTCAAGTTCCTGGCTGCGATGCTGGCGCTTGCAAAAGATGTACAGAACACCACCAAGCATACAGGTATCACGCTATTGTTATTCGAAACATTCACACATCACCATTCAGCGCCATGCGGATACGAAGCCTTTTGGCGAGCGCTCACTCCCACGGCAGCGCCAGTCTCCGTCCCCGCCGCCTCGTGCGTCGATGCACTCGTCACCCATGTGACGTCACGCCACATCGACGGGCTGACCAAGGAGTTCGCTGACATCAGCGCCCTTCCCAGGTCCAGCTATCTCACCGCCAACGAATTCAACTCGAACCCGAGCAAGAACCGATATCTGGTGCGTGTGCGTGCTACTGTAGAACCACCGTAATCCAGTGCGCATTCCTTCTAGGATGTGCTGTGTTGGGACCAGAGTCGGATGCAGATCAGCTACGAGGGCGACAGCTACATCCACGCCAATTGGATCACAGAGCTGGGAGCGCCGGCGTACATCGCCACACAGGTACCGAGATTGTGTGACCCAAGGGTGCTTACAGTACTCACTACTGGCTCCGCTCGACTGCACGGCAGCAGCGTTCTGGGCTACATGCTACCAGCATGACGTCAAGGCAGTCATCACATTGTGCCAGCACACCGAGGGAGGTGAGAAGGGGGGGAGGGGAAGGAGAGAGATGAGAACGCAGAGAATGACGTCACTCTTTAGGCAAGACGGTGTGCACCAAGTACTGGCCAACACAACTCAACGCATACGAGAACTTTGACAAGATGTTCGTTAACAACAAGAAGATCGAGTTCAAGGACAAGTACACCGTCTACACGCTGGAAGTGCTGCCATATGGGTGCTCGAACAGCAAGATCATCAAGGTACGGTATCCCTTTGGTCCCTCCCCCACTGCTTCCTCCCCCACTGCTTCATTCAACTATCAAGTCATATTTAGTTAATAAGTGTATCAATGCGCATGAAATTAACAACAAGTAATTCATAATGCATTACAACATCTCCATAAGAAATTGTGTCATGCGAAAATTGCCTTGAAACAAGAACGAGAGCAACTCCTTCCTCATGCGGTGCAACTCCGGCAAAAGCAGCTCCTTCCTAGCCCAGCAGCTTCTACCATGTGCACTCCCTTCCTACTATCGTGAAAATCTATCAAGTGAATGATGATTATGATAGAACCACATGCATGCGTACTACATAATTCTAGTAGAATGAGAGTAAATCTGTCAACTGTCAACTCACGGTAGCCGGCTTGCCCTGCTGCGACCAGCTTGGCCTGAAGATGTTGCGCGAGCAGCGCGCCCGGAAGCGCCTATTCTGGAAGTGAAAATTAAATGATGTCGTGAAAACCTATCACGAAAATAGGTGCATTGTACAAAACAACAAGAAATGAGGCAAACAATACATAAACAAACGATAAACCAGCAGATTGCATGAAAACTCAATCGAGCGTGAAATGGGCAGAGACGCAGAGGGCAAATTGAGAGCGCGAGAGCGGAGAGAGGCGAAGCGATCGATCGATATAGGAGTTCGACATATCGGAAGTGGAGTGAATGCGAAAACAGATAAAACAGTTGAAGAACGTTAGAACATTTCACTGAGTGATCGATGCATGCTCATAATAAATAATTAGCGTTGTCTATAGTGAGTTCTTTCATAGGAAATGACGCGTCGGTGTGCCTATTGCGCCTATTGACATCTCCTAGCGCCTACCGCCCAGCACGTCTTACAAGAGTTCGTAGAAGAGTTTGTTTCCTCTCCCTCTCCTCCATTCCTCCCAACCCTCTCCCTGATCGGATCGTTCTTCCAGACTGAAATCCCACGCGCACGCTCAGACTAGGAAGACGTTTGGGTCTTTCGAGGGTAGGCGCACGACGACCGGTGCCACGGAGGAGGCGAAGGACGAGGAGAAGGGCTGTGGCGCCGCCGTCAGCGCCCGCGCACTCCGGTGCATTGACAGGTTCGTGGGCGACATGGTGAAGAAGGGCGCGCGGGGACTGGCCGGTGACTTCCGGAGCCTGCCCCTCTCCTCTTCTCTCCAACCCACCGCCGCCGCGCGCGCCAATGCCAGCAAGAACCGCGGCCAGGTACGGCTTACTGTAGAACTACCGTAACCTATTGTTTACCGTCATAGGAGCCGGTGTGCTACGACGAGAGTCGGCTCAGGGTGCCGGGAGACGACGGCGACTACCTCAACGCCAATCACTGCTCCGTAACCGGCGCGACCCAGTTCGTCGCCACCCAGGTATTGTAGCTCGAAGGGGTACGGTACTTACAGTACTGTTACAGAGTCCGCTCCAGCAGACAGCGGAAATGTTGTGGTACGCAGTGTACCGTGAGAAGACGGCCGGAATCATCCATTTGGGAAGGGTCGAGGAGGGGTGAGAGAGAGAGAGAGAGAGGGGGGGGAGAGAGAGGAGAGAGCGAGAGAGAGAGGAGAGAGAGAGATCGCAGAGAAGGGCATGCCGTATTGGCCGGAGGACGTCGGCGTATTCAACAAGTACGGTAAGGTGCACGTGGAGAACAAAAAGACGGAGCGTCTCGACCGCCGCTTCGCCGAGTACACGCTGGAGGTGCTCCCCGATGGGTGCAGCAACAGCGTCATAGTTAGGGTACGGTAGCCTCTACCGTAGTCGTCGAATCGACCTGTTCCAGCTGTTCTACTACATGGACTGGCAGGCGTCTGCCACCCCTCCCTTCCACTCTCTCCATCTGTCGTCTGATCAAGGCGGCGAAGGGCGCCGACTCTCTCCGCAACAACGCCCCGGTACGGTGTGTACGGTAGCGTGATGTGACCACCTGTATTGAAGGTATTTGTCGTGTCAGAGCACGGCTGTGGCAGAGCCGGCACAGTCATATTCATCGACTGGGCTCTCTCTACCCTGTTCGTCTCTGTGAGTATTATTTACAGTATCCGTATCCTACAGTAGTCTACCGTAACACACACTACTTTACCGTAATCTACAGTACTTTCCGACCGCATCCTACTATACCCTACCGTATTCTACCACATCTTACCGCATTAAACAGTTTCCTACCGTATCCTACAATACCCTACCGTATCCTACAGTCTCTTTTCTAGGCGACCACTTTCGACCCGTTGGAGTTGGTGCGTGATTTGCGTGCGTTCAGGGGACGCATGGTGGCGAACGAGAAGCAGTACATCTGCGCTGTCGGCGCGGTGATCGACTACATCGCGGTGGGATAATCGATCGATAATCGATCGATAATCGATCGATTCTCGTTCAGATCAAACTGCTCAAATACGAGGACGTTCAAGAGAGACATGGACGCGTTCTGAGGCTTCTAGATGGACGTCCATAGCCGTCTAGATGTGCCCACACTACTTACACCCTCACCCCCACTTGTCCATCACTTGTCTTTGCCTGCTTTCCCTCCCCCTATAAACTTCATTCATCGCCTGAGGAGTATGACGCAAGTACAGTAATACGTCTACAATAATTCATCATTTGATCACACAGGCCGTACCAGCACTTTTTTAAGCAGAACCTTCGCAATCTGGAATGCGCTTTCTGGTGACCTAATCTCCATCAATGATCCCTCCATCTTTAAATCACAACTCTCTACATTAGATCTCATGCCACCTAGCCAATTGCGCAACCTATAGAGAGCTCTCCCCACTTCCTTTTCCATGTAATACTATGAGATTATGTCCTTGTTCAATGTCATTGCAACCCCATTTATACCTGCCGTTCATATAGCTCACTTTTTTATTTATAATTTCGATTTTTTCCATGTTATCGGTAATAAACCTATATATAATCCCAGTACCGTCTACCGTATGCCCGCACTTACCGTACCGTACCCCCACTCACAGTTTCATCGACGGCCGCCATTTGCGACTGATGACGTGCCATCAACCACCTGAGAACACATGAGATCTCACATCAACCCATCACCGCTATTTCAATATTGTCGCATGTGATGAGCGACGAGTGAAGAGTGTGTTGAAGAAAGCCGACGACGCACCTACAGCATCCAAATTCAATCTACCGTATTTCTTGTTCGCACCTCGTGGTAGACCCTGCCGTTTTCGCCTGTTATCACCGGAATTTCACCCATCAAACGTATCGACCGAAACTCGAGGCGTCGTCCGAGCTGTCTCCTTCTCCTGCTCTTCATCTTTCTCTTCCTCCCCCTTCTCCTCTCAGATCGTTCGATACCACGACAGTGTGTCAACCGACAATAACAGCAAGAATCGTTTTTGTCATCGTTAGCACAGACGGCGTGTTGAACCATCGGAGAGGGAGGAGGAGCCAAGTCCTTCCATCCACTATCACTGATGAGCAGTAAACACAGCGATGACGTCATCAGCAGCGCTCCCGTGACGTCATACGCTGTCATGGAAAGAATCCACGCTTCACATGATGGGACCGAATGTGTTTATTCCAGTCACAAGACACTGAAGATATATATGTATCTGTCTGCCACACACAACCACACGCACGTGCCTGAGGCCTGAGGGAATAAAGTTCTCTCTCTCTCTACCTCTCTCCCTCCCTCCCTCCTCAGGAAAACATTGCTAAAGTGACGGTCAATTAAGCTAAAGTGACTGTCACGGGGTGCCGTACTGTTAGAAAAGAAGGATCGCGCGGTGTACTTGATCTCGACTGAATCATCTCCAAGAAAATTACTGTCTCACCCTCACACTCATTTCCCCATCCATAAGTTGCGTCGCCAACTTTGATACAATCAATCAAAAATAGTATTTTTATTATCAAAACACTCCAAACTGACACTCGCATAGAATTCTTACAATAAATCTGTGAGCGTTTTGTAACATTCTGTAACAAAACAGCATTGTAACAATAACAAAACCTATAGTACTACAATCTAACTATACTCGACTATCACACAAAACATAAACAATCCAGTTACATGCTACATCAAGGAGGCGCGGTACTCGTATCAACTACTATCCAAGGCTCGTCAGATGCTTCTCTCCTCACTACGCCTTCTTCTCAGCTGCGTCCATCTTCTGAAAAGAGTACAGTATGACGTACAGTAACCCCAGTCCCATGTACCGTACCCCGCACTCACCGGCCTGGCCTCTTCGAACATGGCGCTGGTGCGGGCCTCGAGTGGGAACTGCACCCTCTCCACCTCCTCAGCCAACGACGCCAGAGCCTCCTTGTCACCCGAGTTGTCTGCAATCACATACATCATATATAATGCCACAGTATCCAGTCCAGAATACCGTATCCCATCTACAGTACCCCTCCCCCCACTCACAGTACATCCATCCGAGCTTGACGAGCAGCCTGTTGAGGTCGACGGCGGATGCGCGTCCATCGTCGCGAAGACCGCGGAACAACTCCAGAAGAATGTCCGGCTGAAACGGGGTAAGTGACGATTTTTGATAGGGCACTCAAGAGTTGAATACCTCAGCTAACATTCGCCAAGTACACACGAACAACGAAACATAGAATGGGAAGTCGGAAAATATTTAAACAACAACAAAAACTTTCTCTGCCCAACTCACCCTCTTCATCGTGACAGCCTGGCTGACAAAGTACTCGAGCTTGGCCCCCTTGATCGTCAGACCCTTGGACTGAAAACACACACAGTCACACCTCTTCACTAGCCCCGCCCCCTCTGGCCCCGCCCACCTGGAGGAGCTTTCCGGCGGGCACCGTCTGTCCCTCGATCAGCATGGCAAATGCGAGTTCGAGGAAGGCGGCGTTCTTGTTGTGTGCGTTGGCCACCATGTGGAACGTGTCCTCCAGAAGACCGTTCTCGCCCCTGCAACGATGAGATGACGTCACTTCCGGGATGATGACGTCACTCCCCACTCACTTCTTGATGGCTGCTCGGAAGAGCATGTTGTGTCCGATGGCCACCCTCTGCTTGCGAGTCTCCTCACACGCCAGCTGCAGCGCGTCCTTCAGCCGGTTGCTGAACGAGTACGGTAACACCCATTATGACAGAATCGATAGCACATAGCACCATATTTAAAATTCAGAAACCAGTTAGCCAATCACCCACAGTAGAATTGTATCTGATACTGTTACCAGACCACCAACCACAGCATGCTAACGTTGCATGTCGGGATCAGGGTGGTAAGAGTGACAAGTGATAAGCAACCCATACTAGATCATTTCAACCCCCTCGACTCACTCGCTGATCAATTGGTCGATGCGACGCAGCAGACTGGCAGTTGTCAGCCGGCGCGCAATCTACAAGAGTAGGGTGGAAGAAACTATTATCAGGATTGAACATCATAGACTATTATCAATTCCAGAAACGTACAAATCACAATCTTTCAAAACTACTCCAACGCCAGCCAACTTCTCAAACTCAACATATCTTTCCCCACTCTTTTCTTTCCTCTCCCTCCTTCTGTTGGTAATAGCCCTCTCTCTCTCTCTCTCTGTCTCTCTCTCTCTCTCACACACACACACACACCCTCTTACATTGTCGGGCACGTTGAGCTCCTGCTTGAGCACCGCCGCCACAGCCTCCGCGTCAACCTCGGACATCGAAGACAGACGAGAGCCGGCCTAAACGGGTGCACATACACTCGACAGTCTCAAGGTGATAGCCACGCCCCCTTCAGCCCCTCCCCCGTACCTTCTCCACCATTCCAGCCGAGACAGTTCGAGACGCGTCGCGCATCGCAGCGCACACAGCGCGAGCCTGTAACACAATGCCATAAACCTCTCATCCCCCCTACCGCACCCCATACATGCATATTACCGTAACCTCCCCCCCTACCGTACCCCTGGCTCACCTCGTCTCCGCGTCCGCTCAGCACCAGCTTTCCAATGTAGGCGATGCACAGATCCACGTGAGGCGCGTGCTCCCTGACATCCAGTCAATAACAAATAAGTTATTCTACGTCTACTTCAATTATAGAACAAACATATTCGTTGCCATATATATATATATATATATATATATATATATATATATATATATATATATATATATATATATACCATGAAACCTATCTCACACAAGACGTAGGAACTTCGTATCTTTTTCTCTTTTCAGTGAGAAGTGAGATGAGAACACCTCCCCTCCCCTTCCCCCACTTACTTGAGCTTCCTCTTTGCCCACACGGCAGCCATGGCGTCCGCGTCTCCCGAATCGATAGCCGCCTCCATCGCGCGGTTCACAACAAACGGTGTCGTCTACAACAAGAAAACATCAAACATCTAATCTTGTACGAAATCGAAATTCTAATGGCACGTACAAAACATAATCAGTCATAAGAACCTCGGATTCGTCTGCAATCGCATGAACGCATTTCAAACAGGCAAGCCTCGATCAATACTCACCTGTCGGATCTGCTTCTTCCAGAACGAACTCTTCTTCTCCTGCTCCGGCTCAAACTTGGTGGCGACCAGCTCCGCCCCGCGGTTCACATAGTCCAACATGAATGGGACGTCCGACACCTCAACGGAAAACAGTTAACAATCCCGTTAGTGGAAAACTGTATTGAAAAATAGTTGCATTTTAGCCTGCGCCAGAGCGACAGTTTTCGATCTACCTCGCTTGCAGTTCAAAATACGGTGCCACAACCGTCTGCCTCTCTTGTTTTGCGCGCTATTGCCGAGAGCTGACTGATTGTCTTCCTCTGATCTACCCCACCGCGCGCAACTTATTGCGAGCATAGAACTATACGTTTAACGAAATATAGTTCTATGTTCGCAATAACTTGCGAGCGGTGGGGTAGATCAGAGAAAGTCGAAGAGTCTGCTCGCTCTCGGCAATAGCACGCAAAATAAGATAAGCAGACCGTTGTGGTACCGTATTTCGAACTGCAAACATAAGTATCGAAAACTGTCGCTCTGGCGCAGACTATACGATGGAAAAGTGCTAATGTCTTTACACTACACACCTTCTCCTGTAAAATCTTCCTTCCGATCATGCCGCAGAGGACGCCGGCGAACGACGACGTGGGCTCCTTCTGACGATCCAGCTCCGTCGCCAACTCGCGGGCAGACGACCGAAGCATGCGGGAAAACACCTGAATCAATGCAATTATCATATGATACATTGTCTCTCACATCTTACATCTATACCCAAAGAGAACACCTGAATTAAGAAACTACTGAAGAGAAAAGAAACATAAATTGTCACAGAAACATAAATTTGAATTGAAAAATAAGAAACATATATTGTCGAAGAAAACATTGCACCAGTCTCTATACGCAGTGAAACATACCGTTCACAGCACAAAACACAAAGATCATGCACACACGCACCTCGCTCTTCTTCTTGAGTCTCTCGACCTGGTCGGCCCTGTGGCCGAGGCCGAGTTTGGTGAGCTCCACCCGAGCCGCCGACACCACGCTCGCCTCCAGGCCAACGCGAGGCTGAAAAGGAGCGGATGGTCCTCTCTCCCGTCTCTCTCTGTCTCTATCTCTCTTTGTCTCTCTCTCCCCCTCACTCTCCCTCTCTCTCCTTCTATCTCTCTTCCTCCCTCTCTCTCTCTCTCCTCTCTCTTTCTCACCTCCTTCTCCAGTGCATCGACTAGCTGCTCCAGTCTCTCCTCGCTCAGCTCCTTGTTTCCAAACACTCCCCGGACCAGACCCGCGTGGAACGACGTGTCCTTCTTCTTAAGATCCGCTACAACAAAACAACGCATATACAAACAAATCAAATAAAATCTGTAACAAATACGCTTCCGGTCCACTACTACCCTAACGATACACGGTAAGAGTAATAGCGTACTTCTATAGATAAAGTAGACTACATATCCAGCTGTAAACAATTCTCGCCCGCCACTCACAGGGGAAGTCGTTGGTGATGATCTTGACAAGCAGGGGCAGGTTCCTCTCCCAGCCCTCCTCCTTGAGCAGGTGCTGCAGAGACATCTGCACCCACATCAGGTGCACAGAGTTCACATGCTCACTGCAACAAAGACTCTATCGTCGAACCATCTGATAGGAATAAAAACAACGACCTGACTATACTGCCTTACTCACGTGTCGAGTACAATAGATCAATAACAATGAGATAACAACAACAACAACATCACTCTACCGTACCGACCTGTCGAGGAACTTGGCGAGCTTGTCCTTGCTGAGTGGATCGCGCGAGAACATCAGCTGGCCAATGACAGCCGAGTTGAAGCAGCGAGCAGTGAGCGGGGTCGACAGATGAGGCAAGATCGACACGGCAGTGTCCACGTCTGCAATTCGGTCGTCACACGTCACTTCCTATTCTTGAAATAAGTCACACGCAGTGGGGTGGATCAGAGAACGAAGTCGTCAGCTCGCAGCAATAGCACAAAAAAACAAAAGAGGCAGACGGTTAGATCGCCGAATTTCCAGCTGCAGACTATACTCTATACACCATCTCCCCTTCCAGACACCCGCACCCACCCTTTCCTATGAGGTAGAATGCCATGTTGCATCGCTGGTGGATGTCGGACCAGTCCGTCCTGCCCTCCTTCTGCTGGTGCTCCCCGAACAGAACCTCCACCATGTTCGCGTACATCGCAGCCTTCTCCGCACCCTTCTTCGACAAGTTCGCCTGTATGACAACAGTAATGTAGTATGAAATAGCAAATCCATAAATCTATCCATTACCCATTCGAAAGACCCGCGACCCTACAGCCTTTGGACAATCTCCTTACTGGCTAGATCGTTGGTTGTACAATGTACAAATATGGACGATTGCATGTCATAACATCATAACAAACCCACCTCTCGCGCAATGTTTCTGGCGAGCGTCTGCAGCCACTCGCTGTCACCAGACTTGGCATCCAGAACAGCTGTGTGCTAGAACATACAAATCACATCAAATACGCAACATGCAAACGACAAATTCGGCAAAATGTTATACGTACAATGCATCGCTAGATAGGTTTTTAAAACAAACTATAATCAACCACTGACCGCTCCGAGCTGCTTGAGATAGTGGTAGACGGATCCGGCGTGGGTAGTGTCAATCGCGCGGTCCAACATAAAGTGAGGCACGTCTCTGGAAAAATGTAAACGTCAACTCAACCACCAAAAAGATGATTCACAAAATCACAATCCCAGTCCCACGAAACGCATTTCTTTAATAATCGTTTCTTTCTCACAATAATTAACATTTCACATTACAAGAAATAATAGTTCGAGTACAACTCCGTCGCCCCGTAATTCGTCTCATTCAGAAGTAGAACCAACCAGTGCACTTTCTCCCGTTCTCATTGCTCCTCCCACTAACTTCATGAGCCGATGCCAGAGCCCCCTCATCCTTCTATCATCATCAGCCCCTTTCCACTCCTCTCCAACTCACTCTCCAACCATCCATCTTCATACGCCGGTGCCGGAGCCCCCTCCCCCCCCCACTCACTCCATCAGCCCGCACCGCTTGGCCAGCTCGCACATGTCTGCCAGCTGCGCCGGCGCGCACTCCCTCACGTGAAGGTGGCGCTGCACGATCGAGTGACATAGGTGCTCGCGGTGAGTGCTGAAAGAGGAGATCATAAACAGGTAAATGTGAAGGTAGCCATCGACCATCGATTAAAGAGACTCTGTGATGAGGGTCAAAGAAAGACTATGACACGAGATAGAGGGTATCATACTTAATTGGTAACTGATATCAGTACGTTTCAAGTTCCATTCATTCAATGGGTATCCGATTCGCATTCAATGGATATCCGAGACAATACATCACACTATCACACAGTGTAACGAGTAACGTATTCATGACTCACTCAATAAAAACAGATACATACAATTGAAACTCAACTCTTAATATGTTTAATGGGTTTCCGATTCAATACAGCAAACTGCAATATAGCTATCACTCAAAAATTGATATAACATATGTTTCTATCTCCATTCCATATACGTTCGATGGATTTCGAGTCCAATTCGAACGTCCTCCGAAAATCGTGGACGATGCACAAAACTATGAGATTTCGATTTAATTTAATTATTACAGCTCAACAACTCTACAACTCTACATGCCCTCTTCTCTCTCTCCCGCACTCACTCGCTCCTGTGGGTGGGATGGGTGAGTCCATAGAGATGGAAGGCGTGCTCGAGTCTGTTCTCCTGTCGCGCCCGCCGGCTCGCACTCTTCAGCAGCGGGTTGTTGTGGAACTCGACCACACTCGACCCGTCCTCCGTCATCGTCAGATGGGGACGCAGCTCAAGCAACAACATTCCAACACAACATCAACATGTTTTGGAGGATCTGACCCATTGATATTTGCTTGATAGTCAATGCAAAACAAAATGATTCTGTTATCATATAGGTTTCAAATGCCATTCGAATATGTTAAATAATTTTCAGACCCAATACGGCTTTGTTCAAACACACTGTTCAAAATATTAATCTCGTCTCCCTTCCTCTCCCTTCTCCTTCCCCCTCTCTCCTCTCTCTCCCCCTCCCTCCCTCCATCCTCTATCTCTCTCTCTCTCTTTCTCTCCCTCCCTCCACCCACCTTCTCGACAGCCCCGGGCAGTCCACTCTCGATCCAATCAACGAGCACATCGAGTACATACAGATTGTTCTCCCTCGCGTGGATGCGAGCCTGCGCCGGCATGTTCTCAATCAGAGCGAGCTGGAAAAGCAATCGATAATCGATAAATCAATAACCAATAAACCTAGGACCTACCGCAGCGTTGGCGTCCCCAGCCGCGATGGCTCCCTTGGCGGCCGCGCATCGAAGACGCACCTCCGACACACCGGGCTGTTGCACAAAGCGCTGCAAATAAGTACATGGTAGCTGGACGTAAGGAATGAGTAGGAAAGAACTATCTATTGTAATAAACAATCGTAATCGCTTCTAGCTCAAACATGAAACGTAAAATTCAAAGAATAACAAAATCATAAAATCTGCTATAGCGCAAAACACTCGCTTCTAGCTCGAACTTGAAATGCAAGAAATAACAGAACACTGAACAACTATTACAACTTACATACATACATTAGAGTGTCTCTACAACCATGTCATTAACGTTCATTAATACACATAACTGTACCAATTATCCGAAACATATTAATACTAAGTTCAACATAACCCACCTTGACAGCCACGGCGGCCTGATCGGCGCCGGCGCCGGCTCGCCCGACTGCGTACATCATAGCCTCCAGCAGAGACTCGCCCACCGGCAGACCCTCCTCGCGAACAAAAGAGATTATGTCACTGAAAGGAATACAGATGAGATGCTACCTGCTAGAATCCGTACATTACTCATCAAGATCATAACTTGCCATATTGCACCAGTGGAACATACATTCGGCTAGTACACAAAAATGAAATGATGTCAAGTAACACCAACATTTCAAAATACAGTATCCTCACCTGACTCCCTTGACGTTTCCCTCCATGGCATAGGCGCGCGCAAGAGCGGCGTATGTCTCTCCGTCGGGGCGCAGGCCGGCCGACTCCCACGCGCGAAGCTCCTCGACTACATCCACCTAAACAAAGTACATTTTGAACATATATATATATATATATATATAATATAAACATAACTATACATTGTAAACACACAACACACCTTCTCCCCGTTGTCGCACTTGGCGCGGATGACAGCAGTGCGGGCGCGCTCGCCCAGCTCCTGTCCGCGCGCCGCCATAGACTCCAGAACTTGCTGAAAAATGAGAATAACAAATGAATCAATAAATCGATAAATCAATATCGACCCACGTTGAGCTGCGTGGTCCTTCGTACGCGCGACACCGACGCAGCCTGCTCGCCAAACACACCTGCAGACAAACCTCGATTACTCAAACCTTGTCACTACAGCAAATCAAACGAGTAGGAAATTGATAACAAAAAATACCAAACCCACTTATGTCGACCTCGAAACATACAAGGTACAGTACAGAGTCATGGTTCATGGACTTTTACTCACCGAACAACACTCCGAGCTGTCTGTCGCTGAGCGTCTCCACGCCGCCCTCTCCCTTGTGCATCATCGTCGCGATCCGCTCCTGCACGTTGTACGCCACGTTGCCCTTCCAGTCAAGCCTGCAACGTAGACAATGATCACATCAACTCTTGCGCATTTGCACATCTTCTCGCAATGCAATTTGCGTTCACACAATCAGTTCGATTGCAATGATCTCTCACCATCATCCACCAAAGTTTACACCAACTCATCAAGTTGTGCACATTTGCATATCTATCAATTTGGTTTCTCATTTCCCCACCGCTGACCAGCACATTTGCACATCCCCCCTCAACTTGCCTTCTCATTTCCCCACCACTCTCGAGCCTTCAAATACCACCCCGCCGCCGTCTCCCCGTCCATTCCCTCTCCCTCCCCTGCCAGAGATGGCTCTCCCGTACGAGACCGAGTCATCGCAAAGCGAGAGCTCGCTGCCCACCTCTGCCACCTCCTCCTCCTCCTCATACACATTCGCCAGCCACGCCAGCTACGACGACGCCGCAGCCAATCGGCGATACGTGCCCCGCATCGAGACGTGAGTAGTGTGACGTCAATGTCACAGGCCCCGCCCCTTGCAGCCACGCCCTCATGTCGCTGACTCCGGCCGCCGCGCCGCGCACTCCCGACCACCATCGCAATCTCACGCTCACGCCGCACCCGGCGCGCGACTCGCCCGCCCGCCTCACCCGACAGCAGTTCAAGCAGCTCGTCGCCGCACATCCCAAGGTAGCCATCGATAATCGATCGATATCACTCCCACACATCATAGGCGATTGCCATGATGGAGAGGGTGCGTCGTGGCGACGAAGCGGCCTACTCGACCAGTGCATCGTCCGCGTCTTCTGTCTCGTCCACCGCCACTACCACCACCTCCGTCAACTCGTCGTCGTGCAAGTCGCCGGCGGCCGAGACGGACGTGGAGCCTTCGGAGGCGGCCGCCCAGATCGCACACGACCACGTCAAAGTGCGCGTCTCGCTCGCCGCTCTGCGCAAGGTAACGCAACCACACCTCTCGAATGCATGTAAAATCCGCACAAAATAAGTTTCGACGGTTTCAAAAAAAACTTTGTTTAACAAAACGGTAATATGTCGAGATTATCCGGTTGGTCAATTCACTCCGTTCCATGAACAAATTATTTGTTTCCAGATGATCTCTCGTCTCGAGTCTGAGCGCGTGGGAGAGAACGAGAAGGTTGTGCTCAAGATTGGCGCGCGTCACGTCGTCAACGCCTAGCCACGCCCACTCAAGTCCCGCCTCCACACAGGGACGCCCTTCACACATGTTCTATCCAATCAGCAGCAACAAAACTTACACAAAACATTGATCGCTCGCCAGCTCGCCGAGAGAACATTTCGTTTGGTTAAATAAATCGGTTTGAATTAACCCGCAACCCGCAATAGTATGTTTCACACACAAATGTTTCAAAAACAAAAACGCAAACATCCATAATGAGCAAGGCACGATCGCGAATAAGTATTAGAGCGAAGCGAATAAGCGAATAAGTAATATATATAAAAAAAGTGAGAGTAATAAGTGAGTAATAACTCACAGCTCGACTGCCTCGTGGAGGCTCTTGACCTGGGTGGCGTCCAGCTGCTGCTTGTGCTTGTTCATGAGCAGCATCTGCTCGGCCGGCACAGACGAGCCGGGCCGGCCGCGACCGCCGCGCACAGGGAACTGCAAGGGGGTTGAGATGAGTGATTTTTTTAAAGATGAGATATTACTGACATGCGATTGTGAGAGTGAGATGAACGATGAAATGAGTGATGAATCCACAGCATTACACGAAATTTCAACTACGCGAAGAAACGACAACCGTCAAACATAGAAACTATAATTAAAGTTGTTTGTCTCCCAAAAAACCACATTACACAAAATTGCAATAGAACAAAGACATGACAAACGTGAAATGTAACTAACAATAAACTTTTTAGATTTTCATTACTGGTACACAAAAACTAAATTACGCAAAAATCGAACTGACCAATGAAATGATAAACATGAAACATAGAAACCCACGTTGTGCCTCCTCTGGCGCACTCCTGCGTGCTCCTCCTTCTCCTTCCCCTTCTCGTTCTTGACCGGCACCTCGGGTGCTCCCTCTGGGGCGGCGCTCGCCGCCGACAGAGCACGCATCTGCTGCCCGCGAGCCAATCTGAAAAGCTCAATCTAGCTCACAGACTGGAACGATAAGAATATGTTTCGACGGAGTATAAAATCGGTGGCAATCGCCGATCATCAATGCGTCAATGCAAATGTTCAGAAATAAATAAAACACACAAACCTGCCGAGGCCGGCCCTTGCGAAGCCCAGCATCGCGAATCGGCTGCAACCAAGACACGCTCAACCAATCCTCTCACCACTCCACAGATATTCAATTGAATCGCAACAATTCATATCCAAACAAACAAAAAACACAACCATCAATCAAAATATGAACAATTTATTATCGTAACAAAATATATTGGTTCTCTATTCAGCACTCTATAGGCACATCGGTTCAAATATAAACGAAACTACTTCTCCACAGTCTGCAACTAGAAATCGACACAACAAAACCGAGACTCACAAGCAAGCGACTCGCTCGTATAACAAATAACAACACAACACAAAAGCCTAACTAATCTATCATAACTACAGTCTACACAAGTACTCGCTATACAGTCGCCAATGCGCAACGCAACACAGGGCGGTGCCTGGCAGTCAGTACCGGAATCACACACTCATTATATCTACATCCTCTCTCCCTCCTCCTCCTCCTTCTTCACCAGCGCCTGCAGCTTGGTCCGCGTCGCAGCGGGCACATCCACGCGGTGCTTCGCCGTCCATGCCAGCAGACGCTCCGCCGACGACCGAGAACCCGCGCGAACTGCACAATGTTTACAATTAAATTATTATATACAACAACAAATACATTTGTAAAGTAGTAATTTACACAACAACCCACCGGCCATGCCGCTCCACGCCTCCACCATAGCAGCAGCCAAGTCGTGCAGCTGCTCGTCGTCAACCTAAACACATCATGGTTCACCAAAACCTAAACATGATTTGAAATAAAACATTCCAATTTTCCAATCAATGACATTTAAGCCACCGGCGGCCACCCATCCACCCACCTTGTGCCTCTTCATCTTCTCCGGCTTTCCGTCCTTGCCGTACTTGACCCTCCTCTTCCCGTTGCCCGCAGCACCACAAAACTGCATCAGCTGCTGCAGCAGCTCCGACGACACCACAGGGGACTGCAATGATGTAATAGAATATAATGAAACAATCATAAGCGATGAAGAAACTTACCATCTTCTCGCCTGCTGCCTCGGCTCCAGCCACCACCTCGCCCGCCACCGCCCCCTCCTTCTTCCGGCCGCCCCGCCTCCTCTCGCCATACATACACGCAGTCATCAGCTCGGCCAGCTGCTCCACATACACGAGATTCTCCTGAATCAAGATTCAAAATTACGTTAAAGAATACGTTTCACGAAAATTTATTATGGCTACACATTATCGTGATAGCTAATACTGCGCTGATACTATTGCGATAATTTTGTTGACAAGGGTCTACTACTGGAAAACCATAACTACCTGCTTCTCGCTCCACCTCCTCAGGACAGTGCGCAGATGCCTGCCTCCGATGGCGATCTTGCTGAAGATGGCGCGCGCGTCCTCCACTCGACCCACCCGCACTAGGGCACACACCAACTCGGCCAGAGAAGACAGAGGGTGCGCGTGCACGGCCGATGCAGATAGCACCGAACCTGATTAACATATACAATTAACAATTAGATAATAGGTGCAATAATAGGTACACGAAGGCATCACAGAACCTAACAAACAAAATGAAACAAAATATACGTTTCACTTAACGTATTTAATACCTGACGTGTCTCACGAATAATATCATTCTGTCTTCTTTGTGAACGTACAAAACACTCTACTCGACCCACCAATCCTCTTGGCCATCTCCCGTCCATCTTCCGCCTCCTCTCCGCGCACCGCAGCCTCCATCACTTCTCCCACCGCGTGCACAGAGCCATACCGCTCACACAGCGACAGCCACTCCATATACAACGAGTCGAATGGAGTGCTGGAATAAAATCAAACATTAATCCAGAATAGCGTGAAATTGGAAATATAGAAAACATATGCATGAGATTGGAAATATAGAAAACATGAGAAAACAAATGGTTTGGTGAGCGCAAAGAAAAAAATGTTAAAGAAGATTCTCGGGTTCTCGCTAAATCATGTATGACAAATAAAAAAGTAGACATAGAGATGATGCAAATACAATTCTCACTGACCCACTAGCGACCGCCTTGCGAACGACCTCGCGGATAAAGATGGCGCTGGCCTGGTCTCCTCCCACCAGCTGCTGCTCAATGAGCATGTCGTGCACCCCAGCCGCCTCCCTGCTGGCCGATCGAGACAACACACTGCTGTACAACGACTCCAACATGGGGTTCAGCGACGCATTGTGGCGAGACGACACTGAACAGGAAAATATGAGTAACAAGTTTTAAAAAAGAAAGCAAAAGTAAACTGACTGACCCTGCTTGCTGATAAACTTGTCTCCGGTCCTGGTAACTGCACGCACCGCCTCGGTGACTCCGCTCTCGCTGGCTACGCGACCAGCCAGCACAAGGCACACCGACACCGGAAGACACGCGCGGGCACTCGATACAGCACTAAACACATCATTACCATACCTGGCAAATGTAAGTTTCAACAAGCACAACAAGCAAGTTTCTAGGCAAAACACCGCAATGTTGCGAGAACAATATCAATCATGAAAGACAGCGAACTGAACAAATTAGGATAGACATATGTAAGTTTCAAGCGCAACTCAAAAGTTTCTTGGTAAAAACATACAATGTTGTCAACTTATGCATGAAACAAATATTCATTAATCCGCTAGTATCTCACCGCACTAAACACATAACGAATGTAAGTTTCAAGCACACATCAAGCTAGTTTCATTATTAAACTACGCAATGATCTAGGCGCATCCCCACAAGCATTAAAGAAAAATACTCACTAATCAGCCAGCATCTCCTCGGCCTCCCGCGTGTCCACCGCCTTCTCGACCACCATAGCCAGCAGTCGCTCCACGCCCCTCTCTCCGCTCAGCTCGCGCACACTCGGCCACACACGACAAGACAGCAGCGAACGCACAACCGACATGTCCTGAAGCAAACGGAAATAGAAAAGTTTAAATAACAGAGAAAAGTGAGCGTACCTGAGCAGCAACAGCGGCCTGCATCTGCCACGTCTCCTCCTCGTCCATCGGCTGACGATCGGTGCGGGGAGAGAAGCGGTCGACGACGGGCACCTCGAGTGGCTGCACACGCACCTCCTCCTCGTGCCAGGCCGGAGTCGACACGACACTGGACGGGCGATGCGCGGAATACACCGTCTCCGAGGGGGTGCGCACCACCGGCGACGACGGCGCTATGGCTGCGGCGGCGGTAGAACCCACTTGCACCGGCTGAACACGAACACGATAATGGAAACTGCACTGACTAAATACGTCAATTCGACAATATGAAATCAAACAGATACCAAATAACGAACCATGTTCTTGTAGCGCGGGTGGATCCTGTGCTTGACGAGGGGCACGTCCATCACCAGACTCGTCTTCTCCTCCACCGTCGGCGTCAGCTTCAGCGACTGAAACGAGATTTGCAAAACTAGTTATTGGCTACAAAAGCAAATACAAACCTCCACAGTCTTGAAGACCTTCTTTTCCGTCTGGAACAGAAACGGCGAGTCGTCCTCATCATCATCGACAGCTAAACACATGAAATCAGCATATAGCAATCATGTAGATAAACTATTTGAAACGCACCAGTAGCGGCGGGGACAGGCTTGATGTCCTTGACAGGCTGTGCATCAACGGCCGAAGCACCGACGAGTCCTGCTGCTCCACCGACAACCGACGGCGGAACAGAGGTGACGGGGGAGGCGGGGGAAGTGGGGGCGAAAGCGGCCGCGGCAGAGGTGGTGACTGTGCGACGCTCCGCACCCGCACGCACTCCCTCCGCCAGCATGCGCCGGACACCTCACATCAAACATTCAATAAACGTGTTTGAAAATGATCTTACCTGATCGAGCCGGAGATACGTTACGTTTTTGACGCGACTCAGGTGGGGGAGCGGCCGCGGTGCCGGTGAGAGCAGCGGTCTCAATGCTGAATAAAATGAAATGTAACAGACGAGAGACGAATAAACCAACCTCTGCGCGAGTGCGTCCTTCTGGAAGTTGGCCTCGGCGAGGTCCTGAATCATGGAGCTGACATCGTACCCGTCTCCCAGCATCCTTTCCAGACACCCCTCCAGCTCGCCGCCACCGCCCAGTTCGCACTCCTCCGTGGTGGGGAAGAGGGTGGGACGGGTCGAGTCCACGCTGAAACATTACGGTGTATAACATGCATAACAAGACATGCATAACAGTGTATAACATGCATAACAAGAAAAACACTCACTTGAGGAGGTGGTCGAGGAACGAAGAGGAGTCAGACGCACTCGACAGCGAGTCGTTCGAAGATGCGCCGTTCAGCGACAACACACCAAAGTCGTCCGTCATAGCGGCACTGAACATTACGAATAGAATGGGTCAAACATAATCTACGACGTCGAGGATACAACAACACTCACAATGTGGTGACGTTGTCGCCGCGCGGGGACCACTCGGGGACTCTCGAGGGATGGTCCTGCATGGCGAACCAGGTGTGGCGCTCGCGAGGAGCAGTGTACTCCGGCACGGGTGGTGCCGTCGCCACATCGTGCTTACATCGCACTGAAGACGTGCTTGTTGACGGAAGTTGAGCGAGAGTTCTGTAATAAAGGGCTGTTGGGTGCAGACAACGCTGTTGAGTGCATACTAAGACTGAAAAAACACTTCTTTTCAATTTCATCAACTATCCCCACCTTGAACACAGACGACAAATTGGAAATCTCCACATTCTGAAGACTGTACGGACGTGAGACTCGGAACATTCACTACAGGAGCAGCATCTAACAGCTATAGAACATCATCCACTTCACAAGGAGTATTGGAAGGGGCCAAGTTGTGCTGTAAAATCGGTGTTTACTATGTAAAGTACATTTTCTATCAAGAAAAACGTGCGGAAAAATCGATATCCGTTCAAAAACAGCCGTCGCACCGCCCGTCTCACTGTACTTTTTGGCACGAGAAAATATCCGGATTCACGACCGTGGCGGGACCCAAAACTAATTTGTTGAAAACAGCTGATTGTTCTTGCATTCAAATTTTGAACTAAATTATTTTTTATTTGTTTATGTTTTTGTTAATTATATGATTTGTGTGGTTTCATGGATGATGATGCGTCGTTGCAATCTTATTCAATCACAGCATTTCTGTGAAATCGCACGTTTGTGTGACCTGTTTTCTTCTAATATTGTTTTAAAAATTATAATTGATTTTTTTATCAAACGTCCTTTATTCTTCTAGATGCTTGCCAGTCGAGTGTTGTTCGTCCTCCGTGAGCGGCCGCGTCGACTACCATGGACGCAGAGGCGAAGGAGCGCCGCAAGCGCACCGAGGAGAAGGTGCGTTTACTTGATCACCAGTTTACCAGTTCACCCGTTTACATCTGCGCTTTCAGGTGAAGAAAGACATGGAGGGGCTGATCAAGCGCATCACCGAGTACGGCGAGAAGTGCACGCCTTTCCCCGACGCGAATCCACCCGCATTCTGCGACCTACAGGTGCTGTAAGTATTACTATCGGATACTGTAGTAAGTTTTCGGGTTACTGTATGATCAAATATATTTTCCAGGAACTCCGTGAGCTGTGCATTCGCGTGCGCGAGCAAGTGCTCATCGAACCCGCCTTTGTCAAGTTAGTACCGTACACCTAGGATACTGTACGTACCGTATACCTAGGGTTCCCGTGCCCACATTTGTCTTTGGCGATCTGCACGGCCAGCTCACCGATCTCGTCAAGATGCTGAGCATCGTCGGCACGCCGCCCCAGAAGAGGTGGGCGTGGTCTGAAGGAGCGGAGCCTATTTATTCACTTCAAGACTGCTCTTCCTCGGCGACTACGTTGACCGCGGCTCGTACAGTGTCGAGACGGTGTCGCTGCTGCTCGCCTACAAGGTACAGTAACCAAACTACCGTATCCCTTATTTCACCTACCGTACCCTTATTTCAGCTGCGCTACCCGAAGCAGATCTACCTGCTGCGTGGCAATCACGAGACTCGATTCGTTAACCGTCAGTACGGCTTCTTCGACGAGTGCCAGAGGAAGTACACCCAGGCCAAGGGTACGGTACTTTGAATTTTAACATACAGTATACCTAATCACCGTATTCCAGGTGTGGAGCTGTGGACGCAGTTTCAGCACGTGTTCAACTGCCTGCCCGTGGCGGCTCTTGTAGGATCGGCCATCTTTTGCGCGCACGGAGGAATAAGCGAGGACCTGCTCTCGTTCAAGCAATTTGAGCGGATCAAGGTGGGGGCGGGGCGATAGGGGGCGGAGCCTAACTGGTTTCGCAGCGCCCCACCGACATCACGGACCTCGGCTTGTTGACGGACCTGCTGTGGTCGGACCCGTCGCCCATCACTGAGAAGTACACGATGAGCCCGCGAGGAGTCAGCTCGGTGGGTGGTCTTTCTCTCCTCTCTCTCTCTCTCTCTCTCTCTCTCTCTCTCTCTCTCTCTCTTTCCTCACCACTCAGGATCCTCACAGTTTAAGAGAGGAGTGAAAGAGAGAGAGAGAGAGAGAGAGAGAGAGAGGAGAGTCCAGACAGTCAAACATCACCTGCAGGTCTTCGGCAAGGAGGCCATCTCTCACTTCTGCTCTCAGCTCGATGTTGACCTCATTCTCCGCGCCCATCAATGCGTCATGGACGGCTACGAGTTCTTTGCCGACCGCAAGTGCCTCACCATATTCTCGGTACGGGTACGGTAGTGTGCGCGGGTCACCATTATGTTCCAGGCGCCGTGCTACTGTGGCGAGGTGGACAACGCGGCCGGTATCTTCTACGTGAACAAGTGGGTGTATCGATTGATTATCGATCGATATAGATTGATTTCAGGAACCTTCAGGCGCAGATCTATGTGTACAAGAGTGGCAACAAGCCCAAGGAAGCAACGAATCAGACGACTGAGGGCACACCTGGAAAGGGAGAGGAGAAGGAGAAGTTCGAGAACTGAGGAGAGGACTGCTCCTCCTGCTCCTGCTCCACCCTGCGCGCCTCCCTGCTCCTTCCCTAACATTCTCCTCCCTTCTTGCCTTCTCCGCTGCTCCCATTGCTCCTGCTTTGACGGAGGAGGGAATCTTACACCCGCTTACACTTAAAACTTGTGTATACGAAAAGACAAACACTTTGTATGTAGATGTGATTTTCGTGTTTTGTGTGATTAGAATAAAACTGCTTAAAAACATTTTTTGAACTATATCTATCAGGACAGTATCAGGTTTCGATTCCTGTGGAATATTTGAATGTGGACGAAGTGTTACAATTCATAGATAGGAGAACCAAATTGTGTATGAAAATGTTAATTCGTGTTATGCTTACTTTGAAACGTATTATCAATTTTCGCGAGGATATCGTGCCATAGTACGTTTTCGCGGCTTACAACTTTTCCTTTTGGAAATGTTGATATTTTGAGTTCGTTCAAGTGTTTTTCATACCAGATGCTGTCTCTCTTACGAAACGGCGGCACTATATCCCGTCTGGCTGGAGTGAGACATGTGAGGAGCTCTCTCTCTCTCTCTCTCTCTCTCTCTCTCTCTCTCCTCTCTCCTCTCTCCTCTCTCCTCTCTCCTCTCTCCTCTCTCTTCTCTGCTCTCTGCTCTCTGCTCTCTGCTCTCTGCTCTCTCTTCTCTCCTCTCTCTCTCCCTATCTCTTACTCTCTCACTCTCTCACCTCCCCTTCCAGCTCCCCTCGGCCTGCTCCTGCTCCACTGCTCCCTCCTCCTCCTCCGACCTCTCCGCCCTTGTCCGACGGGGAGTCGAGGGCAACGCTGCGGAGGTGCTCAAGGAATTGAGTGTGGGTTATCATCATAGTTCTTTTTTTAAAATTTGCTTGAAGATATTCGATTGTAATGCTCGTAGTGGTACCGGTGTTTGCTAAACGGTGAAACGTAGAGTTTGCGAAAGACAATTTCGGCGTGACCTTTTTCTCAGCCACTGTTCCGAACCGAACGCTTGGGTATAGGTAATCAACTGATTAACTGAACTGATGAACAACTGATCAGCTGATCGGCGGATCAACGACTTATCAACTGATATTCAGCCCCCGTCGCCAGCGTGGGCCGTCGTCAAACTCGCCGCGGCGGCTATCGATCAGGGTTGGTTGAAACTCTGAATTTATATATGTTTTGGTTGTTTCGATATTCTCAGTCACTCTAATGTTTCAATTTTTTCCTCAAGCACTTTTCGAATATGCGTCTGAGTTCGGTTTGTTTTTTCCCGGTGTTTTTTTTTCGGCTGTCTGATGAGTTGAGTCTATTTTGAAATGTACTGTGCCTATTTCGAGAAGTTCTGGGTTACGACCGAGTGATCTCGAATGTTTCCATTCTTCCAGGCTCTCCTCTCAACTGCGTGCGCGGTCTGGTGCTCGAGAAAGGAGCTGTCAAGTATGGTGCGTTCATATTCCGTGATCTTACATTGCTAGCATTCTCTCTCTAACTTCCAGGAGTCCTATGTTTCACGTTAGGGAATACGGAGTAATAATCAACATGCACTGGAATTTGGTGCTATGTGCCATAAGTAGTAATGTTTTGACGTTCTGGTAACTTGTAAACGTAAAATAGGCTAGAAATCGGGAGGGAGAGAGAGCGAGAGAAACCAATACGTGAAATAAGGTCTTCAAATGCAATTTGCTCATGCTCACGGGCGACTGAAAAGTACAGTGTTTTTGTTATACATTTAAAATTAAATAACAATGATTGTGTTGAAGCCCGCGAGGCGACTTACATCTGAAAATATTAATATTAATATACAATAAAAAAAACTGTTTTTCAGCCCGCGAGGCGAACGTCTCGGAGGCGCAGGTGGTGGCGGCGCTGAAGAGGGTGGTGCACGCGAGGGGACACGGCGAGAGAGGCGGGGGACAGAGGTGAGGGGAGGTCTTTGTCTCTCTGTCTCTCTCTCTCTCTCAAATTGTAGAGAAACCAATTCGGTAAAAAGTGTGCATATCGGGAAGAAATGAGACAGCGAGTGGGACCGAGAGGGGCTGAGATTCATCCCTATTCGTGAAAAGGGATCGTCTATCTCCTAGATCGCTCGCCTTCCTCCGTCTTCTCCTCGAATCCCGCGTGGCGACTCTCAAGGACGCCTACCTGGAGACGGTGGTGGCCGCCGTGATCGAGAGGTGAGACGAGTCGGTCGGGCAGGTGGATAGTGCCGGGTCTCTCGAGAGACGAGACAACGCGGCGCCTTCATTCCGTATTCTCGTTCGCGGAATTTCACGGTTAACTGTCGGTTCCGTTGTGGTCTAGTGGTTAGGGTTTGTACGTTGTACTTTTGTACGTTGTACGTTTGTACGTACGTTCGCGGAAACGAGCGGCTGTCACATGTGTTCCCCTCATTCCCGGATCGATTTGGCGATAGTTGTGATGACATGGAGTGAGGGTGTTCTGTAAAATTGGAGAAAGTTTCTCTGTGTATGTGTGTTAGATATATAGAATTGATCCGGCTGTCACACTAGCATGAGTTGCGTTATCCACGGTAGAAAAGACTCTTGGAATAGAAAACTTGATGACTGGTCCCGGTATTCCAACCCGTCGAAAGAAGAAAGCATGTGATTGCACGTTGAAAGAGTGAAACCTACGCACGTATTACACCGACCGATCCATCATATGATTCGAGCGTGAGAGACTACATATCACATCATTTTATTCCACATCATGTGTGTACTACTTTGCAATTACATACATTATACGCGGCTTCCTCGTTTACCTACACATTAGGCTTCCTATTGGTACAGCGAAACAAAGATGCGTAGCATTCAGCGTTTAAATATTTAGCGTTTAGAGCAGCTGAAATTCGTGTCGTACCATTTTCCGCACATACAATTGGTAAATAAATGTTCTGTAGCTTCTGTAGTGCACCTGTTAAGAGTATAATACTAATAATATTTATTACCGTGTATACGGTATAGAAAAGCACAGACGCATAAATAGAGTGATTACGGTAAGTGTGATTAGAAAACAAATGCTGGAACCCCTCGTACCCTTGAATTCGGAAACGAGCAGGTGCGTGTTTGCACTATCCACGCCTACATACTGCTAGTGACGTCTTTTTTTTTGAAGTTGTTCCCGGGCGTTACGTTCGCAATTCGCATCCTGAATGTGACACATTGTGAAGAGTGGACTCGTTCATTGACCAGTTCCAGACAAGATTCACCAACATGATCCCTTCTGTTACTAAAAATCGACATATCTTTCTATGCGCTTCTCAAATGGAAATGAGCAAGGCGGCAGAGAATTGGTATTCGAGGGAGTAATACACAGGTTTTTTTTGTTTTTTAAATCTTGAATAGGACATGCCTTTTTGTACTTAAGGAATATTTTGGTAGGTTCTGACTTTGAAATGAAGTAAAGGAGTTTTTTGGTGTCTCCCTTGTTTTATGATTCTGCCGAAAGTGTCTATGACGTACATGCAAAAGCGCTCACCCTCAGGGGGAGAGAGAGAGAGGGAGAGAGTGAGCAGGGAGAGAGAGGGAGAGAAAAAGGGGAGAGGGAGGGAGAGAGAGAGGGAGAGAGGAGGGAGAGAGAGAGAGTCCGCCCACAGAGATTCACACTTCAAAGGAGCAAAAGACAAGAGATGAGTTATATGAGTTTGCCTCGTGCGGAGGTCACGTTGTGCTTTGTTTGTGAGAAGGACGCATACAACTTGCTGCTGTATTGTTAGCCCCGAAAGACATGTATATGGTATGGATAAATATGGGTTATACGCTATCAAGAATAGGTTTGTGGAAGCGTTCTGTAAGGTCGCGGGGAAATCACGCGGACATCAGTGATCGGAAGGGAAATGGGGTATAATGAACCATAGGTTAAATATATTTCAATAGTATGTGGTTATTGTACGAGGCCCACTGTACGTAAGTAAATACACATGAACGACATGTGAGCAATGAGATTGTGCGGGAAGAAGTAGAATCGAAGAAAACCAGAAATGGCCCCGGCAGTGTCGTTCCTCCCCGATACCACAGAGGCTAAACTCGAAAAAGTCCCTCATCAGATAAATACAGCAAATCGAAAATGCCCTTTTGTATCATAAAACGAAAATGCCCTTTTGTATCATAAAACGGCGTTTTGATACATAGTGGCTTTTTGATACATACGGTCTTTTCAGCGACGGCCTGCCCGCCGCCGTCTCGTTCCTCCACCATGCTCTGCGTCTCGGACCCTGCAAGTCACTCGCCAGAACGGCCCTCTGCGTGGCCAGGGCAGCGGAGAAGGGAGGGGAGGAGGAGAAGGAGCAGAGGGAGCAGGGAGAGAGGGAGGAGGAGAAGAGAGAGAAGAAGGAGAAGGAGCAGGAGATGAGTGAGTGGTTCCTCTCTTTTTATCTGTCTCATCCCTGTTTGCCTGGTTATATCTCCTCTATCAAATAGTGTGCATACCACACACTTTTCAAATTGTGATTTGTGCGCTTTGCTCTAGGTTCATCTAGCAATGAGCAATGTGCAATTTTGAAAATGGTTTGATGCGAATTAGCGTATGACATATAGTGAGGAGAAAATGGAAGTCACGTGATGTGACGTTTTCGCTCCCTCTTTCGGCGCGCATTAGCGTGTGATATCACGTTTGCAATTATGGTTGTTTGTCAACTGTTTTTGCATCTCTTGAAGCAGTTAAAATTTCTGCCAGTATTTTTTTTACAGCAACGTGCTTTCATTGAGAGTACTTGGAGAGGTGTCCGAACAACAATTTTACGCTCGATATTAAATGTTTAGAATTGTAGTACAGGAGGTTCAAACGTGATTAGCATGTATACATTTTGCAAAATCTGCTGTCCGAGAATTGTATGCAAGACCGACATCCAAGCGAACGTATGTATGGCTGCAGATTGCACGAAGTGTGCGTGTAGTTTGTTTCTAGGTGTAAGGATACTGTAGAACGCGCGCATTTTATGTCAATTTCATAGTTTCATGATATTCTCGTAGCGATCGGCTGGTCGACCCATTTCGAAAGTACAAAATTAACTGGAACGCATGTAGCGGTTAAGGCTTTTTTGGTCTTTGAACGCTGATGACCCACAAAAGACTCAGGTGGGACATTGGAAGCGTGGGAAGGAGAGAAACATTGAACATTATACTTTACTGAGACGTTACTGGTTATATTCAACTCAAGCTTACATATTCATACTATTTTCATTTGGTAGTACTTTACGTGTCACTTAGAGTCATATAATTAATGCTGTTATATTTTCGAATGTTTATCTGTCGAACTACTTTCAGAAAATAGAATTTATCTTGTGAGCAATGGGAATTTCCTGTGGGATGTTTCGTGTGATCGTTGAGAAATCGTGATAGTTTATCTTTCGTCGTGGGAAAATTGCATTTGCGGGGGTAGTGCAAAATGAACCAACTATACTACATTAAGTGTCAGTAACAAAATTCACGTAACATTTTTGCAGTGCTTTCTATTTTGGTTTTGGTTGTACAGAACTGAGTGTGATTGAGTGGGTATTGAAGCAATTGCGAAATGATAGTTCTGCGATAAAATTAATGATGAATTAGATGAAAGTTGTTTATAACAAAATACAATCTACTGCAGTTCTATTCACACAATGTTGCGCGCTATGAGGTAGACAAGTGGAAACTGGAGAGTCAGCTTGCGCGTAAAACAAGAGCGGCGGATGGTTTGATCACCGTAATCCGACAACCATACAAAAGACAAAAGGGTGTTCATAGACAGAATCGGTCTGCGCCTCTCCTTATCTCGTCTTTGAACCTTGTAGTTGGATTTGATTGATTTGGATATCCTATTTGACACCCCTATTCTCCTAATTAATTTCTCTTCCAATCGCTTCACTCGTGAAAGTGTTGGACAAGATTGGAATGCATACTCCCTTTCCCTTTCCAGTCTCCTCCGTCCTCGCCCTCCTCCCTCCCCCGACTCGCTCTGTCGTGGAAGGCTTCGTCCTCCTGGAGAGGGGACAGGGAATGCGATGGGCAGAGCACATGCATGTCAGTGATCATCTATACATAGGGGGATTGATTGATTGATTGGTTGGTTATGTAGAAACCGGGGTGTTATTATGTGGAGATTGAAAGTGAGTGTAGAGGTCGTGGACACAGAGAAGGTCGAGTGTGGAGAGGGAATACAAGACAGCTTATGCATGTGAGTGGGGGTGGCAGATGGTGTGTGTGTGTTGTATAACTATACAAGAATCCAAGCTTACATGAGTGAGGCTGGTACTGAGAGAGATAGAGAGGTGGAATCTGGAAGATTAGTTTGTGTTTCGACTCCCACGGTCTATACTTCGGAGAGAGTCGTCGGTAGCACACAGGAAGATGGGGAGCAGTGAACGAACAGGGTTTTGCAAGGATGGTCGGCCGTGTCTTTTCTATGTTTGTCGAATTTAGATTTATGATACAAAGAACACTTTCCGAGGATCTTTCTGAGAGTGGGGCCGCGTTCTGGGGATCATTCTGATGGTCTTTTGCAAGCAACAATGGAGTCTGATGGTCGATGTCTGTTTTATGTTTCTACTCTATGAGGTTTATGAGGTTTTTATGTTTATGTTTCTACTTTATGAGGTGGTGTTTGTTCAGGCCTCGGGCACGCGACTCGCCGGGCCCTCGCTCCAGCTGCTACTCGAGCTAGCACTCAAGACAAAGACGGTCAGGCTGTGCTACTCTGGTCTCTCATCGCACTCTCTCTCTCTCTCACACACTCTCTCTCTCTCTTTCTATATATGGTTATGGTTATGGTATGAATGTGGATTGTATATAGATGGAGAGAGAGAGAGAGGGAGAGAGAGAGAGGCAAGGAGAGAGAGAGAGAGGAGAGAGACGTTCCCCTTGCAGCCTCGCGTGCTGGATGAGTGTCTCTCCTCGTCGGTCGCCTTCCGACTGGAGACGAAGGAGCGAGCCGCGCTGTGGAACCAGATGGTAGAGATATACGGTGGGTCTCTCTCTCCCCCCCCCCCTCTCTCTCTCTCTGTCTCTCTCTGTCTCCCCCTCTGTCTGTCTCCCTCTCCTCCCCTCTCCCTTTCTCTCTCCCTTTCAATCGTATCTCCTTTTCGGTGAAAAGTGTATAGACACTTATTTCGTGGATGTCATGTTTCACCGTCTTCCGAGTAGTGCGCGTCGATTCGTTTGCTAATGCATTGAAACAAGTCAACTCAAATCAAGAAGTTTATTCGGAATCGCAAACAACGAAATCACTCATGTCACCAATAAATGGGTCATTGAAAGTGAATCCTATAAAAGTAATGTCGATGTGAATCCGTCATTCTAAGGATAGAGAAAAAAGAGACCAGAGAAGCGGGGCACATCCTAATCACTCGCGATAATGAAAGAATTGGTCAAATACAAATTGTTTGACGTGCTCATTAGTCTGTCACCTTTCAAAAATGCATGCCCAGTCCTGGTCATGCAACCGTGCAAATCCGAGAGGAGTCGCCCCCCAAGCGTTTAGCATATTCAAACTCGAACCCAAAAGGAGACTTTTTCCGTGTCCTTCTCAATTTCAAGTGGGAGGGTGATGTGAGACTGAGGAGGTAGCGTCTCTCTCTCTCTCTCTCTCTCTCTCTCTCTCTCTCTCTCTCTCTTTCTCTTTCTCTTTCTCTTTCTCTTTCTCTCTCTCTCTTTCTTTCTCTTTCTCTCTCTCTTTCTCTCTCTCTCTCTCTCTCTCTCTCTCTCTTTCTCTCTCTCTTTTACTCCCCCTCCCTCTCTCTCTATTCTCTCGTATCACTAACCGTTCAACAAACAACATACAATGATGTATCAGTTACGGAGGAGTGAATACTGTTTACTGTAACTGTACTACTGTAGTACTGATTTTATGAATAGCCGCATAACTTCACTAATGATATGTTTTCTCAATTAGCTCTTCTCATAATATATTTACGTGTTTCAGGCCGCGCCGGCGACTTTGACGCCCTCGAATCGCTCTTGTCGCGGATAGACGACGAGATCAAGTGGGCGGAGCGAAAGGGGGCGGAGTCGGAAGAGTGGCGTGTGGCTCTGGGCAAGATGCGGCACTTTTACAAGTGTCTCAACCGCGTCGCCCCGCCCCCTCTGGAGCGACTGCTGCGAGAGGAGAGGCGGCGAGCGCGCGAGATTTGAATTTCTGTTTTCCCGCTACCTTGTTTCCTATTTACGATCTGTTGTAGACTTAGATTTACCTTGTTGAAATGTTGTTGTTGGATGTTATCTAGGTGTTCATATTATTGCGGTTTCCATAATGTATGTATTTTGTTGTAGGCAGAAAGTTGCGTAGAGACAGTGTCGATAGTATGTTTGCTTACCTATTCGCCCATTCCTATCTAATAAATACGCGAATATATCTATCCAGGTGGTATAGTTGTGCAGGTTCTTTGTAGCCTGCAGGAATTCCGGGAATATTGAATGTGATTGTATATTGTATTCATGATGTATGTCTTATTAGCGTATTTATGAAACGGAGGCAACGGTATGTGAGAGAGGCGGGGTCAGACGAAGAGGTATAAGAATCAACATTTGGTTGTTCTTACGTGACCCGTATTCATTCTCTTTTTCATTCACATTCGTGAATTGCATACTAAGTCAACCGAGTTCAAGAAGCAGACTGCTATACCAGCAACTCGTTTTCGAAACAACTTCGTAATCAGTTTAGGGGTGTTTATATTTTATATACTTTTATATAAATAAAAGATAAGCATCCGATTTAATATTCCTTCCCGTATTTACATTTCCTCATATTTGTTTTTCTATCACGGATAGATACACAAAGTTTTATTTCATTTGGCTTTGCGTATCAAATCCAATCGTACTTTTTGCAAACTGCGTAGCATGGTGGGAGAATTGAGAATGATAAAGTTTAGTAGAAACAAAAAGGCGTGTATACAAAAAATATAGGCAATATGGAGTTCACACCATAACACCACCACACCACCACACCACCACACCACCACACCACCACACAACCACACCATCACACCATCACACAACCACACCACCACAATTTAACACAACCACACTATTCTCTACGACTGATTATGTTGATGGTGTGGTAGTATGGTGGTGTGGGTTGTGTGGTGGTGTGGTGGTGTGATTTCTTATATTTGGTGTGGGTTGTGTGAGTGGTGTGATGGTGTGGTGGTGTGGTGGTGTGATGGTGTGTTTTCCTATTCGCCAAAAATATAGACCGTGAGAATCGAGACCACCTCGTTAGCTTTTCTCTCTTTCTCCCTCTCTCCCTTTTTCTCTCATTCTCTCTCTCTCTCTCTCTCTCTCTCTCTCTCTCTCTCTTTCTCTCTCTCTCTCTCTCCCCTCTCTCTCTTCAATTGCTATTGCATTATCTGCTAGATCGCTACGCTACGCCATTCGAAATTAAATAAAAATCGAGCTCTACGATCTCGATTCAATTTCTGTCGAATCCCTGCTATCATAGCATGATGGCTGTTTCTGACAGCCTAAATGTGTCTCTCTACACTCTATTCTCTCTCTCTCTCTCTCTCTCTCTCTCTCTCTCTCTGTCTTTCGTTCTCTCTCTCTCTCTCTCTCTCTCTCTCTCTCTCTGTCTTTCGTTCTCTCTCTCTCTCCTTTTCTCTTGTAAAAGTGTGTATATAATATATCATATTCGTCGCATTATGTGTTTTTTTTCATTTATAGCAAAATCACGATCAGGAGTACTTTATCTGGACCCTTTTTTTCCAATCGGGTGCATGTACGATTTTTAGAATTTTCAATGATCCTGTTTTGTTCCACTCGAATTGAGGACAACATTCGAATCCGGTTTTAACAACGTATTGGAAATCATAATTGTAGTATATGGTAGGAAGTAGGAAGTTGTACAATAGTGCATCCTTGTGAATTCTGCTCTTAATTTTCACTACTCCTCGATCTTTCTCTTTCTCAACTTCTTTTCCTCTTTATTACTTCGTAAGGTTGTGTTCCACAATAATTTATACCCGAGCGCACTTACGCTATGATGTGTCTTTCGCTTGTTTCTCGTTGTTTTCGTCTCCCAATCGACCTCTTTCCGATTAGACCTCACCTTTTCCTTCCATTGTCCCGGTGTTCGCTAATTTAAAGACCCAGTGGTCTTTAACGCTATGTTTATGCCAATTAACCAATTAACTTAATATTGTGCAAGTTACGGTAGGCACAGAGACTTCAAGACCAGTTAGTCATTCCTAGTATAACTTGGTTACCCAGGTTTATGATGATGCCATGAAGGCGAAATGTTCCTCTCGCGGTATATCGGCTGAACATCACTTCTCATCATTCCCAGTTCCTACTATGAATATTTTTCCTCCTTCAGGTCCCCCCAGAATGCGGCTTCTCGCACTTCTTTTCTCTCTCCTTCTCTCTGTCGCCGCGTGGCCGAAAATAGCACAAATCGCCCTGCAAAGGTACTTTTTTATTATTCAGATTCACCACATTTTCAAAAAGTACAAATTTTGCATGCAAAAGACACGCAACTAGCGTTAGCAATAATTCCCTTGGGGCCTTGGGACCAATACATTCTCTGACCCTCTTTCCTTTCCTCATAAAGCAAGATGCGGAAAATAAGATAAGGGATCGAAAAAAGAAACACTCTGAAAAGATTTTTTTCAATGAAATGGCGTATTTTCATAATACTAGTTTTTTTCCAGAAAATCTCTGAACACGCCGCTATCAGAGTTCGGAGAGAACACAAATTGTGAGTTAATACTTTCATTTCTTTCGTTTGTCTGAAGGCAGTAGTGGCAAGCAAGTGGGCAAATAAGATTAACGTTATTTTCTGAAAATACAAATCTGTAGGAATTGCTGCTAACTTGTAGTCACATGTCACTACACACCTACAACATGATGTATGCTTCATTAGTAATTCTGGTAGTTTGAATGCATTTGTTCATTAGTCGCCAGCACTTTTTCAACCGAGATTAAATTGGATCGCCATGTTAGGTGTAGTGCTGTAGTTGTAAATATCTCTTTATAGTTCACCAAAGATCTACTTCGGTGACTTTATATTCCATTCCCGCGGGGAGTCAACGTGATCAATGTATGCTAATATCTGAGACATTATTCGCCACCCACCCTCATATAGTACCTATTCGCGACCCATCAACCTAACTAAGCGCACTCTCGCATACCTGATTGGCTAATGGGGAATATGTAATATGCTAATTAGCGTTGCGTACAACGTGTGTCATACACTGCACTGGGGGATCTAATATAGGTAATAAATTATGTGAGCATTCTTGTTTTTAAGATGGTTACCTCGTTTTTGCGGTTCGCAAATCACGAAAAAAGACTCGATTAGGCAAATGATCTTTTCACAAGGGAAAGTTCTGTTGTAATCGTTGTCAAATGTATGCATGCCATACACAAAGTACCATGGATAATCGCATTACTCACTATAAATTTGATGACTCTCTGCCCATTTAAACGATTCCCTGCAGACACCAAACACACTAATCGAGACATCGAATATGGGGCTTCTCACTTACGATCAACTGTAACACTAGGAAACCTGAACATACATATTACATGATGGGTTTTTTTTCCAGTCAACGCGTTTAGTCTAGAAAAAGAGACCGTATTAGGAAACCTGTAGATACATATTATTATATAATGATCACTTTTCCAGCCTACGCGTACCTTCCCAATCCCTTCGTATCAGCTCTCGTCAGGGGCTGGGGTCGGCAGCAACGCATGCGCATCTGAGAGAAGTACTGTACTTTGTATTTCACGGTACCGTATGCTGTAGTCAAAACCTCCGATGTACTGTACTACCCTGTGTCGCTATCTGTAAAAGCAGTTGAGTAAGAATAAATTTTTTTGAACAATGTGGATAAATCGATTCGCGTGTGTTCTTGTTTAAAAATAACTGTGGTATAAATTGGTTTCTGAGATTCATATTCAGACAGTAGTCTACGAACTACGGTGAGAATATTCTATCGATGAGACGAATGTAATAGGAAACTCGAAACCGCCATGGAATTTATGTGTTCACTTGTTTTTAGCGGGTCGCTCGGATCATTTCCCGAACTCATTTGTTTGGTGGTTCACCCGTTTTGGCGGTAGGCAAAATCTCAAGCAAATGGGCATAATTGATGAATTGTTGCTACTTTGTTTTTGTTCATGTTCTCATTTTCAGTCAGGTGTTTTTCATGTCCTCATTTTCAGTCAGGTGACAAGAGACGAAACTGGGTTGTTTACATAATCTTTTTATCACATTTTCACTTTCTATATTTTTATGCTTCTCAGAAACGACTCTTCGTCACCAGCAAGACAGTCTTTGACCCTACTACAACTCTCAGAGTGCGTATGTGTAAATTTGTTTCTGCAACTACAGTTATTTCCTAATTTAAATATCAATACTGGACATGAGGCACACAATTTCCCCATTGGTCTGCGAGACTCTACGTCATTTCGGCGGCCATAGAAACTTCCCTACTTTTTATGTGTTTGTTTGCTGCTGTTTATGATACAAGACACATACTAGAAATCTCTCGAAGATTTATTATTAGTCGAGTTTGTCGATGTTTCATTATACAACTGCAGTGAAACGTATCTGGCAGGTACACTCGTCAATATTGTTTTTAGTCGATTGAGTGCAGAGTTGGGGCCGGGTTGGCCAAGTGGATAGCGTCACAACTTGCTAAGTGAACGGTCGCTGGTTCGATTCCCCTCGCGGGCAATTGTTCTACCGAATTCCACTACCTCCCGGTGGGGCGCGTGAACCCACTCTCACCCTCTGAGAGCCCTACCATCGGCGGCGGCAGTCTTTCAAGATCTTCTACCACGCCTCGCATCCGGAAATGGTCACTTCGCGATGTTCACGCCCATCTACCATGAACAGTCAGAACTCGCGCCGCACTGTTCCAGCCAAGGAGCCCCAATACCCCACTGTAGGAATGTGTGTGCTTCCAGATAACCCATCATGCTACCATTGTATGTACATGTCGGAATCAGGCTGATAAACAACAAATAAACATTGAGTGCAGAGAAACTAAACTACTACAGTAAAGAGTTACGTAACCCGCGCTCAAAACCCAAAACTCGTTTTCATCTGTTTTAACCAATAGCATCTTCACTAGTCACTGCTCGAAAGGGAATGGGAGAAATGTTGCGATGCTTGAGACCATTTGCGCCTTCCTCTCTCTCCCCCTCCCCCTCTCTCTCTCTCTTTCTCATTACCCCGTCTATCAGAACTACAATCCTTCCAATCACCAAGTGGGTGTCACCCCCACAAAGCTTCCACCGCCCTAAACCTAAACAGTAATCTCCTTGCTTTAATTGAAAGACGTGTCAGAGAGTGTGGAGAAGCGAGAGAGGCAGACACGCTCGCACCTGCCACCTCTCTCTCTCTCTCTCTCTCTCTCTCTCTTTCTCTCTCTCTCTCCCTCTCCCTCTCTCCCTCTCCTCTCTCTCTCCACTCATGCGCGACGAAGCGTACGCTAGGCGTAATTGAGCGCAGTCGAGGCTTGCTCTCAAAATTCCCCTTCCCTCTCTCTCTCCTCTGATTTCCAACACACACAGCGTTTTTCCGCGTTCCTTTCAAAATTTCCATACTAGCCTCGCACCCTGCAACTCGCGAATACTAATTTTGCATAATGCACAAATTGGGGGCAGTCAGGCATATGAGCGTGTGCGTGGTGCAAATTTACGTACGTGAGAGATGAAGAGTATCGTGTGATGACTCTGAGAGAGGTCGCGCGCGTGCTCTCGAATTAATTCATCTCGCATATCTAGAAAGAGAGTCCAAGTCATTCCGCTTGAATGTATATGACTTTCCTGCAACGGAGAGAGAGAGACGACTACTCTCTATCTCATCAGAGTCTGCACTGCCATAACTCTATTAGAATTACACCTTGCTCACACCACTTTTGTAGCGCGGAATTCGGGCGTTTCATAGCGGAGGTTTTTCGCTTTCCGCGTTTCGCTAAACCACAGACGGCAACCTCTAATTTCGCTGTCCGCGATTTCTCTCTATGTGAAACCATCCGTGTAACGTCTTCGTCTTTTGTGAAAGCTCGATCAAACGAGCTGTGAGAGAAATGATGAAATGCAGTCTCCCCCTTTTTTTACTATCTTTCTGTTTCTGCATTCGGTGTGAACGCGCCGCGTTCATTATTACTCGATGGAGAGACTATACCAGTAAGTGGAATCTCTTTCTCTTTTTCTCTCTCTCTCTCATCGGCGCTTCATCGCCTATTTTCCACTTACTCGCTACCACTATTGCATTCTCTATTTTGCACTTTGCATCTTTCGTTTCATAGCTTTTTTACGCGACTGACCAGAACTGACCAGAGTTCAGCATTGTGTCCTGTGCTCTGCGTGTTTTGACGAGGCTATCAAGTGCGATCTTGTTGTCTTTACAATCTCTCTCCATCTCTCTCTCTCCCCCTCCCCCCTCTCTCTCTCCCACACTCTCTGACAGCACATATTTCAAAAACAACGCACAAACAATGCCTCTATTTCCCCTGATTCGCCCGCAGCTACTTTCATATTCCGTTACTTATTACTACCTCGCTTTTTCGTTTATTAGTTACATTACATGATATGCAGCTGTGTGTTGATTCGTCGAAATCGACTGGAAAACGTCTACGTTCCGAGCATTCCTTCATTCACCACCATACTCTTACTGTTATACTGTTATTCACTTATTTACATACCGATGTTATTACTCTTACTATATTAGGAAATAATCATAGAAAGAAAGAGAGAGAGAGAGAGAGAGAGAGAGAGAGAGAGAGAGAGAGAAGGAACGGCACAGAATGTGACCTTTTCATTATGACTTCACTACATTAGTCTAGTTTCATGGAACTTTGTGAGTCTAGAGCCACTCCCGACTCTTCTCCTCATTTCCCATTCCGCCATTCCGGGCCACCAAGAGTGCACGCCTCTCTCTCTCTCTCTCTCTCTCTCTCTCTCTCTTCTTCTCTCTCTCTCTCTATCTCTCTCTTCTTCTCTCTCTCTCTATCTCTTCTCTCTCTCTCTCCTCTTCTCTCTCTCTCTCTCTTTTCTTTCTCTCTCTCTCCCCTCTCTCTCTCTCTCCCTCCCTATTTTCTCTCTCCCCCTCTCTCTCTCTCTTTCCTCCTCTCTCTCTTTCTCTCTTCCCTTCTCTCCCTCACATCTCCCATATCAAGATCATCACTTTGTCATTTACTTCACCCCTCCCCTCTCCTCCTTTTTTTTCAAAAACATCACCAATATCATCACTAAAAGAGCATGCATCCGCCTTTGAGAATGTCAGTCTCGTGTCTTTTGTCATTACCTCAGTGAGCACCTGTCGTGATTGAAAATGTAGGTATACACTCATATGTGTATTCTACACGTGTTACGTTGTTCCGTATGCCTACGTTAGTACGTTTCAAGGATATACGGATACGTTTCAGCGCCTTCTTCACTCGCACTAATATGCCCGATGCGGGCATGTGATTGGATCGTTTGTTGGCTGGTACTGCTCCTGCTCATTGTTCAACAAGGTTAGTTTCTCTCCCCCCCTCTCTCTCTCTCTCTCTCTCTCTCTCTCTTTCTCTCTCTCACTCTCTCTTTCATCGCGGTCACTCTCTTCAAAACACTCTAGAATCGACTTTCGAATCGCCCTCAGAACACTCCCGGATTGCCTTAGGAATACTCCCGAATACCAAAGAACACCTTTCCATCTCAGTTCCAATCTAGGGGATGCAGTAAAATACTTCCGCTTTCCGATTATCACTAACGAGCGCTTCATCTCACTAATTTTCAATTGATCCTCAACCATTTGAAGTTGCTTCCCAGATTTCCACAGTTCCATATCCACGCATTCACCGCAAATACGTTTCACTCTCCACAAAACGCATCGCTCAACGGTTTATCGTATACATTTCAGCCCGCGGACTCGATTGCTGGGAGGGCATCGAGTGCGAGACGAATCCAGACTGTTCGGTCTGTGAGGGGGCGGCGTGTATACGGGTGCAGAGGTGAGAGAGAGAGGAAGGGAGAGGGAGAGAAAGAGAGAGAGAGGAACATTCCAGGTCGCACCCCTCTCTCGGCAACACAGTCGCCATGACGTGCATTCCTCACGACAGTCTCATTCACACCTACCTGCCAGAGGGATGCAAGACCACCCACGTGGGTTTGGAATCAATCAATAAATCGATAACTTAATCGATCCAGGTCGCCGGCGAGCGCATGTGTCTCTGCTCAAACTCGCACTTCTGCAATGCGGCAGCAATCCCCTCGCTCCTTCTTTCCACTTTATTCATCGCCGCTTTCTTGTTATGAAATAAATCGACAATCTAATCAACGCACAAATACTTCATTATCCGTTCCGTAACATGTAACAAAACACGCAACAACTACTCACCGCCGGCCATACAAACAAACAGTCGAAGAGAGACAGAGATCTACATAAAAGGATAACTTATCAAAATATCACTAACAACGGCCTGCACCACTTGGAGATGCTCCGCGCGACAGAGTGGATGGGCAGAGACTGAAATAGTTTCATATAATGTCGATGGGGGTGAGAAATTGAAAAGAAAACATCAGATCACACTAAACAATACACTGAAACACATTCTAACAGGATGCATGAACATCTTCTGATTTTGATTCATATCTCTATCCATTCTCTCTTCCACTCACCCTTCCTTCTATTCGTAGCACCATACAGTTCACAATTCCCTCAACCGGTCCTCCCCCCCTCTCTCTGTCTCACCTCCCTTCTCCCACCTTACACCTTACAGAACACATTTCCCTTAACTCTACGCTGTTCTCCTTCCAACTGATAGATTGATCAATTATCGATTTATTGATTTGCCACTCACCTCCCTCCTCCCTCTACTTGAGGTACTTGTCGACCAGTGCCTGCTTCTTCCTCGCCAGAATCATCTCCTCAATGTCAGCCTGGAAAAGTATTGATTGATACAAAACACGGAACCCATTACAACAAGAACATAACATAGAGTTATACACCCAAACACGAGAAGAACCTAACCTCGTCCTTCTTTCCTCTCTCTCTCTCTCCTTCCCCCTCTTCTGCATCTTCCCCATCCCTTCCTCCCTCCCTCTCTCTCCCTCTCCCTTCCCCATCCCTCCCCCCTCACCTGACTGGGCACTAGCACGTGCCGGATCGTCATCCTCTTTCCGTCCTCTCCCATCACAACAGACTCCTTCGTGTCCATCTCACCGTCCTCTTCCTGTATTATTATTATTATTATTATATAAACTTAATAATAATAAATTAAGTAATACATAGTAATAGTTACATAAAATACATTTGTAATCAAAATTTCGGCGCGGCTCCTCCGCTATAACCACAAGAACTGGAACGTATAATTTCTAAAACACACTTTTCCACTAAAACTAGGTATCGAAAAACAAATAACAACAAGCGGTGGACACATTGAAACAATGTTCCTTGGTTGATAATCTAACGTGACATGATCGGTGATAAAACACTAAAAACGAGTTTACACCCCTGTCTAGCCCACCTGGCATCATAACTGAGAAAGACAAAAACATTTGACAAGCAGAACTACCTACAGAAAGACCTACAAACTACAGACTACAAACTAAACACCAAAAACACCCTCCTCCTCTGTGTTGTTCACCTGCATCATAACTCTCCTGCTTTCACTTTTCATAACTTCCCTAACCGAACAAGACAACATGTGTACTACAAACCACCAACTGTACCACCCACTTGCACCCCAGCCTAGCCCCCGCCTGCATCATCATAACCGGCACAGTCAAGAACATATGGGTAACAGTACTACACAGTACAGTACTAGAACCCCCCCCCCCCTTCCCCGCCCACCTGCATCTTGTAGATGTCGACGTCGTCGTCCTCGGCAAACTCGTTCTTCAGACGCTCGCCGCCCGTCTCCGCAAACTTCTGCAACAAGTGAATTTTGGAATTCTTCACTCCTACAAAATAGGTTTCTAGGTCAGAAAAGGTTTCTCTTGCCGTAATTTACCACGACATGTGCTACTTGATTCGAGATAAACATTCTGATTCTGAAACACTCGGTCAATGCATTTTCAACATGCAGAATGAGTTTTTCAATGTCATGCAACTCTACGACACGCACTGTGAACCAATTTGTTTGTGTTCTTCTCATCTTTTTGCAGAAAGAAATCAATCATTAATCATTACACTCTGTACAAATCCTCTGATAACCCATCATGCTACCATTGTATGTACATGTCGGAATCAGGCTGATAAACAAACAAACAACAACAAATCCTCTCCCCCTCCCGTACTTCTAGCCTCTACTACTCTACCGTACCTTGTTGGCCTTCTCGATCGCGCGCGTCTCCTCCTCCGCCTCCAGTGGAATCAGCAGACCGTCGTCGTCGTCCATGTAGCTGGACAATTGAAGACATTAGGCCATGAAATTTTTTCCCCGGAAAATTACGTTCCACCACATTTTGAAAATATTGAAAAGCTGAGAGGTGACAATAGTCTGTCTGCAGAATATTCACTATTCCACCTCAAATACGTATCAACAAATTCACATCAGAAAGCGTTTAAAGACAAATGTAAGATTCGAATGAGTAGAAGGAAAATGAAACTAGTACTCTGTCAAAATCAACAGGAAATAATCAATAAATCGATACCGACCCGTAGTAGTCGGCGTCGACGTTCTTCATCAGCTCGGCGCGCGTGCGACGTATCTCCTAGAAACGGGCGGAGGTGAATGTGGTAGGAGCCAGAGGCAAACAACCCATAATATGTTTGTTTGTACGTGTCATTACCATTTTGAAATTGCGAATTTGATCATGCTTATACATCTGCGTAATTAAGAGTTGTATACATATTACATAATGATATGATGAAATCCAGGGTAGCAACTGTATTACACACCTCCGAGATACGTTTTCGAAACCAAACTAACAACGATGGAACTCACACACACACACACTAGAATATTTCAAGTTTAAATCAAGCAGATCTGATTATCTTATTGATCTAACCAACTTATTTGACAACAATTTGCGATGAGAGGTGGAACCCTTACACACACCTCCATCTCGGTGCTCTTCTCGAACAGCTCGCGCACGCCCGGCAGATCCTTGGCCGCGCCGAAGTACTTGTAGCCGCGATTCGAGTGCACTGCCCGCCCTTCTCGATCCAACTCCCGCGGCGCTATCTTCCTGCAGACGAATCATATCATAATGTACCTTCTATTATACTATGATGTTTTATTTATAATAAAGAAAAGTATGAGGTTTGTTTTACATGAATAATAAAAGTACCTGTAATCTGGCCCGCCGAGCTCCTTGATCCTTGCTTCCCACGCGTACTTGATCCGCATCAGCTTGTTGATCTCGTCGTTCAGATCGCGGATCTTGTACTCGCCCAGACCTGATCGATTAATCGATTACTTATTGAATATTGTTATCACTATATTCGATATTGTAAACAAAGACTCACCGGGGTTCTGGATGAGCGCGATCTTGCGGGCGATCTCCTTGGACACCTCGCGGCGGAAACTGGAATTTGGGAATTATCATTTGTGAACAATACAAAATACGATAGTAGAAAGGAAGTGCACATGACAGGCTTTAAACTACTACGCACAAATCAGTTTCATTAAAAGACGAAGACGCTTCTTGCAGTTCCCATCATGAAAGTGCTTTTCCGCTAGTTTCATCAAAGATAAACGTGCTTCTTGCAGTTTTCAGTTTATTGCATGTGCACTTCCTTTCTATTATCTTCCAGAACGCACCGCTCGGCGTCGCTGATGTTGGTGCACTCCATGGTGTCGTTAGGGCGGCGAGCCACCGGCCCTTTCTCCTCCTCCTCCTTCATACGGCGCCAACGCGCCAGGGCGGTCATCGCCTTCTCCGCATTACGAGCCTAGATTAACAAATATATAATAACTATATGAACATAGAACAAAAAAGGATAATGAATAACTTACCATTGTGAATCAGACGTTTGGCGTTACGCGCAAGTTGACGACGGCACTGAAGACGACGCTGGAAGAAAGGCAAATGTCAGACGAAGGAGTAACAGATAGAGTTACAAACTTATAAATAAACAAATTAGTACAAAAAACAAAACAACATCATACAAACAATAACACATGAGGGCAGCAGAAAATTTGAAAAATTTCAAACCAAAATGCGCCTGCGTCTCTGTCGCGTGCGAAAAACTCCCGCCGTCTCGTTTCGCCATGGAGCATCATAATTACTCGGATCAAAGATAGTTTGTTCCCGATTTTTTGGCGTCTTTTTACATACAAATACGTTAGAACAATCACATAAGCAAATCACGTCCTTTTCGACACTTTCAAAATTGCATGAGCAATTCCATAACAATCCCATAATCGTGATGGTCATTTTCCCTCCCTGCTAGGCGATGAGAGGTCGCCTAGTCGTCCTCTTTCTCCTCGCAATCTTTCGGCCCGGCCTATCCACCGACCCTTCATTCCAGCACAACAATTATTGTGATTATGGATTGATTATCGATTATGGATTGATTATCGATTATATTTCCAGACACCAATGCCACCACGCTCGGAATCGCTCTCGTCAACGCTATCGCGTTCGTGCTGGTTGCGATGCTGAGCATCTATGCGGTGAGTCTCTCTCTCTCTCGCTCTCTCTCTCTCTCTCTTTCTCTCTCTCTCGTTCTCTCTCTTTCTCTCTCCTCTTCTATCTCTCCCTTTTCTTTCTCCCCCTTTCTCCCCCCCCCCTCTGTCATACTGTACTCTACAGTACCTCACTTGGCAAGCGTGTCGGGAGGCGGACGAAGCTGCCAAACCGCACGGATCTTCGTTCGAGAAATATGTCAAGTCGGCGGAAAGCGGCAAGAAGAGCGGGTCAATGTTAGTGCATATCCTGAAAGCAAACACTGGGTTCGACTAGACACGTTTATTGTCTGACCAAGAAAACACATCTCTCAAACCATACTGAATCTTAATCACCTTGCGTGTTGATGCTCACGCGTCTATAGGGCAATGCTACATACCGCAATCGTACTGCGTCAAAGTGATGACGCGCGTGTCAGAACTTGACAGTCGTGTCAGTCGTGTCAGAACTCTCTTTCTTTTTCCTCATCTCGCACTCACGTAACCTAACACATCTTATCGACTGATTATCGATCGGCTCGACGATGTATATATCTTCATCTCTCTCAAACTCCGATTCTTCAGTGGTTCTGGCGGATCCGACGAGAAGGCGCTTCGTCCCCTCAATTTATCCGCTGAAGCCGTCACTCAAGAGGCAACGAGGGAAAAGACGGACAAGGACAAGGATACCTCATCGCAGTTCAACCTTCCGGTACGGTGTACTGTAGAGGGGCTTACTGTACCTTGAATTTTGCAGCTCGACCCGACACAAGATGAGAACGAGAAACCGAAGCCGAAGCCACGCGCGCCAAAGGGCTACCACCACAGTGTGCTGCAGTTAATGGTACGGTAGATTACAGTATACCGTACTCTTACCGTATACATTGCAGGACGAAATGCTGGAAGAGTCGTGGAAACAAGAAGACTGACCGAACAAGCTTATAGTGTTAAATCTACTTACAAAACTTTCGTTAAAAACATCTTAGTATCCACATTGTTACTAATTGTGTTCTTATCACTTAAAATAAATAGTTTTTATCATCTCGTCCTGGTTAAAGATACAGGATTATATTACGTTACACTCCGTTCGAATGCCGCGTTTGAATTTGAAAGAATTTACCAATGACCCCGCGCATTTTTATTCTGGACCCGCGCACGCATCGAGTGCTAAGGGTCAACCTATTTTCAAATTTTATCAGAGGCGCAACGTTTTGCTCATTGTTTTCGGAGAGAAAGAAAAGTGTGTGATTGGTCAGCTGTGAAGCTTCAGTTCTGTTTTTGATATAATAATAATCTCGCAGTCATCGTCCCCATATTTTGTTCCTTGATCTTCTTGGCCTTCGCTCGCGTTTCGGTTCATTTCGCACACCCGCCGTTTGGGCCGTGTATACTTTTCATATTTTGTATACCGGCAGAATCGACACATTTCAGTATTTCTCCACTTTGATATTTTTAGCGTCGGACGGGGCGCGGTGTGGACGAAGCAGGAGCAGGCAGCTGTTCTGCAACTGAAACAACAACAAGTACCCGCTTCAGTCAGCGACGAGGCGAGTCAGCACCTTCTGCGCTTCCGCCCTTTCCCCGACTGTGAGTGGCCATACCTTTCTTATATAATAATATCGGCTGTGACATAACATACACGAAATTGTGAAAATAACGAACAGGATATGGCAAGTATGGGGCTGTCCCTAGGCTAATTGGTGTAAACAATCAGCTACGAGTTTTGACTTCACTTTTCTCCACGGAAACTATAAAAATGTGTCAAAAATCGTTTGCTAATTGCTACGTTTCTTTTTTTCGTTTCAATGATTGCAATTGCGTAACGTATTGTTGTTTGGGTGTATACTACCACCGTTCCAACCCTGCCATCCAGATTCATCGCATGACCTCTCGTTCAATCTCGCGCTCACCTCACCTTTTCACTTCTCCCTGCTTGCAGCCGGGCGACCTGGTCTGTGAAAAGATCGGAGGACTCGACGACCCGACCAGGCAGCTCGCCGTGGGCGCGTGGGTGCAGCGAAGGTGAGGAGGAATGGAGTCATGCATTGATTCAGGATTCAAGTGTTTAGGAGAGAGCTGGATGATCGGGTGGCGCGGTCGCACCGCTGTGTCGAGTCGATGGTGGCGGACTTGCTCGCTCACCTCACCTCTCCCACCTCTGCCACTCTCACCGTATGTGGTATGTGGGAGTCGTCGATATAATAAATAATATATGATAGTTGACGGCAACCAGAGTTGTTGGCTGTGTAGATTTAGATGTTAGATTCGCTTTTTCGTGATGTTGCTCCGAGTACATGTTTGTTTTCAGATGATCGGGGAGTGTCGTGTGAAGGCGGGAGTCTGCCGGTCAGCCGGTCTGCTTCCCGTTGAGGCGCTCAACCCACTAAGGTAGGGAGGGAGGGAGGGAGAAGAGAGAAAATATAGAGGAGGGATGTGATAGGGTTTATGAGCGAGAGTAGATGAGAAGAGTGGAGATGAGGAAGCAGGAGGACTAGAAGGAGGAAAGATGTGCATGCCAGTTCATTAGTCTCGTCCGTGGGTCTGACGTCTGAGTGGAGTGAGTGCGCGTCTGCTGGCTGCCAGTGTGTGTGTTGTGCGTCAAGGTAAGATTCGTTGACTGTGGGTGTTACTGTTAGTATTCATTCTAAGATTGTTTTTCTAGATCGTTGAGAGTGTGGTCAGACTGTGGCTGGCGGCAGGCGGAACGAGTACGTCAACTTCGCCAGGCCCAAGCGCCCAAGGGACTGCGTTCGGTAGGTCGCTCGTCCGTTCCGCATTCATTCATTCTTCATCGCTCCTGTAGATCGCACGCGGAAATAAGTGATCGATCAATTTGTGAGCTTGACACATTTTGCACGCAAAAATGTGTTTCATTGAACGTATGCGAGTATGCGCTATTTCTATTTGTCTATTTGTCTATTTTACGTCACAGAGGTTGATATTTTTCGAGGATTGTTATTGAGTTGTCGATAAGAGTGATTTCGTGTGTAACACATTTACTGATTGGAACCTATTCTATAAACGCCACATTACACTGTAGAGCTAATCTCAAGTATCGTGAGGAACGCGAGAGAATGCAATACACCAGAATAATCACAATCAAACGAAACGGACAGACCTTCTGGAATACTTCTCAAATTTCAGAATGCGGTCTGGGCACTGGAGAGAGAAGAGGTGAAGGCAGGGCAACGCTACAACCGGACACGCGGACACACTCTACACGGGACTGGTCACTGCTCCACTATCCCAGCGATACTAGACGGTCAGTGACAGGCGAGATGGAAGGGGAGGGGGTAGGGGAGGTGCGCTATGGCCTGGGCTGCGCAGCTGGCTGCTGGCATTGTGGTGGAGGCGGAAGCTTGACGCGGGGAGAGGGAGGACATGAGGAGGGAGGGGAGGGAGAGTGGCAGGATTCCGAGAGTGTCTAGGCGTTCCTGCGCAGAAACGCGTGCGCCTCTCGCTGGAACACCCCGACAGCGGCCGCGTGCTCCGGGAACTTGGCCTGAAACACGGCGCGCACATCGTATCGATTGGCAATCGATATTCGCGTACCCGCACATACTCCAGGATGACGGAGTGCGCGTACACGTACTGGGAGGCCGTCGCCATGAACGCGGCCCGCTGCTCCCGCAGACTCGCCAGCTTCTCGGTGCACAGCAACGTGGTCGCGTTGGTCTGAAACACGCGAGGGTACTGTAGGCGAGTTACTGTAGGTGCGCGCGTTCACCTTGCGCCCGAACAGCGCGTCGAGTACCCTATCAACAAAGACGAAGATGGCGGTGCGGCCAACGCCGGCCGTGCAACGCACGACAATCTGCAATACGTGGGATGAGCACATACAGTTCTATGCTCGCGATAAGTTGCGCGTGGTGGGGTAGATCAGAGGAAGACGGATGGTCAGCTCTCTGCAATAGCGCGCAAAACAAGAGAGGCAGGCCGTTATGGCACCGTATTTCAAACTGCAAGCGAGGTAGATCGGAAACTATCGTTCTGTTCTGACGTAGGCTATATCTATGCTACAGTAGCCCCACTGGCGCGTTAGGGCGCATCGTGTCGGCGTTCTTTGTCTCTCGCAGCAGCCGTAGCAGCATCTTGGCGGAGACGACGGTGCCACGCTCCGTCCATGTGTCCAGATGGAACAGCTGAAGGGATACGGTAAGGTAGTAGTAAGGGGGAGTGCGGTAAGGTTGGGGTTACCGTACCTTTACTATCGCGCTGTCTGAGAAGTCATCCGTGACCGCCTCGAGCGTGTAGATGGCGTATTTCTCGCTGCGCTCGGTCTTCTTCTTGATTACAGTGATCGGTCCGTACTTCTCGAAGGCGCCGGTCACGGTCGGCCAGTACCGCGCGCACACGTCTTTGCCTAAGATGACGTCATTCTCCACCTCTCCCTCTCTCCCTCTTCCTCTTTCTCTCCTTCCCCACACTCCACCCCTCCTCTCTCCCTACCATCTTCCGTGAAGTCGCAGAGAGACACGACACATTTCACGCCGTGCTGCACGTTCATTTACCAGAAGTCGGCAATCGTTTCCGCCATCGGTGCCGGTAAGGTTACTGTAAGTACCGTAATTTCGCCAAGCCGCAGTACCTGGGTAGTGATGAACTCGGTGGCTTCAAAATCGCGCATCCAGTTGGCATGAATGTACCCGCTGGCGTTGTTCTCACTGCATATGTGAACGCGGGTCTGGTCGATGCACTTGACGTCCTACAACGACGATAGATTACGGTAATTCTACAGTATCACTCGTACCATGTATCTGTTCTTGTTCGGGTTGGCGGAGAATGCTGAGGTGGTGAGGTAGGGCGGGAGCGGGACGGCGGCGGCCGCGTCGAACTCATCGACCAGCCCGGTGACTCCGCGTGATGTGACGCGAGCCACGAACTGCCGCACGCAGTACGCGGACACGACACCGGCGGGCGCGCCGCTGCCGACAGGCTGCGGCTGCGGCTGCTCGGCCGACGTGGCCCCTCCCAGCTCGGTCGTCGCCGCGTCGTCAGTGGCGCCTGTGGTGGTGCGCGTGCGAGTCCTGTCAGCGCCGAGCCTGTCCCGAATAGCACGCAGCATCTGCAACAACGGGAGATAACGGACTGTGGGAGGGGGGGGGGATGAAGAAAAGGCGTAACACTGCACTGGACAATTCATCGATTGATTGATTGATTGCGTGGGTGGCATGTCAGTTGGGTGCGCTTATTCGAAATGTTATCGTTGGGGCGCGCTGAGCGAGCCGGGGCATTTTGTGATTGTTTTGGTTAGTTTGATTGAAAATTGCGGGAGGATGAGGGATGAAGGGAGGGAGAGAGAGGGAGAGAGGGAGAAAGAGATCGTATTATGAGAACAGAGGCGATATTACTAATGTTATGTCGCGCATGTTATGTTACGTATGTTTCAACTGAGAGTAACACGTGACACGCAACACAGTTCTGATTGCTGGGCGGACTCGAAAATAGGCGTGTCTTCCATGGGACAACGAGCCGCTCTTCCAACCCTCAGCCGAAAAAGTAGCCGACGGAAGTCATCCGGATGGCCCCTAGAGGCGAGTGTCGTGTCTGTTTCTTAACCGTTCTTCCGTTCCACATTAGGGTTATTGCGGTGCTTTGTGTGGTGGAGAGAGAGAGAAAGAGAGAGAGAGAGAGAGAGAGAGAGAGAGAATTGGCTTTCAGACGCGCGTTGGCTGTCCTCCCTGCCTCCGTACTCTGTCGCGCCCACTCCTGCAACTCGGCGTGAGTCTCATCGATGTGCTAAATGATAGATGAAGATATTAAGTTTTCAAGTTTGTGTACTGTGTACGAACAGTTGAGTAGTAGGTTGTCGATGCCCCTTTGGCTTCCTCTATCTTACGAAGATCTGGCTTTTTAGTGAAGAGAAACGTGTTTGAGATAATGTATTGAGTGTTCCAGAAATCAGGATTCGCCGTGCTACCACGGACCTCCAGCGAATCTCTGCCCTGTTTCAGGTAGGTTATCTATTGATTATCGATTGATTTTTCAATTGCGTTGTTGTCTGTTGATACAAACCGCCTATGACATGTGTTAAAAATCTTTATTACTATGCAACAGACGACAGACATGTGGACAGACGAAATAGATGAGATTGGATATTCATGATTCGGCTAGTTGGCGGGCGCGGGCTTGTAGACCACAGTAAGGTTCTTCCACTTTTTGTTGGCGCGCAGCCAGTCGACATTGGGATTGGCATCGTCGGGCAGCGGCGTCCACTGCACAACTACATGCTCCTTGCTCTCTTCCTTCTCCTCCTTTGCCGAACCGACGAGAGACGCGGCCACACAGACGGCGGCTCCGGGTGGAGCACACCCTCGGCAAGCTCGAACGCGACACGCGCCGTCGGCCCGGCGATCCTCCACGCCACCGCGTGCGGCTCGTCCGACTCAAGCTGGCAAAAGGCGCGTTACGGGCATCGATCGATATCGATCGGGCTCACCTTGACGTCCGCGCGCTTGTCCGATCCGCATGCGAAGAAGATCTTCTTGGGGTCGACGTCGAGCGTCTTGAGACACTCCTTCACCTCCTCCTTCGGCTTCTCCACTGACGGCTCCACAAGCTTCACAGGCTCCTCCACTGGCTGCTCCGTTGAAGGCTCATCCGTCGCGCCGACAGTGTCACCGATGGATGCGGTCGGGTCATCGTCTTTTTCTGCGACATCGGCCGCACCTCCACCGGGAGTGTCCGCGCGGACACCACTCGCCCACACGAGCAGCTCATCGTACTGAAAGAGTGGCGTATCTCTCTCCGCTCGTCTCCGCTTACGTCGCGCTGTGCCGTCACTCCTAGCAGAGAAGGGTTCTGCTGCGATCCGTACCTCCCGACCAGGAGCAGGGCAGACAGGTAGTCCATAGTATGGCGCAGTGCACACGCCCTCTCTCCTAAAATGGCAGGGTTACGGTACCACACTACAGTACCGCCACTCACCTCGCAGGAGGATGAAAACGTCTTTCACTCTCATCGGCTGTCCTCTTTTGACGGCGTTGACGACTGCCGCAGCGAGCAGCAAGCTGGCGGAGCGGTCGATCTGAACGAAGTGACATAGCGGGAAGAAGGGTGGCTGCGGGGGCGCAACTCACCCCAGATGAACAGATAACGAACGACGCCTTGTCGACGATGTCGTTCAGCACATCGGGGTACAGTGAGAGTGATTCGGCGGCCGGCACACTCCCGGATCGCCAGCAGGGATTTGTGAGAGGAGGAGAGGGGGAAGGACTCACCACCCTCCCATGATGACCAGATGGCCCTGCCACACGATCGCGTTGCCGTGCCGCACACGCAGCTCGTTCTTCCGCACGTACTCGCCACGCACCGCGGCCACGTTCTCCACGAAGAGAGTCAGCTGCTCGTTTACTGCAATGAGTGGTACTGCAAATTGGCCCCGCCTCTGCCAGCCCCGCCCATTGACTCACGCGACATGACGCTGCCCTTGTGTACAGGCCAGAATACGTTAAAGCTGGCTCCTTCCGACACGTCAGCGACGACGACGATGAGTCGGGTCTGAATATGAAGTGTGGATGGGAGCAGGGTTTACGGTAGTTGGAGGCAGGCCATACGGTAGATGGGGTCAGGGCGCAATGGTGTACGGTAGGTAGGAGTAGGGTATATCGTAGATGAGGGCAGGGTATACGGTAGGTGAGAGCAGAGTATACGGTATGTGGGGCAAGGTAAACGGTAAGTTAGGGCAGGGTATACGGTAGATGGGCAGGGAATACGGTAAGTGGGGGCAGGCTATACGGTATCTACCTGTTCTCTAGCGATCTGTGTCCAGAAGTGCTCCAGTTGCTCGCGGCCGGGCGCGGCTCCGATGGCGCACGCGTTAGAAAAGGTGCGCACTCGGTTAGCGTGCAGGCTGCCCATCTGCGTGTCTTTATACACAGGCACAATCAGATACTCACCACTCACTCACTCACTCACTCACTCACTCACTCACTCACTCACTCACTCACTCACTCACTCACTCACTCACTCACTCACTCACTCACTCACTCACTCTCTTAATCTCTCTGCCTTTCTCTGCATTCGTGAAAATGAGAGAAAGTCGAAAACGACGGGGGTTGAGCATAGCACAGAATACGCACCAGCTCAATTAGCATACGGCGCGGTGTCGTCGATTGTACTAATGCGAACGCAAATCGAGCTCTCGTCAACATGTGGCATTAGCATACACAGAGTGGCGGTACAAAGGGTGGGCGGCGGGGCAGGGCGGGCAGAACAGCGCAGCTATCGCTGAGCTTATCTACACCACCGTCATCCACCGCATCCCGTCGCTGTTCTACCGACGATGGTTCCGACGACTAAGCAGAGGCAGTACAACCGCGTGATGCGGGTGGGTGTGGCACTCCTTTTCTCGTAGTACTCTGTGCGGGCATTTATCATGCACATTATTTGTTTTTCATTACCAATCCAATTCAAATTATCACTCACATCTTATTATTGTATGACGTATTTGTGTTTTTGTTGCTATGCATTTTGTGTGTTGGCAAAACGAAATGAACCAAAACTTACTATCAATGCATTTATCATTTCGCACAGTACAATACGCACAACCGAAATGATTTAATACATATCATAAGCTAGGTAGTGTAGCAATAAGGACAAACGTTAACCACACGCTACTCGTAGTAGGGCACGATCGGAATAAAAATAGATCTGATCTTAAGAATGACACGGTATCTGCAATCTATGATTCGCTCTCAGCGGTCATGAAAAGGGGCAGTGGAAGGAGCGGAATCAAAAGGGGCGGGAGCATAGTAGGCGTGGACACAGAGGCGCGACGATCGGGGCAGGACGCGCGACGATCGGGGCAGGATGAAGAGAGGGGCGGGACGAGAAGGGCGGGACGAGAGAGCGTGAACAGAAAAGCGGGACGAAAGGGGCGGGACGAGAGGGGCGGGACGAGAGAGCGTGAACAGAAAGGCGGGACGAGAGGGGCGGGACGAGAGGTGGTGTATGTTATGGAGACACATGGTATGGTATAAGGTGGCATAAATGATAAAGTTACGGCATGCTCATCACACTTTGATTCATGTATATTGCTCCGCCGATGGCAGAGCGTTCAAAAATTTGATTCACCACATCATAAGATGAGCGAAATTTTGAAATTACCTCAAACTTGGGTAATTAAACCGACAAAAACGTTGTCTCGCGCAATACATGCACACACAGCAAGCAATGCTGACATAGTTTTGACACATCTTACTTTAACTTTTTTTTGTTTAGCCGGTTGAATCCGTGGTCCTCCTAGTCGAGAACAAGATAGGGTTCTTGGATTACGACGACGTCAGCAGAGGTAGTTGGGTTGGTTGGCGTCGGACGTCTTGAATTCACCTCGACATTGTGCCGTCGCGCCGACATGCCCCTCGTCATCGTGCTGTCCCGCCGTCGTGCACCCCGTCCTCGGCAGCGACGACAAATCTAAACCATCGAAACTAATGAGTGTTGTACAACAATAAAAATAGTATTTCATATAATCAAACTTGGGAATTATTGAATATGAGCAATGGACGTTAGTGGTTGGTGGTTTTGCAATAGGCTATGGGCAGTGTTGGAATCTCTCCTCGTTTTTTCCCTCAATCGACAGAAGACTCGAACCTGTCGCTTCCTGCCAGCATCGCCCATTGAATCGGGCGTCAGCAGCACTGAAACGTACAAGGTGAGATATTGCTTGAACAATATCGATTTACGATTCTGAATGAATACAAAAGAAATCTTAAGCACTTTCCACATTAGCTGTTGACTACCGTAACCATCGGGCGAATAGGGAGCTAGAGAAAACAATGAGCAACATAAATTCGGGTAGTAATTGATGATATTTTCAGCTCTCATCACCTGGATATCTTCACCGCTGCCGCACCCTCCTCGCCGGCGGTCGACAACGTCGTCTCTTTGTGGCAGAACGTCTAAATCAAGACATTGACAAGGTAATATATTGCTTAAACTATAAAGATTGACTGACTACATTGAAAGATTCTGAATGAATTCAAAAGAAATCTTGTGCACTTTCCACACTAGCTGTTGATTACCGTAACCATCGGACGAATAGGGAGCTAGAGAAAACAGTGAGCAATATAAATTCGAGTAGTAATTTATATTTTCAGCTCTCATCACCTGGATATCTTCACGTCAGCCGCATCCTCCTCGCCGGCGGTCGACAACGTCGTCTTTTCGTGGCCGAACCTCTAAAACAAGACATTAATGAAAAAAATAAAGATTGTGTGCGTATGTCTCTCTCTCTTTTTTCACTCGCTCACCATGCGGGTTAAAATGTTGCTTGGGCATCATTACTCTTTACCGAGTTATCTCCATTTGAAATCATGCCAACATATATCTAATACCATGTTACAGATCTATCATGCTTCGCTTGCTGTCTCAGTCTGGCACTCTCACCAGCAATGAGCTGGGAGGACTGCAGACACGCAAGCACAAGCACATTCTCAACGGGCAGGTGAAGAAGGTGGCAATCACACAGTGAGTAGCGTAGATTGTGGTTTCAATCTAATCAATACTTTATAGATTGTGCTACAACCGCGACCACGTCATCTGTCGCCCAGAAGACAGAGCTCTCTAGAGCACTGTTGGAAAGGCGCAGATGGCGACGTGGAGTGAGGCCGACTGCTTCGTACCCTACCAGAGCGACGACGGCGGTGTGCTTCACTTTACGAAAGTGAGTGTTCACGGTCTACAATGTAGCTAAACTTTTGTTGATTAAGGTAACAAGCACCGTTGCTCAGAGGGACTTTTCCCGCGAGTATGAAGGCGGTCTGGCAATATTCATGCAATTGTCAAAGCAGGAACGCGAGTTCCAGGCTAAACATAAGATCAGTGACTTTTGCGTGAAAAATGTCAAGACCGCCCTCAGCGAGCGGGAGAAGGATACGGAGGAGGAGGCTAGCGGAGAGCCAGTTGTGAAGAAGGCGAGGAGGGAGGAGGAGATCGAGCGTGTCGCGCACCGGGACTGGATGGACGCCACCATCGCGCTCAAGGTGAGTGACAGCCGTGCTGACTGACACAATCATAATCTCTTTTACAGTCCAAAAACCACTACACATTCATCATTTCTCCCAACTGGCGATTCTGTGTAGTGGTTATGGAGAAGAGCGACGATGGAGCCATCCAGTGGCACCTCGACTCGTACGATCGAGAAGGGGTCGCCATCCGTTACAAGTGAGTTTCAATCTCTCTCTCTCTCTCTTTTTTGTTTGTTATCATTGTCTGTCCGTTTAGGTCGTCAATGATCGTGTGGCAGAAGCTCGTCCAGAGAATGGGCAAGCACTGCCGCTGTATTCGCCACATCGAAAACGGCGTCTACAAGCCGATCAAGGACGAGGAGTACCTGCCGCTCGAGAAGATCGTCTCGCCTTTGGCAGACTTTCTTCTCGCCCACCACCACCATCACATGTGCCACAAGAACCTGGAGAGGAGACCCAGCATGGTCAACATCAACCTGGAGATTGACGTTGATCTGGTCAAGAAGAATAAGATGACGGAGGCAATTGTGTAACATGTCTTTTTTTATTCATTGCTACATATTTTTATAATATTGAAATACAACTTTTTACCTTCAATTGTTATTGTTATTATTGATTACACTATTGATCGAGATGTTTCAATTGCGACATCGTTGCACATTGTGCAATTATCTGTTTCATTATTTGCACATGTATATATTAGTGCCTAATTTCATTTACAGAATGAACATCAACCAGCTGTTGGGAATGGGAGCGTCTGGCAGTGCACCCGCACCCGCTCCCGCACTTGCTCCCGCTCCCGGTCCAGCTCATGCTGCTTTCGTTGCGCAGCAGCCAATGCCACTTCCCCCATACGTACCACCTTTCCCCCAGTTTCCCCTGGGAATGTTTCCAGTACCGTTTGGAGTTCCTTTTGGATATGGAATTGGTGCATTCGGGGGATTTGGAATGGCCGGGGTCGGAGTGGGCGGGGCCGGAGTGGGTGGAGGAGGAGGAGGGGTCGGTGCTGGCATCGGCGTGGCCGGAGTGGGCGGGGCCGGAGTGGGCGGGGCCGGAGTAGGCGCCGGAGTGGGCGCGGCCGGAGTGGGCGCGGCCGGAGTGGGTGGAGGAGGAGGAGGCGTCGGTGCTGGCATGGGCGTGGCCGGATTAGGAGGAATCATAGGAGGCGCAGCTGGAATGGGCGGAATTGCTCAACCAGCAAACCCCATCAACAATCCCCTACAGCAGGTACTATTCTTCTTTTGTTTCTCTATCTCTCTTTCAATTACAGCTCCCTTTTCCTGCTGTAAACAACGTTTTCGGAGCTGGCGGAGGAGGAGGAGGAGCAGGAGGAGGAGCAGTACGAGTAAGTATTACTCATTAACCTTCCTTATACCATACATCAAGCAATACTATTTACAGGTTGCACCCAATGTCGTTGGCGGCGGAGCAGGAGGAGGAGCAGGAGTGCGAGTGAGTTTTGCTCATCAACATTATTCAACACATTATTTTTGTTGCGTGCAGCGTACAATTTACAGATGGCGCCCTATGGTCGAGGTGTTCGCATTTCTCCCACCAATCCATTTGACGCTGCGATAAACGGTTTTGCCGTCGATACGCAGCGTATCGCGCGGTCATCTGACATGCGACGACTACACTGCCATTATTCGATCATAGTGACAAACGCCTCGCATGCGACGAATGTTGCCTTCAAGGAATTTTTCGACGAGATTGAGAATGAGGTAGTTCACACTGATAAAAGCATCTCAGAGTATTACTCTTTTAAGGTGAGCAATGGAAACAAATGGACAGATGTGCTCTCCGTGAACATGACAGGAGGAGCAAATCTGCCATACACGATCAAGGCTCTGGTCGAGTTCAAGGAGCCGCTGTACGAGGAAGACGTGCGTCTTTTATTTCACCTCCCTTCTCGGGCTGTTCTTTGTCAAGGGGGTGATGACACTCGGGAGCGCTTGGTTGCGAAAAGACTGTTAGGTGCGGATGCGATCAGAGTGGGTGAGTGAAAACGCTAGTGAGTACTCAAATACGAATACTTTGTTAAGGAGCCGCCAAGGTGGAGATGACATGTCGTCTAAAGCTGATGCGGGCTGCAATTGCCGAAAACGACTGGATGCTCGAGGATTGCTTTGAGTACTGCAGTGCGACGGCGAGGGCGAACACGATAGTACTGCAGGCAGCTATAGCCGATGGATTGCAAGAAGGTGAGAACAACAAGTGTACCAACCAGCATTACTGATAATCTTTTTCAAAAAAAAACAGAAGCCAAACGAGAGGGTCTTCGAGTCATCTATCTGTTTGGCGACAGCGGCACCGGCAAGTCTTCGTACGCCAAGTCGTTTGCAGCTCGACACGGACTCGTGAGAAATTGACGATTGAAAGCAATATTTTTTTTCCTTTTGCACAGGAATGCTATCCAAAAACGGTAGGTAGTCAATGGTGGCCAGGATATAAGCGGCATAAGCTCATCCTATTCGAAGAAGTGGTAGCTATCCAAAACACTAACAAGGAGAAAGCTCTACTTCAACATCTTGAACCAGGTATGAGAGAGGGAGAGGGAGAGATATCATTTTATTCTATTCAGGACTAGTCAACTTGGACCAGAAATATGGCGGAACGCCTTGCGTTGCAACGACCATCATCCTGTGCGGAAATATTCCACCTCGAGAAGTGTGTTCAAAGCCGCACGAAGTGAGTGTCTATACATTTTACACGAATGACGATAGAGAGTTGCAGGTTGCCGGTTTCATGCGTCGCCTTCACTGGGTGGGAAAAACTAGAGGAGACGCCGCCTACTCGATCCAGTGGACAAAGGGAGAAGCACTGCTGAAAGAAGAGCAGCAGAGGAATGTGGTGCTGACTGACTATCCCGTTCCCGGAGTGTAGATGTTCGCATGTTTGTAGACTTTTTTTGTAAATAGAACAAGAATCCCAATGTTGTATCGGCACTGTACAATAAACTCATTCATATTTGAATTGCGCTTTTATACTTGTATGCATATGTGAATTGGTCGCCTTGATCCATTACAATATCTATATGTTTGTATATGTGCATAGTTGCAGCGTTAATCTCTTTTCAGGTATGAATCCACCGGCCATGTCGCGCACGCACAGGCCGTTTTGCTGGCACAGGGATGCGAAGAACCCTATCGAAATGGGCATATGTGAGTTTCATGGCAAGTGAGAGAGCGAGAGGAGCAAACTGGCACAAACTGGTTTTTGTTAGATTTTCCAGCGGGTACGAGGCTCATCGCATGCAAGTCGGAGGAGGACTTTACAAGCAATCTGGGAGAGTATGCAATGATTTTGCATGGCGGCGACGACATTAGCCGTGAGCCCAAGTGGATGATGGGAGTAATTATGCGTTTTCACGACAACGGACTTCCGGGACATTTGCACATCAAGCGCGTCACCTATAAGCTGCTTAGCGTCAACAGGGAGCTGGGGACGGAGAACTCGCTAAACTGTACTTCTCTTTACTATATGGCACATGTGTACGTGCTAAAAATGGTGAACGTATAAAACTCTTTCATTGTCTAATGATATAGTGTAAATCTGAAAGGGTAAAGTGCATCCAGTCCCTTGTTCAAATCTATGAACATATCAATTTGCCTTGTCGTCCTATGCTAATTCTATTTACAGAGATATGCCGAAGCGCTCTAAAATTGATAAGCATGCCCCTTTTCTTTGGAAATCGTGGCAGCACGCTGAATCGTGCTACGACCCGGAGCGCCGCTGCAGTTGTGATGTGGACCGCATGAAAGCCGTGTCTCTTCCAGCTGGTTGCGTCCGTCTGCACGGAGTAGACTTTAGCCGAATTGAGTAAGTGTTCTCTTCGAGTCGACATATCTAACAGTTGTATTTTGTAGAACCGGCACGCCCGTCAACATCCTCATTGCGCGTCGCAAGGGCGTGTATTACTGGTCGACCCGCACCGTCATCGGAATCACCAAGCGGACGCTTCAGTTCAACGGCAAATGCTCTATCGGGTGCCCGCATTTTCTGTTGCGCACTTGTGTGCTCAAGCCCGTCTACAATGCACTGTTGATGCGGGCTGGTCAGGAATAAACCACTACTACAATTGTAGCTGTTCATTATGTACTACAAAAGAGGTCACACAGATCCTCCCGTGAATATCTGCAATTGATAGCTCGCTGCTTACTATGCTATTGTTTAGATATTCAAGAACATACTGTACGCAGACTTACAGGCTACCATGCGACAAGTTGGGTGAGTCTATTTCTTTTATTATATTATACTAGCTCTAATGGCATCCCGTTTAGATACGCGTGTCACAAATGTGGTGATCTACCGCAAGATTGGTGTACGATACCGCAATGCGGACACATTGTGTGCACCAAATGTGCGCAAATGTCCCCCTTTGGGAGATGCGGGAAATGCAGCACTGTCTATGCCATGGTATATAGTGAAGAGAAATAAATAAATAAATAAATATATATATATTGTTCAATTCAGCAACGACTGGTAAAGGCCAAGTCGTTCTCCCCCAAGAACCGCGTTCTCGACGAGTGTGACTCGTTTGTATTGGCTTCGCGCATCGCCGACGACCAGGTAAGATTACAATGCGATTAATCACTTTCCAATTCACTCTTTACAGACCTTACGCATATCCGCGGATGTCAACCTGGCAGACTTTGACAAGTCTTACTTCACTTCAGAGTGAGTGAGAGGGAGGGAGGGAGGGAGGGAGGGAGAGAGAGAGAGAGAGTCATTCTTTTCGGGATAACACCGACATGCGTTGTGATTGTGGCACAGCGCCACCAGTTCGACCAGCTGGATTTGTGCGCTCCCCAACCATCAACGCCACGTTGAAGCAGATTGTTGATCACGACTTTGTCATGATTAGGGACAACAGACGGTGGATGTTGGGTTCTATCCTGGGCGAGGACAAAAACGGGCACGTGCGTTATGCCCTCTATAATAGAAAGCTCCGTCTCGCCTCCAGCATCCGTGTCACCAGGTGCCACTACGCTCTCAAGCCTAGTCACGTCGTCCCTCTTATTCGTCGCCATTAATAAAGTTTTGAAAAATAGCCGTGCAATAGATTGACGCCCCAATGTCCACGTTGTTGATACGTGAGCGTACCAATCGTACGCGTATCTGCATATTGTGTCACCCCTTTGTACGGTTACATTGTTCATATCTCTTTAGAGGATGTACACGACTCTAATTTGCCTACCGGAGAAGGAGTGGAAGCACAAGGTTGCTCACGTGGAGGACAACTCGGGCCGTCTCGGTGAGTAAAACAATAGTGTCATTCTTTTTGTCTCACGCAAAGTACATTTCTATTTCAGTTCGCATTGGTACGGTGAAGAAGGTGTGCGCCAAGCGTGCCGCCTTTATCCGTATTGAATGCGGTGCGGGACGTGTTCGGTTGGCGCCGTATGCCAAGTGAGTTTCATCATTAAAACAGGACAGGACATATCTCTTCATTGCAGTCGTCGCTATCAAGACCGCGACTACGTGCAGCGGTTTGAGCAGGTGGTCGCCGTCGAGTGCGAGAGAGGGTCGGTGGTGTTTCTGGCTGTGTCGAGGACGCACGTGCTGCTCGACTCGCCGGTGCCGCACCACGTGCTGCTCCGTCAGAAGAAGAGCGCGCGCGCGCGCTACTCTGCTCTCGACTCGCGCTGGGAGAAGGTGACGCCGCTGGAAAAATGGCAGGACTCGCGCTTTGCGATGGAGGAGGATGAAAACCGGGTGGACAAGTACGTACTCAAGAGAGAGGAGCAGCTGTACACTGCTCACTTTGAAAGGATGGAGAGCATCGAAGCCGAGATGGAGAGGCTGCGCACCAGCATCCAGGAGCTCCGGCTGGAGAAGGAGAGGCCTACGAATCCTCGCGGATTCATCGACCCCCACAAGAACCCATACTGTGAATAAAACGTGTTCATATATATATATATATATATCGATGACATGACTCACTCTGCAACGTGTTGAGAGACACTTCGTGTGAAACGATTATCTCAGTATATTCATCAATTCGACAATATTGTATCATGCTAATCGTATTTACAGAACACATGTTCGTGCCACTTCAATCGTACGTTTGCCCAGAGCACCACAAATTGGTGTACAAGGCTAAGAAGGACGGTTATGGTGAGTGAGATAATATGTCATTTTTCATCAACATCAATTTAACAATACAGAAGAGGCTGGAAAGTTTGACGGTTATGGAAGAGGAGAGAATGGAATGGCGGGAACGGCCATGATGGAGTGTGGGGCTGGGCAGGTGTCTCTGTGCGCCTACACCAAGTGAGTATCTCTCTCTCTCCTATCTCTCTCTCTCTCTCTCTCTCTCTCATCTGCTTTTCAAATGTATCCTTTTGCAGCTGCGTGCAGGGCTTGTGGGGGAGCGACGTTCACCCGTGTGAACGTACAGTCTACATCAAAGACAAGAACGGCATCGTCCTCTTGTACCCCATTTCCAGGTTGTTTTACATGGAGGACGAGGAGCCGTTCGTGGAGATGGACGAAAAGTTTGCCGCCACGAAGCGCGAGTGGAAGTGGAAGGAGGCACAAATGACAAGTGCTGATCGGGAGTCGATGAAAGCACGCATCGCGTACGACACGGAGATTTTGAACTGTTGGATTGACAAGAAGGAGCGCACTCTATTCGACAAGTGGACGCGTCGCGGCGACACCATCGACGACCAGATCGGCAAGATGCAGAGGAAGATGAATAAGTTGGCGGTGGAACTGTCCCGCCTGCAGGCCACTGACCCGCCCGGATATAGAGTGGCCACCTCCAACCCCATCACCCAATGGTTTGCCTGAATTCGAATAAAGATTAATGTTAATTGATGTCACGAGATTTTGTATTCTTTCGTCCAATCATGTTGTGTAATCATCCGCATCATGTCGCGCGAGCGAATATCTCTCTATTCAAAGTTGATATGCAGTTACATGAAAACAGATGGCCAAGAACGAGGAGAATGAGCAAGACTCGTTCGACGAGCCCCTCGTCATCACTCGCACCAACCCACCGCCGCAGCCCACATCCGGCACAGGAGCGATTGATTCGTTTGACGAATCAATCGAATTTACACTCAATGAACCAAAGGGTGAGTCTCTCTCTCTCTCTCTCTCTCTCTCTCTCTCTCTCTCTCAATCTTTCAAGCTCATTTTAGTTCAAAATGTATCGGTCGATTCGCTAGATCTGCCCTGGGAGATACAGTACACGGGAAATGGTGAGGGAGAAGAGAGAGAGAGAAGTATTTGTGCAACACATATTTCAGTCATTCCTACACCATCTCTCACCGATGCAATGACACACGCGGACAAGGAGAACGTAGAGGAGGAAGTGGTTATTGTTATTATTGATTACACTATTGATCGAGATGTTTCAATTGCGACATCGTTGCACATTGTGCAATTATCTGTTTCATTATTTGCACATGTATATATTAGTGCCTAATTTCATTTACAGAATGAACATCAACCAGCTGTTGGGAATGGGAGCGTCTGGCAGTGCACCCGCACCCGCTCCCGCACTTGCTCCCGCTCCCGGTCCAGCTCATGCTGCTTTCGTTGCGCAGCAGCCAATGCCACTTCCCCCATACGTACCACCTTTCCCCCAGTTTCCCCTGGGAATGTTTCCAGTACCGTTTGGAGTTCCTTTTGGATATGGAATTGGTGCATTCGGGGGATTTGGAATGGCCGGGGTCGGAGTGGGCGGGGCCGGAGTGGGTGGAGGAGGAGGAGGGGTCGGTGCTGGCATCGGCGTGGCCGGAGTGGGCGGGGCCGGAGTGGGCGGGGCCGGAGTAGGCGCCGGAGTGGGCGCGGCCGGAGTGGGCGCGGCCGGAGTGGGTGGAGGAGGAGGAGGCGTCGGTGCTGGCATGGGCGTGGCCGGATTAGGAGGAATCATAGGAGGCGCAGCTGGAATGGGCGGAATTGCTCAACCAGCAAACCCCATCAACAATCCCCTACAGCAGGTACTATTCTTCTTTTGTTTCTCTATCTCTCTTTCAATTACAGCTCCCTTTTCCTGCTGTAAACAACGTTTTCGGAGCTGGCGGAGGAGGAGGAGGAGCAGGAGGAGGAGCAGTACGAGTAAGTATTACTCATTAACCTTCCTTATACCATACATCAAGCAATACTATTTACAGGTTGCACCCAATGTCGTTGGCGGCGGAGCAGGAGGAGGAGCAGGAGTGCGAGTGAGTTTTGCTCATCAACATTATTCAACACATTATTTTTGTTGCGTGCAGCGTACAATTTACAGATGGCGCCCTATGGTCGAGGTGTTCGCATTTCTCCCACCAATCCATTTGACGCTGCGATAAACGGTTTTGCCGTCGATACGCAGCGTATCGCGCGGTCATCTGACATGCGACGACTACACTGCCATTATTCGATCATAGTGACAAACGCCTCGCATGCGACGAATGTTGCCTTCAAGGAATTTTTCGACGAGATTGAGAATGAGGTAGTTCACACTGATAAAAGCATCTCAGAGTATTACTCTTTTAAGGTGAGCAATGGAAACAAATGGACAGATGTGCTCTCCGTGAACATGACAGGAGGAGCAAATCTGCCATACACGATCAAGGCTCTGGTCGAGTTCAAGGAGCCGCTGTACGAGGAAGACGTGCGTCTTTTATTTCACCTCCCTTCTCGGGCTGTTCTTTGTCAAGGGGGTGATGACACTCGGGAGCGCTTGGTTGCGAAAAGACTGTTAGGTGCGGATGCGATCAGAGTGGGTGAGTGAAAACGCTAGTGAGTACTCAAATACGAATACTTTGTTAAGGAGCCGCCAAGGTGGAGATGACATGTCGTCTAAAGCTGATGCGGGCTGCAATTGCCGAAAACGACTGGATGCTCGAGGATTGCTTTGAGTACTGCAGTGCGACGGCGAGGGCGAACACGATAGTACTGCAGGCAGCTATAGCCGATGGATTGCAAGAAGGTGAGAACAACAAGTGTACCAACCAGCATTACTGATAATCTTTTTCAAAAAAAAACAGAAGCCAAACGAGAGGGTCTTCGAGTCATCTATCTGTTTGGCGACAGCGGCACCGGCAAGTCTTCGTACGCCAAGTCGTTTGCAGCTCGACACGGACTCGTGAGAAATTGACGATTGAAAGCAATATTTTTTTTCCTTTTGCACAGGAATGCTATCCAAAAACGGTAGGTAGTCAATGGTGGCCAGGATATAAGCGGCATAAGCTCATCCTATTCGAAGAAGTGGTAGCTATCCAAAACACTAACAAGGAGAAAGCTCTACTTCAACATCTTGAACCAGGTATGAGAGAGGGAGAGGGAGAGATATCATTTTATTCTATTCAGGACTAGTCAACTTGGACCAGAAATATGGCGGAACGCCTTGCGTTGCAACGACCATCATCCTGTGCGGAAATATTCCACCTCGAGAAGTGTGTTCAAAGCCGCACGAAGTGAGTGTCTATACATTTTACACGAATGACGATAGAGAGTTGCAGGTTGCCGGTTTCATGCGTCGCCTTCACTGGGTGGGAAAAACTAGAGGAGACGCCGCCTACTCGATCCAGTGGACAAAGGGAGAAGCACTGCTGAAAGAAGAGCAGCAGAGGAATGTGGTGCTGACTGACTATCCCGTTCCCGGAGTGTAGATGTTCGCATGTTTGTAGACTTTTTTTGTAAATAGAACAAGAATCCCAATGTTGTATCGGCACTGTACAATAAACTCATTCATATTTGAATTGCGCTTTTATACTTGTATGCATATGTGAATTGGTCGCCTTGATCCATTACAATATCTATATGTTTGTATATGTGCATAGTTGCAGCGTTAATCTCTTTTCAGGTATGAATCCACCGGCCATGTCGCGCACGCACAGGCCGTTTTGCTGGCACAGGGATGCGAAGAACCCTATCGAAATGGGCATATGTGAGTTTCATGGCAAGTGAGAGAGCGAGAGGAGCAAACTGGCACAAACTGGTTTTTGTTAGATTTTCCAGCGGGTACGAGGCTCATCGCATGCAAGTCGGAGGAGGACTTTACAAGCAATCTGGGAGAGTATGCAATGATTTTGCATGGCGGCGACGACATTAGCCGTGAGCCCAAGTGGATGATGGGAGTAATTATGCGTTTTCACGACAACGGACTTCCGGGACATTTGCACATCAAGCGCGTCACCTATAAGCTGCTTAGCGTCAACAGGGAGCTGGGGACGGAGAACTCGCTAAACTGTACTTCTCTTTACTATATGGCACATGTGTACGTGCTAAAAATGGTGAACGTATAAAACTCTTTCATTGTCTAATGATATAGTGTAAATCTGAAAGGGTAAAGTGCATCCAGTCCCTTGTTCAAATCTATGAACATATCAATTTGCCTTGTCGTCCTATGCTAATTCTATTTACAGAGATATGCCGAAGCGCTCTAAAATTGATAAGCATGCCCCTTTTCTTTGGAAATCGTGGCAGCACGCTGAATCGTGCTACGACCCGGAGCGCCGCTGCAGTTGTGATGTGGACCGCATGAAAGCCGTGTCTCTTCCAGCTGGTTGCGTCCGTCTGCACGGAGTAGACTTTAGCCGAATTGAGTAAGTGTTCTCTTCGAGTCGACATATCTAACAGTTGTATTTTGTAGAACCGGCACGCCCGTCAACATCCTCATTGCGCGTCGCAAGGGCGTGTATTACTGGTCGACCCGCACCGTCATCGGAATCACCAAGCGGACGCTTCAGTTCAACGGCAAATGCTCTATCGGGTGCCCGCATTTTCTGTTGCGCACTTGTGTGCTCAAGCCCGTCTACAATGCACTGTTGATGCGGGCTGGTCAGGAATAAACCACTACTACAATTGTAGCTGTTCATTATGTACTACAAAAGAGGTCACACAGATCCTCCCGTGAATATCTGCAATTGATAGCTCGCTGCTTACTATGCTATTGTTTAGATATTCAAGAACATACTGTACGCAGACTTACAGGCTACCATGCGACAAGTTGGGTGAGTCTATTTCTTTTATTATATTATACTAGCTCTAATGGCATCCCGTTTAGATACGCGTGTCACAAATGTGGTGATCTACCGCAAGATTGGTGTACGATACCGCAATGCGGACACATTGTGTGCACCAAATGTGCGCAAATGTCCCCCTTTGGGAGATGCGGGAAATGCAGCACTGTCTATGCCATGGTATATAGTGAAGAGAAATAAATAAATAAATAAATATATATATATTGTTCAATTCAGCAACGACTGGTAAAGGCCAAGTCGTTCTCCCCCAAGAACCGCGTTCTCGACGAGTGTGACTCGTTTGTATTGGCTTCGCGCATCGCCGACGACCAGGTAAGATTACAATGCGATTAATCACTTTCCAATTCACTCTTTACAGACCTTACGCATATCCGCGGATGTCAACCTGGCAGACTTTGACAAGTCTTACTTCACTTCAGAGTGAGTGAGAGGGAGGGAGGGAGGGAGGGAGGGAGAGAGAGAGAGAGAGTCATTCTTTTCGGGATAACACCGACATGCGTTGTGATTGTGGCACAGCGCCACCAGTTCGACCAGCTGGATTTGTGCGCTCCCCAACCATCAACGCCACGTTGAAGCAGATTGTTGATCACGACTTTGTCATGATTAGGGACAACAGACGGTGGATGTTGGGTTCTATCCTGGGCGAGGACAAAAACGGGCACGTGCGTTATGCCCTCTATAATAGAAAGCTCCGTCTCGCCTCCAGCATCCGTGTCACCAGGTGCCACTACGCTCTCAAGCCTAGTCACGTCGTCCCTCTTATTCGTCGCCATTAATAAAGTTTTGAAAAATAGCCGTGCAATAGATTGACGCCCCAATGTCCACGTTGTTGATACGTGAGCGTACCAATCGTACGCGTATCTGCATATTGTGTCACCCCTTTGTACGGTTACATTGTTCATATCTCTTTAGAGGATGTACACGACTCTAATTTGCCTACCGGAGAAGGAGTGGAAGCACAAGGTTGCTCACGTGGAGGACAACTCGGGCCGTCTCGGTGAGTAAAACAATAGTGTCATTCTTTTTGTCTCACGCAAAGTACATTTCTATTTCAGTTCGCATTGGTACGGTGAAGAAGGTGTGCGCCAAGCGTGCCGCCTTTATCCGTATTGAATGCGGTGCGGGACGTGTTCGGTTGGCGCCGTATGCCAAGTGAGTTTCATCATTAAAACAGGACAGGACATATCTCTTCATTGCAGTCGTCGCTATCAAGACCGCGACTACGTGCAGCGGTTTGAGCAGGTGGTCGCCGTCGAGTGCGAGAGAGGGTCGGTGGTGTTTCTGGCTGTGTCGAGGACGCACGTGCTGCTCGACTCGCCGGTGCCGCACCACGTGCTGCTCCGTCAGAAGAAGAGCGCGCGCGCGCGCTACTCTGCTCTCGACTCGCGCTGGGAGAAGGTGACGCCGCTGGAAAAATGGCAGGACTCGCGCTTTGCGATGGAGGAGGATGAAAACCGGGTGGACAAGTACGTACTCAAGAGAGAGGAGCAGCTGTACACTGCTCACTTTGAAAGGATGGAGAGCATCGAAGCCGAGATGGAGAGGCTGCGCACCAGCATCCAGGAGCTCCGGCTGGAGAAGGAGAGGCCTACGAATCCTCGCGGATTCATCGACCCCCACAAGAACCCATACTGTGAATAAAACGTGTTCATATATATATATATATATATCGATGACATGACTCACTCTGCAACGTGTTGAGAGACACTTCGTGTGAAACGATTATCTCAGTATATTCATCAATTCGACAATATTGTATCATGCTAATCGTATTTACAGAACACATGTTCGTGCCACTTCAATCGTACGTTTGCCCAGAGCACCACAAATTGGTGTACAAGGCTAAGAAGGACGGTTATGGTGAGTGAGATAATATGTCATTTTTCATCAACATCAATTTAACAATACAGAAGAGGCTGGAAAGTTTGACGGTTATGGAAGAGGAGAGAATGGAATGGCGGGAACGGCCATGATGGAGTGTGGGGCTGGGCAGGTGTCTCTGTGCGCCTACACCAAGTGAGTATCTCTCTCTCTCCTATCTCTCTCTCTCTCTCTCTCTCTCTCATCTGCTTTTCAAATGTATCCTTTTGCAGCTGCGTGCAGGGCTTGTGGGGGAGCGACGTTCACCCGTGTGAACGTACAGTCTACATCAAAGACAAGAACGGCATCGTCCTCTTGTACCCCATTTCCAGGTTGTTTTACATGGAGGACGAGGAGCCGTTCGTGGAGATGGACGAAAAGTTTGCCGCCACGAAGCGCGAGTGGAAGTGGAAGGAGGCACAAATGACAAGTGCTGATCGGGAGTCGATGAAAGCACGCATCGCGTACGACACGGAGATTTTGAACTGTTGGATTGACAAGAAGGAGCGCACTCTATTCGACAAGTGGACGCGTCGCGGCGACACCATCGACGACCAGATCGGCAAGATGCAGAGGAAGATGAATAAGTTGGCGGTGGAACTGTCCCGCCTGCAGGCCACTGACCCGCCCGGATATAGAGTGGCCACCTCCAACCCCATCACCCAATGGTTTGCCTGAATTCGAATAAAGATTAATGTTAATTGATGTCACGAGATTTTGTATTCTTTCGTCCAATCATGTTGTGTAATCATCCGCATCATGTCGCGCGAGCGAATATCTCTCTATTCAAAGTTGATATGCAGTTACATGAAAACAGATGGCCAAGAACGAGGAGAATGAGCAAGACTCGTTCGACGAGCCCCTCGTCATCACTCGCACCAACCCACCGCCGCAGCCCACATCCGGCACAGGAGCGATTGATTCGTTTGACGAATCAATCGAATTTACACTCAATGAACCAAAGGGTGAGTCTCTCTCTCTCTCTCTCTCTCTCTCTCTCTCTCTCTCTCTCAATCTTTCAAGCTCATTTTAGTTCAAAATGTATCGGTCGATTCGCTAGATCTGCCCTGGGAGATACAGTACACGGGAAATGGTGAGGGAGAAGAGAGAGAGAGAAGTATTTGTGCAACACATATTTCAGTCATTCCTACACCATCTCTCACCGATGCAATGACACACGCGGACAAGGAGAACGTAGAGGAGGAAGTGGAGGAGAAAGTGGAGGAGGAGGACGAGAAGGACGAGAAGGATGAGGATGACGAGGATGACGAGGATGACGAGGAGGAGGACGAGGATGACGAGGAGGAGGAAGGGGAGGAGGATGACGAGGATGACGAGGATGACGAGAATGACGAGGATGACGAGGATGAAGAGGAGGACTGCGACGATCACAACACGACGTTCCTCATATCTGACACAACTGGTAGGCCACTCTCGATCAAATCAATTTCTCGATCAAATTGATACATTCAGACGAAGAAGATTCGAACAAGACGTTGGTGCAGATGGTGGACGAGTACAGTCAGGAGCATCGCGGACCTGTCGACCGACTCTCCGACACGTCCTATTCGTCTCTCCCGCAAGTCCCTCTTGATCAAGTTGTGACAGATGCGGACAACAGCGGAACATCTTCTGACACAACAATGTCGGAAAGAGCGCTATTGAGATGGATAGGAGTGAGCGACGAGGATGATGAGGAAGACGAGCGAGAGGAGGGAGAAGGAGATGAAGCGTCTCGTGCCCAAGAAGCAGAAGATCTGGCCAACGGAGCGCGACAAGTCTGCATTGTCGAATACGGCCAGCAGCCTCCCTACCCCTTGCGTAGTTACACTCTAGACGACATGTCCCTCGTGTCCAACACGCATTTTACGCGATTCCGGCGCTCATTGAAGAGAGCTAGAATTGACTAGTCACAACTACACATACGTCGTATACATATTGTCCACAGCATATTATTTATATCACATGTTATATTTGAATAAAGGATGATTCGTCCATTTGTAGTAATTTTCGCATTTATTTTCATATATCAGTGTTGTTGCTTAAACAACATCACTCTCGCTCACCAGTGCGATATCTAATCCGATTGTTGAACAAATATCACCCCATGTTTTCATCTCCTTTGCAGAATGAGTGCGACTGAAAACGACTCGGACCCACCCCTCCTCCGTGAACGCATCATGAGTCTGGCAGAAATGATGGGGTGAATGAGAAGCTTGCACATATCACACTAGTCTTCATTTCATTTCAGTATCAAGTGCTCCCATTGCAACGACATATTCGACATGCCCCTCTCTCTTGACTGCTGCCACCAAGTATGCATGACTTGTTATTTGCAAATTTGCAAGAATAGGCCTCCGCGTTGCCATAAGATCAACTGCCCCACGTGCAACAGCGATCACCTCATCGACCCTGTTAAAGTTGGTTGCATTCTACTAGAATCAATTGTGATTATCCTTTTTTTTCAAGTTGACGAAGCGTATGATCACTGTGTCGGCTCGACATGAAACGTATATGGCACTACGCAAGCTTGTGATTAAGAGCACCATCTTTTAACCAACCGACCGAGAGAGCATAAATACATTATTCATTCATTAACACTCATTCATGTGTTCGGCGTGTCGAAAAAGGTTAACCACCTTGAGAACATCTCTACCTCAGACCCATTCGCATGATGTGATTGCATACACCACTCGCTTACATATTCCATCGCCAAACGTCGATCGTCTCTTCCGAGACCCGAGCTACAAGTACATTGCACACGGATTTCTGCCCTATGAAGCTCACTACGATGAGACCTGCCCGTGCACGTGCAACTCTTCGACACCAAAACGTGAGTGTGCCCCGTGTGTTTTGAAGAAGGAAAAACGTATCTCTACAAATCTCTCTTCTAGTACCGACCGGATACGTGGCGCATCCAGTGCCTCACATGGTAGATGCACGACTTCTCTTCAGCCATACTCTTCTCGTCAACCACAAAGGCGTATGCTGGAAAATTGCATCTCTATGCAACATTTCACCCACATCACACAATGTGATATATAGAGTGATGCAGCTTCCCTCCTATAGTCTCGATGGCTCTCCGTTTGTTATCCGATGCCAACACCATTCGTGGAATCCCAATCATGTTCTCCTCCTTTTCAAAAATGATAGCGTTCCCGTGTGGGCAAACACTGCCTAAGATCACACTTGTTCCACCTTTTCTAATAAATATTATATCTTTATTATAAAACTGTCGATTCAATGATTAAATGAACCATGGGTAATATTCATTCCCTTCATATATCTCTCTTGCTTTTTTTTATTGTAAATATGTTCGTACGTGTATTGTGTAAATGTGTGATTGTATTTTTTTTAAATTGATCCATTGCAGTAATAAGTATTAATTAATACTAGTAGGTACTACAAGTAGTCACTAGTCACATGGTGCTAAACAATCCCAACCACCAAAAATGTCCACGCCAACTACAATTACCCACTAAATCAAAGGAAAAAGCCGAGACAGTAGGAAGGACGGAAAGTACTAATAGCCAATGTAGATTTGGCAGACCAACAGTACAAAATATATATATATAGCACATTCGAACACGACAATGCATCAACACATATCAATGGTCCACGCGACAAATGCAATCACAACAACCAACTCACCCACCCACCATCATACCACATCCACCCGTCATACAAAATCCCGCTACCAAAACACAATACAAGAAGAAGGAAAGACACCGCGCAGAGAGAAGAAGAAGAAGGAACCCCATATGACATAATATATGTATTAGTAAAACCTTTGAAAAAAATTTGAAACATGGACAAACAAAGGTGCTAAATAGGGACGGCACAAGCTAAAAATCTAAAAATATATATATAATACAATACAATATCTTTATTATAATCATTTCAAACAATAATGTAAACACTTTCTTTCACCTCTTACCTCACTCGTCCACTCTCCTCACACTGACCCCACTCTTTCAACTCCATTTCCTCTCGTCCCCACTCACAGTCTGCAGCAGCTGTAGTTGCACCGGTGTATAGCCCCAGCCCACACCACACGTGACGAATGCGAATCAACACAAACAACGTGAACACACAGAGGATATGTATAAATATTATAAAAAATCTCTTTCACCTCTCAACTTTGACTCACCAATAATGACGTGACGCTGATCATTTTTTTTCCTTTACCCACACACTCTTGTCTCCATTCGTTCTCCCCCCACTCACACTATTTTCTTGAAAACGAAGATCTCCTCGTACACGTCACGTCCCCGACAGCTCTCAGCCGACAGCTTGCTCCTCGTCTTGAACACATGAATATTTCAACATTAGTGACGTTATTCCATCCGTCATATTCCGCGAGATACTCACCAGCTCCATGAGGACCGACGAGCAGACCTTGTCGACTCTGCGGCGCACGACCGAGAATATGCAGACATGAAAGGGATACGATTAAAAACGTATAACATGTATGCGACTGACCTTGTAGTACTCGAGACTGGTTCCTACGAGTACTCGCCATCGTCGTTGGTGAACATCTGGGGGGCGCTTGTGCCAGACACCGGGTCGTGGCGACCGAAGCTTGTCTGGAATTTTTTCTTGACGGTGAATAATGTTTAATTTTTAAATAATATTTACCTTGGAGACACCTTGGATCGAGACGCAGACGCACACTTCATTCGTAACGGGCGACCGCCATCCACGTGCAGAACAACCTTAAACAATTCATATAATAAACGAGATAAGAGAAGCAATCATCATCACTTTTGATCACATTCACACACACACAGACACTAAATATCTATCCAATGTCACTCTTACTCACTTTGCACACACATATTGTTAAACAAATTGTTCAGCTCGCTCATTACTGCAAACAACACATAGTATTGATAAACAATAATAACAACAACATTAATAAAGAAAACAAGATTAAAAACTGTATTTCACTCACAATTTTGGCTTGGGCACACGTGCAGTAGTCAGGGGGGCGCGGCAGTCTCACGACAGTGATCGATATTGCGCGCGAACATAGGCAGTGGCAAGTTCCCGCCCATTTTGCCGCGAAATTTGAACATGGAATAGTTGAGATTTTGAATAAAACCCGTTTTAATTATAAAAACAAGTACAATTCACATGATTAACGTGTAGACGAGAACAATGTGGCATGCCCGAATGATAACATCATATCAAAAAATGAATAGCAAAATTTTCGCGCCAGTTTCATCGCACGTCGAATTATTCTCAACAGTTGATGTACGGTAGTAAAAGAATAATTTGTTCAACGGAGAAAGGGTAAAATTGTTTGTTTCATTGAATAAAATTGCCCGTATGGAAACATTCATTAAAACGTAAAAAAACTATAATCACACATTAATCAAAATGCAATATTCTTGTAGATATGGCCGACGGATATGACAGCTTTGACGAGGACGTTGTCTTCTGTCGGAACATTAAAGTGGAGCCGATATCGCAGGGGGAGGGGGAGATCGTGAAGAAGGTTGTCGTCAATGAAGACCACCACGAATATGATTCTTTCGACGAAGATCTCATCGTGGCCTCCTCTTCATCCGATCAGGTGTGCAAAATGGTTGTGATGCATTATTGTTTGTACATGCATCATATACTTTATAGAAAATCAACAAGACCAGTGACGTGAAGGAGATGAACAGCAACCGAATCCCAATTTGTGAGGTGAGTGTAATTGATCTCTATCTCTCTCTCTCTCTCTCTTTCTCTCTCTCTCTCTTTCTTTCTCTCTCTCTCTCTCTTTCTCTCTCTCTCTCATATTGATTTTTCTTTACAGGAGTTTCTACGCGAACAAATTGAATGGAAACAAATAGAACAAGGAGAAGCAGAGAGGAAGAAAAAGGAAGATGAAGAGAGAGAGGCGAGGATTGCTCGTCAACGGGCCAAACAGCAGGAGATGATCCTAAAACGTATGGCGGTCAAGAAGCTGAAGGAGGAGGAGGAGAAGGAGCAGGAGAAGGAGAAGAAGATCCAGATGGACGAGCTCAGAGCTGAAAGGTTGGCTAAACAGCGCATAAAACAGGCCGAGGCCCTCGCCAAGCGTGCTGAAGCTGCCAAGAAGTACGAGCTCGACAAGGTGACGATGCAAAAAGCGAATGCGCAGCTGCAAGTGGAGCTCGAGGAGATGCGTGAGAAGAGAAAGGGATGCAACGACGGAGGCAATGCGGTCAAGATCATGACCAGCGCCTCGACTGCGACTGCTGAACGTGAGTGTTTTTTTCTCGATTCATCTTTACCTTACTTTACGCTCCATTTTCAGAAGCCAAGAGGAGGCGGATGGAGATTGATCAGCTGAACGCAGCGTTCAACCAGAATGTTCTTGGAGACCCTTTCCATTTTGAGTCAAAAACCGGCATAATGTCCGAATTTGACATGACCGAGATTGAGGTGCTGAAAAAGTATGGTAGTTTTAAGCCTGCTTTCAACTTTGTCGTTTCCACCGATGACAAAAAATTTGATGGAGTCGAGAAGTAGAGTAGACTCTCGTATTTATATACACATTCTCTCTATCTCTCTCTCTCTCTCTTTTGCTTACACACTTGATGCTATTCACACTACTATTCTATTGTTGTTGTTGTTGTTGTTGTTGTTGTTGTTGTTGTTGTTATTGTTGTTCAAATTTGAAATATTGATTAATATGATGATAAATTGATATCATTTTATGAATCGATTATTTTGTAATAATGAATTGGTTGTTACGATACCATGAAATATCTAGCATTGGTAAACATTTGTTTTTATCCCGTTGCTATAGATGGCGAAAAAATCAAAGAGCGGATGAAAAAAGCAACGCAAGGAGCGCAAGGTGAACAATGTGCGAATGTGATTAATGAACACATTTTAGCCTCGTTCACGCGTGTACAAAAAGGTCGAGGTGAATGGTGTGACTCGCATGGTGCGCCTCAAAAAGGACGGTAGCGTTCCCAACTATCGCTATGAGGACGACAACAATGACGTGTTTCAAAAACCTCTAGACCCCATTCTCAGTGACCCCAGGTGAACATTTTTAGTTTGTCACAAAAGAAACATTGCCTAATTACAGTTGGTACATGTTTATCTTCTCGGCGCCAATCGTTTCCACCAATGTGTTTTACGACACGGATCGTATCGGCAAAAAGGTGCTACAGACACACAAAAATAATAATTGTGTAAACAAAAATTTAGATCAAAATACCCTACACACTCATCCGCGACTACGTTGACGATGGATTCGTGATGGTCTCCGTGAACAGTTTCGATCGTAGCAAGAATACGTTCGTTTCGCCCTCTCTAAAAGCTGTGACCACTCGTCCCGCCAATATCAACACGCCCTCCCCCCTCGTTTTTGTTTGAATCGCACCGAGCAAGTGCGCATCACTTGCAAAATGCTGCAAGTCCCGCCCACTTTGACTGCGTATCGCGCGCTGCACATCGCCTCATCCCACACATTTTCTCTTTCTCTCTCTCCGCGCGCGGCCTATTTTTTTTCGCATTTTTTCGTATTGTTGTTAATGTTATTTGATGCAATTGTTATAAATTTATTTTTGATCTAAATTGTGTGTCATGTAAGATTAATTGTAGTGCCATTACCAATTCGTAAGTTGTCTCCGCTGTGATTTCAATGACATGAGACAATTTATCGGTCGAATGAGCTCTTCCTCTGCCTCGCGCATGAAGGGAAACGAACCTATTCACATCCCCGATGGGTTGTATAAAGGGGTTCAAACTCACCTATGTCTACAGGTGCAAGTCCCAGAAGAAGGCCTTCACCAAGTACGCCAAGAAGTGGCAGAATGAGGATGGCAAGAAGTCCATCGAGGGAGACTTCGCCAAGATGAAGAAGTACTGCTCCAGCATCCGCGTCATCGCCCACACCCAGGTTTGTTACTCATAGATGCGTGTAAATAATAAATTTTGTTTTAGATGAAGCTTATGGGACGCCGTGACAAGAAGGGACACATGGAGATCCAGCTTAACGGCGGAGGTTCCATCGAGGACAAGGTGTGTTTCAACTATCTTTTCTTCTTCTTCAAAAACAGTGTTTATTTTCATTTTTAGGTCAACTTCGCCAAGGACCACCTTGAGAAGCAGATCCCCGTTGACAACGTCTTCGCTCAGTACGAGATGATTGACACCATCGGTGTGACCAAGGGACACGGATTCAAGGGAATCACCAGTCGTTGGCACACCAAGAAGCTTCCCCGCAAGACCCACAAGGGACTTCGCAAGGTCGCTTGTATCGGAGCGTGGCATCCGTCTCGCGTCATCGCCCACACCCAGGTTTGTTACTCATAGATGCGTGTAAATAAGATGCTCATAGATGCGTGTAAATAATAAATTTTGTTTTAGATGAAGCTTATGGGACGCCGTGACAAGAAGGTACACATGGAGATCCAGCTTAACGACGGAGGTTCCATCGAGGACAAGGTGTGTTTCAACTATCTTTTCTTCTTCTTCAAAAACAGTGTTTATTTTCATTTTTAGGTCAACTCTGCCAAGGACCGCCTTGAGAAGCAGAAGCAGATCCCCGTTGACAACGTCTTCACTCAGGACGAGATGATTGACACCATCGGTGTGACCAAGGGGCTTGTATCGGAGCGTGGCATCCGTCTCGCGTTCAGTTCACTGTTGCCCGTGCTGGACAGAAGGGATACCATCACCGCACTGAGATCAACAAGAAGATCTACCGCATCGGAGCTTCCGCTCTTACCGCTGACGGCAAGAAGAACGGAGCCACCGAGTTCGATCTGACTGAGAAGACCATCAACCCCACGGGAGGCTTCCCCCACTACGGAATCGTCAACCAGGACTTCATCATGCTCCGCGGCCCCGTCATTGAATCCAAGAAGCGTGTTATCACCCTCCGCGAGTCTCTCATCACTCAGACGTCGCAGGTAAAATCTGTCAAAATTATCGGGATTAATTTATCTCTTTAAGGTTCCGCCGTCCCAGGAAGACGATGATGTTCCTTTAGTTGCTTGGTCATGTCGCCTGGCGGTCGCTCGAGTCGCAGACGTTCCGCACAGATGAGGTCGCTGTTCAAAGATGTGTTCTACTAAGAGGTGCCGCTCTTGTGCGCTATACTGACCCCATATTCTCCTGCAATGTCTTTTTACGTGTACAACACTTTCGCCTCTCGCCTTGATAAATGTTTTATCTTTATTGTGTTTGAGAGTATAAAAACATGATTTAGCTGCTTGCAACAGTAATTATCTAGTTTGAAAACTGACCCTAGTTTGTTAAAGAAAGTGAGTAGTGAGTAGTGAGTGGTGAGTGTTGGTTAGGAAATTGACCCTTTCTGATATAGAATTATTTAACACTCACTGCTATCTTTCTTTAATAATTATATTGTTCCAATAGTCACTTTCCTAACACGTGTTAGGAAAGTGACTATTGGAACAATTAGTCTTTTAAAAAAGAAGAAATGCTGTACGCTACAGGGGGGTCTGGGGGGCTTGCCCCCCAATTTGTTCATGTCACTCTACTCATTTAATCACTCACTCATTTAATCACTTACTCACTCACTCACTCACTCACTCTCACTCACTCACTCACTCCTCCCTTTAAAAACAAAATGACTTTTCAAACAATTTATTCTTTAAGAAAAAGTATACTACAGGGGGGTCTGGGGGGCTTGCCCCCCAGCCTTTATTAATGACTTGACAACGTGCACTTGACTGCTATTCTCTTGTGACGACAGGTGTAGCCGATCCCTGCAAACAAAACGTCTTTAATTGTCTCCATTTCTCGATTGAATCGTTTCCATTTGACCTCACACCTCTTCTATCGCAGCGGGATCCTACCAACAATACGCTTACTACATAAGCGTCATAATTAGGGTACTTGCACGCGGCTTAGAGCAGATTATACAGTTAGTATTGCGGTGGCAGGTAATGATAGATGAGTGTTGTTGTATGGGAGCTGCAGGTGCGAGTAGGTGCGATCACCCACCGTGAGTGAGAGGATTACTGTATGAAAGGGGGACTGTGACGACAGGTGTAGCCTATCCCTCCGAACAAAAAGTCCTCGTGAATGGAACCCCCAATCCACACGGCCTATTCTCTCCCATATCACTGCAATTTCGCGCTCTTTTTCTCGACCAGGCGACATGGAATCATGCAATGCGAACCAGTTTGTATACTCTCGTACTGACAATCGGATGATAGTATGCGGTCCGTGCGGGGCAGAACAGCAGGACAGCTCTCTCTCTCTCTATCTCGCGTGAGTGTAGCAGTCCTTGACTCATCACCTGTCCCCTTTCCACAATACTCCTCTCCTCTTGTCTTCCTGCCCGCTCTGACCCCGCATCAAAGCCTCGCCGTGCCATTAGGAACCCCTCTGCCTCTCTCCATCCGCACACTCTCTCGTGCCTCTCTACCCGAATACCTGGCTTGCGCAACCTGCACTTGACTGCTGTTCTCTTTATTGCAAGCCGGCAGTTGACCCCTTGTCTCCTCTCATTCTATTTCATTCATCCATGTGCCTCCTGTCCACTTCCCGTGTGATGTGTGTGTGTTCCGCAGTGAAGTGTGTCACCGTCGCCCTCGCCCTCTCATTATGTCATCTGCATTGTCATCCCTCTCCTCTCCTCTCCTTGCCTCGTCTCGCAATTGCAGCGATCATCTCCCCCGCCGCCGAATCGCATGATTACTATGCTAACCGCTCCTTGTCCGCTGCCTCCGCCGCCTCCGAAAACGGCTCGCGCCCGAGCGACACGGCGACCCGTCCGCCCGGCACCAGCACTCGGGCGCTCGGCTCGGCGACGACTCGAGTCGCGGCGCCCAGCCGCCACGCCACCCGATGGCGCTCCTCCAAGTCACCTGCCAGCCGATGGTTGGTACAGTGATCGATGTCGATCGATGATTGAGGCGACTCGCCTGCAGTGTGGTGGTGCTCTGCTCTCCGGTGGGCGGAAGGTTGATGGTCTTGGGCTCGCAGATGAGCGTCTCCCTCCACTGCTCCCGCTCCTGCTCCCTCTCCGTCTGCTCCGATGGCGGCTTCTCGGGCGAGTCTTGCTCTCCTGCTCCGCGGACGTTGCGCTGCTCCTGCTCCTTGGGCTCCTGCTCCGCGCCCTGCTCTGCCTGGTCGTCTCCTATCGCATCGTAGGGGTCGTGGGAGACGTCAGCCGCGTCTCCTCCTGACAGATCCTGCCGAGTCCGCGCGGCCCACGCGATCAGGGCGTTGTGCTGGAAAGGGAGTATATCTACTCGTATCCTCCAGTCGCCTTCCACTCTCGCATACGTTGGCCTGGCTCGCCGGCCTCAGCAGCTTCTTGTTGGCTCCAAACCGGCCGATGAGCAGCAGTGCGGCCAGATAGTCCTGCGTGTTTCGGAGAGCGTGTGCACGGTCTCCTTAAATGAAAACGTGCGCTTGGCGTTCCCACAGTATCCATACCGCACATCCGTGTCAAGATATCCTTGTTGGAGACATGGTGCTGCTGCTTCATAGAGTGGACGGCTGCGGCAGCGAGCAGAACTGCCGCAGATCTGTCTACCTAAACGGAAAGTGTGAGGAACAGAGGAGGGGGGAGGGCGAGACGAACCCCGTTGCAGCACATGAGGAAACTACGAGCAGAACGCGAGAGCACATCTCGAGAGTGAGGGGAGGACCGAAAACAACACAGGTCAATGAAATACTCTGGTAATTAATGACGCAGTGTTAACGCAAATTTTGAACTACGCATCGTTTACGCAATTTTGACGCACCCCATTTTGCGTTGGAATGCGAGAAAGTGCGTTACAAATGCGAGTGATTGTGTCAACGCAATTTTTGAACAACGCATCGCTGACGCAATTTTCACACACTCCGTGTTGCGTTGGAGTGCGAGAAAGTGCGTTACAAATGCGAGTGATTGTGTGAACGGAAGTAGATTTTTATGATTCAAACGACGCATTTTGTCGCATTTTTTTTCAAAAAGTTATCAGGTATCAAATGATATTTTTTGGTCGTCTCGCAATTGTGTGTTAATGGAGTGACCTGACCTGTCAGTTTGGGCGCAAACAAGGGTAGCGGGCTATTTCTTAAATGAAACAGATACATAACGTATCACACCACCTTGTTATCTTGTTGATAACTGCTGATGCCCCGTCTTCATAGTTGTTCGCTTTTACTTCCACCGACTTTGTTATGGAACGTAAATAATTTGTAAGCTCCAGTAAATAATTTGTTTTAATCGTTCTGATGTAAAAAAAATGCACCAAAGATTCACCGCGGACGACACACTACGTGGCTACTTTATACGCCCAACTTGTTACGTTTACCGACTGTTCGCCAACATTCAGCGTAGCGAAAAACGCTCAGCTGATTTTAATTTTGTTTTTTTTTGGTTTTTTTCCGCATATTTTGCATAGCGCGGGTTTGCATTCATTTCGCTTACTGTAAAATCTATAAAATCATGCTTTTAATGTGATGTTGTAGGCGCCGCAGTCGATGAGCGCGTCGCTGAACCGCGGCGAGACGATGGAGCTCGATTCGATCAAGAGCAACATCCAGAAGGAGGTGTGCTTATAGTACTTCGTCGGCTTCACTCTAGATATGAGTCTATACTTAAAAAGTAATTTAAACTTTAAAAATCACTCGTAATGGTTCGATTCATTCATAGGTGCCGACATAACACAAAATACAAACGAAATGAGATACTATGTTGCAAGCAGTTGGCTTATGTTCAAATGTTGTCCGGTCGATTGTATATATTCGGTATACTTGTTCTAGTGTTAGGTGCTGGAGAAATTCGAGCTTCGTCGTCGCGGGCGCGTCATGGTGGGGCCGACGCACTTCCACCAAAGATGAAGCTGCGTCCCCTTAACGAGCCC